>JAJKFL010000003.1:47963629-48321129 GCA_021186555.1 Reticulitermes speratus
ATTATATGACAATACTACCAAAACAGCATTCCACTTCCATCTTTGTTCGACATCGTCTATAATTACACACGTCATTTTCATGTTATTTTGTAGTTGAGCTCGCGGGAAAGGCCTCATAAGGTTCTCAGTGAGAGGAAAGGCTTCACAGACAAGGCAAACTAGAGTGCTTTGATTGCTCAACCTCACATGTATTTTTCCTGACGCAAGTGCGCGACGTAGAGGGCAGTTAATCAAATAACTCATCAGGGCGTAGCTAGGGTGGGTCCAGTGGAGTGGCCGCCTCGGGCTGCAGTGTCTGCACTCTGCACTCAAAAATTTTAAGTAATTGAGACAAATAAAATTCAATAAATAATTGTGACTGTTTAAAAGTTCGGAATTTCTGTCAGGGGCGGTCATTATGATTGCTCACCACGAATGTGAAAAAACCTAGCTACGCCGTCACTGGGCATCACTGTCTCTCCCAAAAGAGCCACATACAGTTCGAGAAACTTGCAATTCGTATCTGTGTCTGCAAGCAGACCAGTAGAGTAATAGCTTTAGGAACAGTAGCACATGGAGTCGAAACTTATTCTTGTGTATTTAACTTCTTCACACCCGATACAACTGTCAAACTGTCACGTGTTCCTTCGGCGATTCTCTCAAAGCTCGGGACTTTTGGTTCTGGTAAGTGTGGCTTCTTCAACTTGTTGCAGACGGCTTTACACACTTGTACAACTACCACAGCCACAGGAATTTCCGAAATCCTGAATGAATAAACAAGATTCCTGAACTGTATTCCTGCAGTCAAGTACCTGCAAAATTAAAGCATCTGTAAACTAATTTTACTCTGTTTTCATTTGCAGAGGAAACAGTAAAGGCCAAAGTGAAAGAAAACTTGTAACACACTTACTGCAAAGAGTTCAAAAACGTACCGGAAAGCCGCTAAAGCGATGGCGGACACCTTGGGACTTGGCCTCACTTAGGGGGAAAGTTGTTTCTTTGATGTCATTACACCAAGACCGACAGAAGATCCCGACGTTTCGAAGAAAATGGACAATGAATGATGTTTCAGTAAAGCCATGCATTTGAAGTACAATAAAATGTGGCAGCCAACATGACTGTACATTCACTAAACAGTTGTGATCCTCTTCAACTATGTCTTAATTGCCAACACAAATTATGAGATTCATCGTAAAATTCCACCGAAAAGCATATAGTGTTTGTTGGGGATCTTCTCGTTTGAACAGCCACCTTTCTTCTACCAGTCAACATTTTCGGAAACGCACTTTCCGACAGCAAAGTTCACGTTCCCTTCCCCACGACAAAAACGGAGTAGGTAGTGTCGGAGTCACTACCGCTGAGGTTTTTGGCGGAAAACGTCTTACCCAGGCGGTGTTGTCGGGGCGGGGTGTTTGTAGGGTTGGTAAGAAAGAAATGAGCGCAAGGAACTTGCATTTATTTTATTTATTTCTGACAATGCTGACTAATTTGTAAAATTTTGTTGAAGACAGGACAATGGTACGAGTAGTACGATATGTAAGACTTACATGCTACACTCATATCTCTAGAGAACGTTAAGTCTATCGTGGTATTCTTTAAAGTTGTGAAGTCAGTTGGATCCGTGGCCAACACCAATCTGAACTTGTCGTTCAGAAACTGTTTCAGACGATCGCTCGACACCTCAATGTTAAAGTCCCCGGTGAGCAGAAGCGGTATGTTGGGATCGCAGGGCCAGTCGCTAACTATTGTTCTGACATGCTCTGAGTAGTAAAGCATTAGGTGAAAGAGAAACATCTCGATGTAGTTGAGTGGTGTCTGTGGATGAATATAGACTGACACTAGAACGAATCTGAATTGGTTTGGCATTTCAACTTCCACTAGTACACCTTCGCCGACATGAACATCCTGTAGACAATTGAATCCAGAATACTTGGGTATCGGCCGTCGTGGAACGGGTCTAGCGACTGGTGCTCGCCTCAACTTGTCGACGCTGCCTCATCCTCCGCATTCGTTCTGCTGCTGTCACAGGGGCGATTTTGGATTCCTCATTTATTCTTCTTTCACTTTGTAAGCGTTTACGATAGGCATTTACCTTCTTGTTTTCAAGATATTTCGACATTTCTGAAAGTTTAGGGAAAATTTGTCCAAGTTCAACACTTTCTCACTGTATATTTTTTCAAGTTCTTTCACTATTGTCACTATTAGTATTTTATTTTATAGTACTCGTCGAGCTCTGTTAAACGACACCTCACACAACGTCCTACGCGTACGCGTTCCCGAGCTATACTAATTTTCCCGTGCGGCGAACCGGTAATTTTCCACTCCAAATTGGCGACCATCTTGTGGCGGCGTGTGACGTCATGCGCTCAAGGTTAATGTCGCGTAACATTCTTTCATCCTTGCTCTTTTAAAACCGTGTATTGCTTATTTGGATATGCGTTATAGTTTTAAAGTTATTAAGATTTGTGTGGTATACACAAAATCGTAACATCGACTTTCGCATAGTTTCCCCCCATACCGGACCCGCGGTGTAAGACGTTTTCCGTCAAAAACACCGATGCCTGCTCACCTCTTCCGCTCACCAATGCAGAACACGTCTACTGATTCGTCCGGCCGCTCGCACAGCTTATGTCGGCGGCCCTTCTTGCTTGCGACCGCTTAACTAGGTCACTCATTGCCTTGGGAAATGACCGGAAACCCAGAGTTTACATAATGGGAAGAGAACAGGTAATCATCACATGCAGTTCAGAGGACCAGTTGAAATATATCTGCAGAGGTGGTGACATGTTGATCAACACTATGCAGACACTCCAAAACTGCAACAAATTATAGCGGCTTCTGTGAAGTGTAAGTATATGCTTGTTGTAAATCAGTTCTGTGATCGGTGTGTTATAGAAGTGCAATACTCTTTGTCAGTAAAAGAAGAATCACACATTTATGAACATTTGGTCTTATTTTGGCTTTCTGCGTTGTGTAACACATGCGTCTTCCGACCTTTCGGAAGAACGTACTGTCACCGTCTTCAAGGTGACTGATTCTGATTCATGTGGATGGTGAAGTGAACAGGAAGGATGAAAAGTGTCGGTTATATGGGAACGTTAACGGAAATATGGCCAATGAATAGTTGTGGGACGAGGGAGAACAGGGCTAGTATCGAGCCAATAGGAGTAAGTTCCAAGAACGACCATTTCAAACGTCAAGAGTTCGCAATGTGTGCTCCATTTGCGCTCTGTCCAGCCTCCTCCATCCACATGGCTATAACTTATCCCGACAATTAATTGTGAAATACAATGACATACTCATTTATCCCACTGATATAGCAATAAGACAGCTAATACCGAATAGTCTCAAATCTGTATCAGTTATTCTTTCTTGTCGTTGAACTATTACAAGTAAATCTCGATAAGGCCGTGCCATGGCTCAGGCGGTTAGTCGCCGGCCTCTCACCGCGGAGGCCCGGGTTCGATCCACGTGGGATTTGTGGTGGACAAAGTGGCACTGGGACAGGTTTTTTCCCGAGTACTTCGGTTTTCCCCTGTCAATTTCATTCCACTGGTGCTCCGTTACAAAGAAAAAGGGGGAAAAAACTAATCGTCATCACAGGGTTGCACAATAAACCTCAAGGCTGCGGCGCGTCCGTAGCATCTTCTGCGGGGCCCTTCACCACACACAAAAAAAATCTCGATATTTACTCAATTCCATAACTTTCATTACAGCCTAAGGGGAACCTGAACTACCTATATAAAGAAGTAAGAACAAGGCACTGGAAGACGTAGCGGTACAGTATCTACAGCTGCTTACAGAACGGACTCTGACAACAGACATCTTAGTGCTTCTCGTGTCAGACACAGAATCCTAGCACTAACTATTCACCACATCGATATCAAGGGTGCGATGACCAATACAATGAAAACTTTCATAACTGTATTTGGACTTGTATCGTTTATCAACTTGTTTACCGTCGGCCAGGCTAAATCCATCAAGGCGAGTGAGTACATAATTTATACTGCAATAAAACCCTAAGGCTATACTAAGACGAGACTAACATTATGTTATTTGTACCGTACATTTTCTTGATTATAGAAAATCGTGTTCCGACAAATGTACACTCTTTATTATCTGTTATTTAATACAGTTTATATTAAAAATAGTCCAACATGTTTCGAACTATGTCAGTTCATCTTCAGGGACTCGATTGTTTAGTACACCAGCTATAGACGTATGGTACTAATTAAAATATGTAAGTTAGTAGATAAAATGTCGGTGTGTTGTTTCAGTGACCACAAACTCAACACAGCGACATTTTATCTATATACTTTAATGAATACCATACGTCTATAGCTGGTGTAATAAACAATTGAGTCCCTGAAGATGAACTAACATAGTTCGAAACATGTTGGACTATTTTTAATATAAACTGTATTAAATAACAGATAATAAAGAGTGTACATTTGTCGGAACACGATTTTATATAATGACTAGACTACTCTTGAGATGGACTGATTCCTCACACCAGAAGTGCATAAGAACAATTCGGTTGCTTGTCGCATTAATGGCCTGCACACTGCTTGTCTTAAATATGATATTTAATCATTCTGGGGGCACAGTAAATAGAATGAACGCACAGAACTTCATATATATATATATATATATATATATATATATATATACAGGGCATACACAAAAGAATGGTGCGGTTTCAAAAGTGAATAAAAAATGTATGTCTCACATTACACGGGCACAACATACACCGTCAGCGGCGGCAACTGTCCAAGTTTCTCATGCGCTACCAGCAGTTCGCTTCTCGTGCTTACTGCGTGGAATGTACGAGTGCTTCTCAATCGTGTTCTTCCACAGCGCTGGATCGGACGTGCTGCTGCAAATGGAGACAAGAACCTTCTCCCTTGGCCACCCCGTTCGCCAGATCTTACACCGTGCGATTTCTTTCTTTGGGGGTTCGTTAAAGACAGCGTTTATGTACCACCATTGCCCACGTCCATCCATGAAATTCGTGATCGGATAACGCATGCACTGCAGGCCATTACAGCGGACATGCTACACCGGGTCTGGGATGAGTTTGATTACCGTGTGGATGTGTGACCCAGGGTGCACACATTGAAGGATTGTAATTACCAAATGAGAAACTTGGACAGTTGCCGCCGCTGACGGTGTATGTTGTGCCCGTGTAAGGTGAGAAATACATTTTTTATTCACTTTTGAAACCGCACCATTCGTTTGTGTATGCCCTGTATATATGGCGAAATGCAAACATAATGCAGACCAATAACTTGTGTTTGATACATTTTCCGTTATAGTCAATATTTAAAGAAACAATGATACTCTATAAACTCTCTGCAATATGAGTAGTTTTGTAACAGTAACTTTGTGTCTGAATCATATGAACATGAAGGCCAATACGGTAGCCAAAGAACGCATTTGCAAGTACATGTACAAATGCACTGCACTAGAGCGCCGTATGACGACGTGACACTTATGAATTATTACCCACGTACAAGGAACAAGCTGATAATTGCTCAGGTACACAATCTTACACACTTCTTATGCAACTCAATTTAATTACCGTGCTCACCACATCCGGTCATGGGCCAAATAAATTCAGTCAATGCCCCCCTCAAACTTTATTTCTTTAATATCCACGTTAACATTACCCAACCACCTACGCCAAACTCTCTCAAATGGTCTCCTTTCCTCACGTTTTCCAACGCTCAACCCCCTTGAATTGATCACCCTAGTAATATTTGGAGGAAAGTCCAAATTACGTGTGTATATATATATATATATATATATATATATATATATATACGGTCCCCTTTGTTGGTATCTTCACCTTGCCGTGGTAGAGGGGCTTGTGAGTTCCAGTGACCCTGAGAGCTAAGCCGGCGGTAGCATTGCTACCAGTAGGGTCTCCCAAGCCGGACAGATCAAAAGGGTAGGAACCAGACGAAGAGAGATGCCTAGGAGATGGGAAACCGAATAAAAGCTCCCCTGATGCCGGAAGCAGCGACATCAGTAGCGACATGAAGCACAGAGCAAATGATGCTCGAGATGGTTCATGATCGTGTAGCAACAGGCGTGACCAGATTGGTCTGAACGGCTGCTGTACTGCGATGTGGAAAGCAAATGGAAAAACTACCACATTATTACTTTTCCTGGATAGTCTCTTCCAGAAACAGAGACAAATGCCAAATGCGAGATGCTTCCTCTGGAGACAAAACATTCCGGAGGTAAACTACTCCCCCATTCGGATCTCCGGGGGGGAGTGTTTCTAGGGGAGACACCACGCGGTAATGAATACAGACAAAAGCAGAAGACACAGAATGAACAGAACAGCTTCAGGATAGGCACTTGGAACGTAAGGACCTTGAATCAAGGAGGAAAACTTGAAAATTTGAAGAAAGAGATGCAGAAGAACGCAGTGTCTGTGCTAGGTGTTAGTGAAGTGCGGTGGAAGGGTCAAGGTGAAATAAAAAGTGGTGATTATACAGTGTATTATTCCGGGGGTGACAGTGCTGAAAGAGGCGTAGCAATAGTAGTGCATAAAAGCGTAGTGAAAAGTGTTGTTAAGAAGAGTGTGTATAGTGACAGAATCATTGCTATTAAATTGCAGGCAGAACCGGTAAGTATTTTGATAGTGCAAGTGTATATGCCAACATCGGACTATGAAGATGACGAAGTGGAAGAGTTGTATGATATAATTGAAGAAATTCTTGAAGAGGATGGAAAGGGTGCGACAAACACGATTATAATGGGAGATTGGAACAGTGTGGTTGGAGATAAAGCACATCACAACACTGTTGGACCATATGGACTGGGAAGGAGGAATCAGAGAGGTCAAATGCTTATTGACTTCTGTGAAAGAAATGGACTTGTTATAACAAACACATGGTTCAAAAAACCTAAAAGAAGATTGTACACGTGGAAATCACCAGGAGATAGGAATCGATATCAGCTGGACTATGTACTAGTGAAACAACGATTCAGGAACAGTGTGAAGGATGTGCAGACACTGCCTGGAGCAGATATTGACTCTGACCACAATTTACTGGTTGCAAAGATCTGCACCAGATTGAAGAAGATCATGAGGTTCCACAAGAAAAAACCAAGATGGGATTTGGAGAAGCTATATGCTCAACGACAGGTAGTACACGATAGACTAGAAGAACAGCTTGGTGCAATCAAATGTGAAAGTGGGAATGTGGAAGTGCAGTGGAACAATATCAAGAAATGTGTGTTAGATACTATGAGTGGTTTGGTTGGAAAAGTCGAGAGGAGAGCAAGAAAGCCATGGATTACACAGGAGATGATCAGTAAAATGGATGAACGAAGGAAATGGAAGAATATCAACAATGAAGAAGGACGGAAGAACTACAGAAGACTGAGGAATGAGTTGAAAAGAGCCACGGACAACGCCAAGAAGGAATATCTGGAGAGCATATGCGACGAGATCATAGAATTTCAAAGAATAGGACGTTATGATTTAATGTACATGAAGACAAAGGAACTAGGTTGGAAAGAAAACCATGGGATTCAAAACATTGGCATCGAAGACTCTCAAGGCAATATAATAATAAATCAGAGAAGAGTACTGCAAATTTGGGAGAATTATATCACAGAGCTCTACGATCGAGCTAATCGACCAGAACATCTAGACGTCGAACCTGAAGATGAAGTAGATGAAGATGAGAGAGGCCCTCATATTTTGCAAAGTGAAGTGGAAAAAGCTATCAAGGAGATGAGGGATAAGAAGGCTACAGGAGATGATGATGTACCTGGGGATGTACTCAAATTGTTGGGAGAAGGTGGTCTAAGGCTAATGACACAGATGATCAACAGCATGTATGTAACTGGAGAATGGCCCAGAGATTTTATTGAAGTTACAATGATTGCCTTAAAGAAGAAGCCCAAAGCTACAAAATGCAGCGACCATCGCACAATCAGCATCATCGCTCATGCAGCAAAGATAGTAGCGAGGATACTTAAAAGAAGGATTGAGAGGAAAATTGAAGATGCACTTGGAGAAGATCAGTTTGGATTTAGAAGAGGAAAAGGAACTAGGGATGCAATTGGGATGCTGAGAATAATATCAGAACGAACCTTGGTCATAGATGAGGAATTGTGTGCTTGCTTCATAGACTGGCAGAAGGCATTTGACCGTGTCAACTGGACCAAATTAATGCAAATCCTAAAAGGAATTGGGATAGACTGGCGCGAAAGAAGATTGATCAGCAAATTGTACATGGAACAGAGTGTCAAAATACGACTGGACCAAGGGGAGACGAGAAGTGTGAAGATTGGAAGAGGAGTTAGACAAGGTTGCTGCTTGTCACCGATTCTGTTCAACTTATACAGCGAATACCTTACCAAGGAAGCTCTTGAAGGGTTTGGAGACTTCAAAATAGGAGGACAAGTAATTCGCACTGTGAAATATGCAGATGACCTTGTGCTACTGGCTAGGGAAGAAATGGTGCTACAGGGCATGATTGATAGACTAATTGAAATTGGAAGACGCTATGGAATGGAAATGAATGTGGGAAAAACTAAAGTAATGAAAATCTCAAGGCAACCATCCCCAATGAAAATTATGATAGATCAAAAACAATTGGAGAATGTGGAATATTTCAATTATTTGGGTAGCATGATAACAAGTGATGCAAGGTGTACACGTGAAATTAAATCCAGAATTGCCATGGCAAAAGCAGCATTCAACAAGAAGAAAAATCTTTTCACCAGCAAACTGGAATTAAATTTAAGGAAGAAACTAGTAAAGTGCTACATTTGGAGCATAGCTTTGTATGGTGCTGAAACGTGGACACTTCGGAAAGCAGATCAGAAGTATCTGGAAAGTTTTGAAATGTGGTGCTGGAGAAGAATGGAGAAGATCAGTTGGACCGATCGTGTGAGAAATGAAGAAGTATTACACAGAGTCAAGGAGGAGAGGAATATCCTACATACAATAAAAAGAAGAAAGGCTAACTGGATTGGTCACATCTTGCGTAGAAACTGCCTTCTGAAACACGTGATTGAAGGAAAGTTAGAAGGAAGGATAGAAATGACGGGACGACGAGGGAGAAGACGTAAGCAGCTACTGGATGACCTTAAGGAAAAGAAGCGATACTGGAAATTGAAAGAGGAAGCACTAGATCGCACCCTGTGGAGAACTCGCTTTGGAAGAGGCTACGGACCTGTCGTAAGACAGACTACAGAATGAATGAATATATACGGTATATACATGAGTAGATACATCTTAACGCATGGACTATTGGTGTTTGCCTCCACGTGTACGTTGCAGAATTTTAAACGAAACAGGTATCAAAAATTGCTTCCAACACTTTTAAAACTTTATATTGTTCATTCCGTGCACTGCCGACAATCAACTCACAACACACAGTCCAACAAAATGCACTATATTCTACCCAGCTATTTTAATTTTCAATATCACTTTGAAAACCCCTATATATTTTGATAAGTTATGGGGTCATCCATAAATATGTAGGTTGTCTCCAAAACACTGTATACCAGGAACCATTGTACAACAAACGCCTACATTTTAACTGGTTGACTTTTTTACATCGTTTTACTCTGTACATGCCTTGATAGTCCGGTTTTGTGAAGTGTTACTTTAATGTGATTGCCTGACGATGGTCCAATATGGGATCGAAACATGTAGCAGTGTTCAAAGTGATATTGAAATATAAAATATCTGGGAACAATATTTTTGTATGTTGTTGGACTGAGTGTTGTGAGTTGATTTCCAACACTTCTCGTTCTGGCATAATTTTGTCATATATTAATCCACCCTATTATTATTATTATTATTATTATTATTTACTGCAACTTCACATTCTGACATAAATAACCAATACACTTTGCAGGCCACACACAAACATCTCAATGTGTAACCACTTTCAGGCTGCAGTATCCGAATAAACAATGACCTGCCTGAACCACAACCACTGCTTCTGATCCCAGGAGGCAGTAAAGATGGAAATGGCTTCTTCCTCCCAGAAGGTGCTGATGGCATTGTTGCAGTCCCTGCTGGACAAACAGTGCTCTTGGCCTGTCCTGGAGACAACAATGGTTTCAATAACACAAATCTTGGCACCAGAACTGCAGTGGCAACCTGTAATTCTGGCACTACATTTTATGTTAACTCAGTTTCTTATAGCTTCTCAGACTTTGCATGTAAAAGTTACCCTTACCATGTTGCAAGAGCATCTGGCAATACATGTTACAATGGCACAAAACGTCATATTGAGATCGGGTTTGAAGTTGAATCAGACTTTTATAAACTCTTAGATATATGTTTTGATGACATTCTCTACACCACTTTGTATGCTAAGGCAACCATTGTATCTGGTATTGCCGGTTTCCAACAAGGATTTAAAAGACCAAATTTCATAGAGGATGACTTCTTTCCTGGGATGTCAGTAGATACCCTGTACACCAGAGACACGCAACGACAGACAATCAGTACCATCCTTGGTTCAACACAGCTGGGTGATCAATATATTTCAGAAACATCTCATTTTTATCTTGCCAGGGGCCACCTTTCAGCCAAAGCTGATTTTGTATATGGCTCCCAACACAGAGCTACGTTCCACTTTGTAAATGTTGCGCCACAGTGGCAGACATTCAATGGAGGGAACTGGGAAGAAATTGAGGCGAGTGTGCGGACATACGCTGATACGAACAAACTCAATCTTGATGTCTACACTGGAACATACGGCATTGTAACATTTCCAGATGTTAAGGGAATTGAGACTGAGTTGTATTTATATGTCGACAGCAACAATAACAAAGCGATTCCTGTACCAAAATTGTATTGGAAAGCAGTGTATGATCCTAAGAGCCAAGCTGGCGTTGTCTTTGTGGGAATCAACAATCCGTATCTTTCTGGTCCACAGGGAGATTATCTGATTTGTAATGATGTCTGCTCAAAAATTTCTTGGTTACAATGGAACCAGAATAATATTAAGAAAGGATACTCTTATTGTTGTGATGTTGATGATTTTAGATCCACAGTCAAAACCCTGCCAGAGTTTACAGTAACAGGTCTGTTGATGTAAACTGTGTACACAACAGTAACTATTCTCTTCAGCTGCATCAAATGTTTTCAAGTGTTACAGCAGAACACATCTCTTATACTGACACTGTATGAGGAAGCAGGGTTATGAACCTGGAGCCTCAAGTATAATTTCTTCATCAGAAGGTGGAAATGGAGATATATTGCTCTTTATTTTAGACAGCAATATAAAGCTTAGTATAATATATTTCGGCATATACGAGTCATTCGATGCATTTATTTCAATGCCTGGCTACAGCAAAATATACAGGCAAGCACTTTAAATAAATAAAAAATTAAGCAAAAGATAACATATGATCTATCTTAGTGATTGAACTGACTGTACTAAGAAATTGTCCTGTCCAGTATAGAATGAAATATCTGCACTGAAAGCAATGGTGTATTTACTTAATCTGTTCTTAGTCCTGGAGACAGGATAGCATCGTAATATTTTATTTCTTTTAATCCTCTTTCGTCCACTTCAGTCTTACAGACATTACCCTAAACTCTGGCTGGCATGTTCAACGCACAATCCCTACTGTAAGATTAGTCTGGTAACAGCAATCAATACAGTACAATTGTTATCAAACTATTAATACTTCCTTTAACAACCCTACATATCCCAGGCACATCTGTTCATATTCAAGGGCTGATTCTTCAAGAAGAAACCAGTGCTTACAGAAAATATGCACACATACTCTAATCATGCTTGTTCTGAATCCATTGCAAAATAGCACTATAAATCACTGCCGTGTTGTACTGATAAGAGGTAACCAAATAAGTATTATGCCTTCAACTGTACAGATAACTATTTCTGGAACTTCCCTCAGCATTATCTCTTTTATGGGTCCAAACTGCAATCAACAATCTTTTAAAAAATGAAGCATTACAAATATTGTGGGGGAAACTTATCACAAAAGACTGGCAAATTAAATTAAGGGCTCTCTTCACTGAAAATGAAGTGTATATTTGTGACCATCAGGCATAATGGTGAGTAGATTAAAGATGGCCTACATAGTGAAACCATGCATTACTTCCTACATACTCAGGGTTTACCTGTCCTCCACCACCACTCCTGCATCCTTCCTTAGCCTGACAGACGGTCTCATGTTCCCGCCTGAACAATATCAAGGCTAACATAGACCCTCGTCTCTGACCAGATACATTATTGATGTAGGAACAAAATGACAGTAAGGGATTTGGTGTTAATTTGAAAACTGGTGTGATAAGTTTGGAACACAGCGAATTTTGGGTAATGAGGGTGGCAAATGGGTAAATGCTTAAATAACACACTGGTCATAAAAACTAACATTCCACATAATAATTGAACAAATCAACGACACATTGTGTTGATAAACAGTAACAAACATGTGCAAATTCTCTCTTCTAACTGTCTTCACAATTAAGTAAGCTCAACTATGAGTATATAGGCTACATAACAACAATCTTTTTACATTACAAGAATATTATGTACCTCGCTACTCTAACGTAAAAATGCCAAATTTTGAGGCTTGGAAAGCAATACAATTACAAATAAGACACAATAAACCAAATACATTCAACAATAATATATATATTTTATTTGACTAAATACTGAAAATACTTTGGCCATTATAGAAAACATTAAAACTTACAAAAAAAAACAGATTTCAAACAATTATCATCATTATACTGGTAGTGTGACTAGAAATTAGAAAACAATTATCACATGCATTTTTAGTTGGCATCTTTGTTTCATATACTGGAATATATAGCACAAGCATCTCAAATATGTCATCTGCAGGCCACCTGTTACATAGCTATGCTTCTGGCATGACCTTCTATTGCATTACACAAAAGTCTTACTCTGAAGGTCCAAATATTTGCATTACACAGTAAAATATTTTTGTACACCCAGCCCTTGTTTTATGTCTTAGTTGAATTCCTGAAAAAGTGGGTGTATATCAAGCAGGCATAAATAAAAAATATCCTCATCAGAAATAAGGAAATTAGGAAGTGGTGTAAATTGGCAAGGGGCGTTAAAGCAAAACAGCATACAATAAGGGCTGGGTGTATTTGTATTTTGGATCCTGATGTTTTCTGTGTACAGTATTAGCTACCTTGTTGTTTAGTGCATACGAAAGAAAGGACTGATAAAGAATAACAATAGTTACCAATCATGTTAATTAATGGGCATGGATGAAATTTTTCAGTTCAAAAGCTCTTATTATGTGGTCTATTTTAAATATTCTTGAGCTAGGGCTACACAAAACAATTATTTTGCCCGTAATTTTGTAAGGGTGTGAAATGTGACATCTTTATTTTGAGGAGAAAACACAACAAGTTGAAAATGAAGTGCCCATACCCATGTTTGGATGTGACATGGATGAAAGAAATGGAGATTTTGGTTTTGATAATGACAAACTTCCAAAGCTTGTACAGGCACATAACAGTGTTATGGTATATTTATAGTCTGACAAATGTACAATTTAATCACATTAATTGTGTAATTTCACTGTCCTACATGTTTCGAACCCTTAATTTGGGTGCATCTTCAGGGACTCGTTATCTCAAATCACACACTATTTACACCAACTGGTACAATTGTTTACATATTAAAACATGAATTCTTTACAATTGTGCATATACACTGTTTAAAACAAAACAAATAAAAGGTGAAAATTGTAGTTGTTGGTTGCGTTTTACATTGGTTAAAATGTTAAAAGTTGTATAAAAGTTGAATAATCTGTGCTGTTTTGATATCCAGTTTATTGGAGTTGGTTACCTGCTGGGTGGCGAGAACTATTAAGGGTTCGAAACATGTAGGACAGTGAAATTACACAATTAATGTGATTAAATTGTACATTTGTCAGACTATAAATATAGATTTAAAATGTACAGAATGAATAATATTAAGTGTTATGGTAGTATGTAGAATGATATGATGGACTGGGTATGTAGGTCGAATGGCAGAGATAGTGGATGCATAGAGTATTTTTGTAGGAGGATCTGCTTGACAAGGGCCTCTTGGAAGACTAAGAACAAGATGGTACAGTATCATTAAGATGAATATTAGGGAGATAGTGTGGTATGATTAAGGCAGATACTATACAGATAGGTATAATTAGGATGGATGGATGGATATTAGGTAGATGGGAGGTGGTATAGAGTATAACTAAGATGCATATTAGGGAGACAGTATGGTATGATTAAGGCAGATGTTAGGAAGATGGGAGGTGGCATAGAGTACGATTAATATGCGTATTAAAGAGACAGTATGGTATGATTAAGGCGGATGTTATGAAGATGGGGCCTGAAGATGGGAGGCGGTATGTAGTATGATTAAGACGCATATTAGGGAGACAGTATGGTATGATTAAGGCAGATGTTAGGAAGATGGGTTCTGAAGATCAGAGATGCACGGAGCTGTCTCAGAACTGTACATAATGGCAGGCTTTGTTATTAGTAGTGTCGAGCCTTCAGGTTCTGCAACAACAGTTATAGTTGTACAGAGCAATGTAGTGTACAAATGAGCTGTGCCTGACATTTGTGATGCAGAGTTACAAAATTGTAATATTCAATGATGCACACTGACAAACTTACCATCTGCTCTGTGAAAAGTGAAAGTGATAACATATTGACCATATGATTTGTAGAGGAGATCTGATTTATGGTTTTTACAGCAGTTAAAATTTAAGATTACAGTTTTCTTGGTTATGACAGAGTGTAATCTTACACACAGTACAAATGTTTCAGAGGAAATGCTGCTTCCATCTTCTGAGCAGAAGTAAAGGCACCATATCTCTCTGAAGCATTGGTAACCACTTCTGACACCACAACTTGAGGTTTCATTGTCAGCCAAATCTAAAATCTCAATATACTTTCACATTACAAAACTGCAAAGTGAGTTCTGTTACAACACTTACCACAAAATATACAATACTAGTACAAGAGCAACATTACAAAGATATGGATATTTCTATACTTATAGGCCTACATATCAAATGAGTTACAAGCGCATGTGTACATGTAGTACATACACGCCCATGTGATAGAGTTACAATATGGCAAATGTAATAGGGAAGTGTCAGTAAATGCAGAAGTTCATGCCACTCATGTCATTTCATTTTAAAACCAATTAAAAAACAGGAGACAGAAAAGAGAGCAGAAAAAGTTAAATACTTATTGATGTTACACATATGTCTTAGTATGGCAGCTTAGTGAGATACTGCCTAATAAACTGCATGGAGTTTACTTCAAAGATTTTTAAATGTACTGTTTTGCTGGCAAAGTAACTTGCAAGTGACTAATTCTGTGCGTCTAGCTGTGACTTACCGCACAAAAGCTGTTAGGTCTTGGATAATACTTCCAACAAAACGTACAAATAATAATTTGCTATTAGAAAGTGACATACCTTGATCATAATTATAAACCAAATATAGTACAGCAATTTAAACAGTAATTTCTTTATGTGCATAATCTAAATCACTAATCACAATATGCAGTAACCGAGTATCTACTATTAAATGTAAGAATCCGGTACATTTAAAATCAAATGTTAATACATATGACTTGATGTAAAAATGCAATTTAAGTTTCAAATAAGTATTATCAACCTGTTAGGTGCATCCATGGAGGGGAATGAGGGGGGAGAGTGTGGGACAGAACCCATCCAAATAGCTTTCAACAGGGATGAATCGTCTTAAAAGTAGCTTTCTTGTGAACAAATGCCACTTCAAGAACACATTGACTTGATTCATATGCTTGTACTAAGTTTAATGTTGCAGTAAACATGGGGATATTTTGTATCAGAAGGTTTGCACACCCTGTGTCTAAAACAGCTGACATTTCAACTGTATTATTCATTTCTGTTAGTTTAAAATTGCATTCAGATAATAATTCTTTATCAGACCTGTTGCTATTGTTTACATAGCGACTACAAATATAGTCTGCGTTGACCTTCCTCACCTCTGCCCAACTAGGCAACAGTACAGAATCAAGTTATGAGGTAAAAAGAGGTAAAGTTTTCCCCGTCCACACCATAGAGGCATACGTAGGAGTATAGCTCCACTCATTCTTAATGCTCACACCAGATGGAGGTGAGTGGTTAACTTCACCCTCCAGGTGTTTCACCCCTGGGAAAGAACCCTGGTAAACACTGAATAGGAGGACGGATGGGCCACAGAGCCAGTCTGAAAGTGTTGGAGAAGAGAAAAATCTCTTGCCCCTACCAGGATTTGAGCCC
This sequence comes from Reticulitermes speratus, assembly GCA_021186555.1. Classification (NCBI taxonomy): domain Eukaryota; kingdom Metazoa; phylum Arthropoda; class Insecta; order Blattodea; family Rhinotermitidae; genus Reticulitermes; species Reticulitermes speratus. The sequence continues at coordinate 47,979,916 of JAJKFL010000003.1, forward strand.
CAGACCGTCCGCCCCGCAGCCTAGTCATTATACCAACAAGCGTACCATGGTTCCATCAATTTATGAAGTGTAGACATATGTAGGGCAGATTCGAATGCATGAGAGTATAGTGTTACAATAAAATCTTTTGTTAAAACTTCACTTCTCTGGACTAGGTCAAGCTGTAGCATATTTATATAAATTTTGTAAGCAAAATAGTAATTCACTGTTAACATACTTGGCATTTTGGCGTTTGTGTCACATGAGGTATCACTGTATAGTGTGATGTGTTTGTTATACATATCTCTAACACACAACACAAAACAAAAACACAGTTTGTTAATAATCCACAGGCAGCTAATAGGCTCGAGTATAAATCTGTCAGCATTGCATATGAATAGCTATACAAGTGTAAAGATGCAACATATGTTTTTGGCATTTTAAAGACGAAAATTGGCCTGACTTGCATTTAAAGATTCAGTTTGTACAGCACAATAAACATACCCACTGATAACAGCAATGCAAATAGAGTGCCTCGTGATGTACTGCACAGCCATTCTTTACTTTCAAAATGTTATACGGCTTCATGGCACATGCGTAAATGTGATTCCATTCATGCCCATATGATAAGTACTGCCTTCTCTGCATGGATTTTCATGAAACTCACAAATGCTCAATAGCATTATGTGCAGACCTACACAGAATCTGACTACAATCAGACAATGGATATGGAAATACAACTACAAATTCATTTATGCTCCTACGTAAAGTACAGCTTTAACTGTGCCAATTTTCACAAAACTCATTATTACTGAATAAAATAGTGTAGGTATCTCCTTTACCAAATATTTTTGAAATCCAATATAAAATGTAGAAAATATAGCAAAATTTCATTGATGCCCTTAGGTAAAGTCTTGCCTTCACTGCATCGATTTTCACACAACACAAATGCTCAATGGCATTTCGTTATCTCCTATACAGAACTTCACCAAAATTGGTCAAGAAATATGGAAAGTACAGGTATAAATTTACTTATGCCCTTAAGTAAAATATGACTGTTGCTGAGTCGAATTCCATGGAACTCATGCTCTGTCCACAACTTCTACACCATACTTCATAAAAATCCAACAAATGGTTTTGTCCCTGACACTAGGTCTCAGACAGACCGATGGACAGACACTGTTTCCATGTAAGGTTTTGAATTAATTATGCATAACATCATTCAGAGAATTAACACATTTTTTCTAAAATCTCAATACATCCTACACTCTGGTGTGTTTTAACTCCAGAAAATATACTGTTCAATAATGTCATGTTATTAGGTGCAATGTCTTATTCCATGTGATGAAATTCAGAACTGACAATGTATGTCATAAGCTGTTAATCAACCATAACTGCTTCTAATAAGGGCCTCAGAAACTGGATGCAAATAAAGAAACCACAACATATGTAAAAATCACTTTCAATTTGGTGTTTACTAATTCTGAAAAACAACATTCAATCTGTAAGAAAATATTTAATTCATTTGGCCTGACCGCATGAGATAAACAATGAGTACTGCAATTTCAACTTTTCTACATGTAGTACCAAGAAGATAATTTATAGGGGTTATTCAAATGGAACTCATATGAGAAATGATCTGAGGGAAGGTGTACAGGCCATTTAAAAACAGTCCCCATGAATGTGGAGCCACAAAGGCCCTTGACATACCAGCTGATGAATCCCCTCCACAAAGAACTACCTGTGCTGCTAGCACAACCACTGTACCAACGCAGCCTTCACATCTTTCTCCAATTCAAATTAATGGCCCTTTAGCACTGAATGACCCAGACATCACCATCAATGCACGCTTCTATTGTGGAATCTTAGACTTTCACATTACCATCAAGAGAAAGTGTACCAGCATGCTCACGAGATGCTGTCATCACACTGCACAGTGCCCGTCCCCAGGTGGCCCACACTGTCCAGGATATGCTGCGCTCCATGTTCTACAACGTGTTAGACCATCTGCCATACAGCCCGAACCTTTCACTGTGTAATGTCAACGTGTTCAGCTTCTTCAAGAAAGTGCTAAAGGGCCAGAGATTTGGGTTGGGTAAAGACAAAGCCATGGTGGTGCAGTGATTCCGGCAGCAGCTCTTGGAGTTCCTTGCGGAGGGGATCCACTGGCTGATACAGAGTGCATTTTTGTATTGCTGAACTGCTTGCTGTAGAGTGGATAAAATCAATGCTACATAACGAACAATGATGCCACCTTCACTGCAGTGCTCAGTCTGTCAATAAAAAATACTCTCTGTATATCTAAGTAATACCTGCCACAATGCCCCTGGGGGCTATTTTTAGCAGACCCTCTGCCTCTGCCTAGTACAATCCACAAATGGATTTCATTTGAACAAGCCTAACTATAATAACAAAACACCAAAAATTTGTGAAATTATTCTTTTGTGCAGTCTAATTAACAGAAATTTAAAGTACAGTTATTTGCTAGGTTTTATTCCAAGCATTTTAATAATAAAAAAAAATTTAATGTAAATACCTTAAATACGTTATTACGAATTCTAATAATTCCATCACAAGTTCAAACTAAAAATTAAACTTCAGGAAAGCTGAACTGTGTCAGCACAATATCACAATAACACAAAGCTATAATGAATTACATTAACATAAGAATGCTAATGTTTAAAAGTTAAAAATGCAACTGCTTCACTATTGATTACAGTAATCACTTTGCCACTTCTAAGTCAGAGAACAGGTTAGCTATGACACATCAAAACAGAAGTCTTGTAGCCATTACATGCAGTTCTAAGTCATAAATACATAACAATGGCACTTTGCTGCCAAAGGCAAATATAGGTCCTCCACAATTTGACACTCTTTGTTAACTTCACAACCTCAATCACGGTAAAATATACAATAGTAAATCCTGACATCTGTCCATCAATTATTATAATGTACAACACTATCTACTCTTTCATGTAACACATTCATCTAGAGGAGCCACTTGGTACTTCCAGTTTAGTAATTTTGTTTTCACTTTTCGTCAAAAGTATTGCAGAATACACGAGTACCACATACAAGCTTTGTTATTCCAAAAGTAACTTGTCTGTGCTTGGGAAACAGCTGTTTCAAATGACAGACTTTAACAGAGCATTATAAAACGGAGCGCCAATCATTCTCATACCAATCAATTGCTATTCTTCCAAAAAGTATCAGGTGTGCAGAAAGACAACAAGATGAGTACCTGACAGTAGAAGAACAGACTTCAGACTCACAGAAAGTAAGATATGATACCAACATCAAAGCATGAGTCTAAGTGCTGTTAAAATGTCTGAAACTTAGTACAGGTAGAGACATGGAGCAAATGAAAATAAATGCCGAGAATTCTGTCCTTCAGGACTGTGATGCTGAGTCACATCCCAGAATACTGGAATCATCGCTTACACTAGCGAAATAAATGCCCTTCGGAGAATTAAAGATTATTAATGACAGTGAAAGCTCTAGTAATGTATACCTTCTCTACGGCACTTTGATGAAACCAACTTTTCGAAGGACCGGGAAATTCCATCAGAAGGAAGGTCTACAGATGATTATGATGATAAAAGACCTCTAGAACAACCACTAAGTACAAGTTATGTACTGTGTCATTAAAGTGCTTTTGAGAATAGGATTATAACTGACTATGCTTAACTTACAAAGGTGTCAGACTATGACTGACAGTCTTGTGTTTAAGAATGAAAAGAAAAGAATATACATAAGTTTAGACATTTCTGCCACAGCCACTGCATATGTAACATACATCATGCTTTTCTAAATTTGTTTCTGCCAAGCTTTCTCCTAACAGCAATCACTGTTATTCCAAATTTAATGTCATCAGCATATGACAAGTATACTGGTTGAGAAGTTTCTCCTGCCATGGAATTGAGCATGTACTGTATCAGTAGCAACAAAAATTATCCCTTATTTTCTTCGTGGATCTGCTTGAATTGCGGTGTGCTTACGCTGCAGTGCACACAGCCAAATGTGGTCTGTTCTCTACTTCTCACATTAGATGCACCCAACTTGTTTTCAATATTGATACTGTCTCAAAGATATGTTTCCTAATTTTCTTATATAAAATAATCATGTAAGTGGTAGCAAGCCAGTGCAATAGCAGAAGATTTTTCTGGAGATAGCTCAATTACATTTAGAATACAGCAAATGTAATGCATTAAGCATGGAATGATCTGTAAAGACTCAAAATCTGTTACTATCAGTTCTTGCAAGTAAAAACTAGAATATTCTTAACCACAGTAGACAAAACTAGTGTGCACTAATAATTGCTGTTGTTGGCAGAATCCCAAATTGAATGCAGAAGACAAAGTTTACTGATCTAGCCAGTAAAAATTAGTTACTACCAAATTTCTCTTAGTTAAAACTCTTTCTGACATATAACAGTTACAACCAATCAATGCACAACACACTTTCTCTCCCCTGTACTGCCCTTTAATCATACTATTAATGGTCACAGTGTATCCCAGTACACACACAGTACACTCCCACCATCAATTAAAGATCCGACCCTCCAGCAAGGGCAGAAGAATGCAATTCTGCTGTAAGATCTTCAGTTCAGTGCCCAATGTCAAAATGTGCAGTCGAAAGCTAGCAATGGTCACAGTACAGACGTTTATCCAGACATTTCTGAACTTCTTCCTTCCCCCTTCTCCCCCTCCTCAATATTAGTGCAAGGATAATTGCCAACATGCAGTTTTCAATCATTGTGACGCTTTGACAAGTATTCACCAAATTAAATTTATAATATGATTCTACTGTCTATGAGGTCTTGTGTCGCAACAGGGAGACAGCAAAAAACACGTTGTACAGGAGACTGAGCATTTATGAGAGCTGATTAAACTTCAAAACATCTTTACATTACACATACGTGTCCACTGGATGCTTAACGCAGTGTCCACGGCTGCTTGTGGAACCACAATGCCTGTCACCATAAGTGGCAACACAGCACTTGTGTGACTTGAGTACTTCACACATTAATGCTGATATGGATTATAGTTTTCTGGAATATAACACCGTGTTGAATGGTAATTTGTTACTGATGTTTCAGAGGAGCTTGTTGGGTCTGTCTTCATTATTCCTTGACTGCGATGAAGACGGTAGCAGCGAGTTACTCCAAAACGTAGGTAGAAAATTACCAATCGACATGGTATCGTAACCACAAGCCAACACAAGAGTCATCAGCAGTCATGACAATTCACAATATTGTAAAAGCAGAACATGTTTCAACTAAATGGCCTGAGTCAAAGAATGTTGAAAGTCATGATGGTAATCACTGTGTTAATGACACTTTGCAAACTGTACTGCACAACTGAATATGGCACAGGAACTAAAGCGTGGTGCAGTGCGCTCTGATGTGCACAAAGTAACACAAAGCTGAGCCTACCACTTCACTGTCATACCTAAAGAAAGAACTAAAAGTTGAAATTATTTTCATTACTCAATACCATGCTATATGCTCTCAGACGACAACACAGGAAACAGTAATCACTGTGACAACATCAAATGCCATAGAAGTTTTACATTATCTGTCAAAATATGCAAGTTGCCAAATGGCCTCTACAGTTTCTCCGAATTGCATTAAAAAAAAATACTGCATGTCAGTTGAGTACAATTGCCAGATGAATTGCATTACAATCCACACTTACTATTCAGCTGCTCGCTCAAAAGCATAAGCTGCTTGTAATCAGAGTGACTAAATTACAGACACCATATCACTACAACACCATCAGCTTCTGATGATGGAGCACCAAATAGCAATAATTTCTATTTATGTCCACATGCTTAGTTCAGAGAAATGCCCTGGATCCATGAACTCAGGTCACTAGTACCCTCACACTCCATGACAAGTTCCTGTGGAGAGTCAGAGCTCAAAAGTACCTGAGCTACACTACGACCAGTGAGATACGCTCCGTGTACTGTGGAGTAGAAGCTGCTGTGGGTATGTTCGCCAGCGAACAGCACAACTGGCTGCAAATGATAAAAAAATGGTATTGCGAGCAACAAAATTCACTGCCTGACAAATCTGACCATGGACAGCCATGCAGTGACATCCAGTGCTGGAAATTCTTACCAAGATTTGGCACAAGTCTATGCCAGATTCATTTTTTAAAAATTCATTCCTTGAATTCCTTCTTTACAGTCTCCTGCAGTCTCATAACAACAGTCAACAGCCATGTTTCATGCGAATATAAAAACGAGGAAGTTACTGTTCTATATATCTTAATCATTAGTAGAAAGAACCCTAATCTTAGTATTATGTATGCCTAACCAACTTTTAAAGGATTCTGACATCAGTATGTGGTCATATTTGTAACTGAAAAGGTTGGGCATTGTCTATCAACTCAGCCTACAAAACCCATAAAGTTTTGGAGGTTGGATTCAGCCTCTGAAGGGACGTGGATTTTTTTTGTTTTTAGCGTAAGACGATGCATAACTTCCAAAAGTTCAGTAACAACTGTAAGTCTAACCATGTTTACGCTGCTTATATTACTTGTACTGGCAGGGTGGATGGTGAATAAGCTAAACATACTGAATTACAATTGTACTAAAGAAACAATTAACATGCAACTTACCTTCTTCTGCTGCGGGTTTGTGAACAGGGGCTGTGCTATCTGCTCTATGTCAAGCTGACTAGCCCCAACAGCCATCGCAGTGTATGCACCTTTTGTATATGGCTGTTTATGCCAGCTTGTACTTCAAGTAAACACAAACAGAGAGTGGTATTAGTGGCTGTCAGTCCTGCTACTGCTTTTGTTCTCATGCAGCCTCCTGCCAACAGCCCAGTGATACTAACTTCTGGAAGTTTGTTTATCAGAAGTTCACATTCATCAATAGAAATGTCATATGTCAACAATTGAAATAATATGGAAACAAACAACCTGTGAACTGGAATTTCTTCAAACAAATTCAAAAATTAATTTGCACTAGACTACAACACACCTCCCAAAAAAAGTAGTAATAATTTGCAGTCATAAATAACTATATCTCCAAACAACTTACATTATTAGATCTAAAGTAACTTTCATACTAATTCTGAACATTTTCAGTGTTTACAATGGTGCACAAAGCAATAACAAGATTGGAAAGGGCGTACTCCCTAAGCACACAAAATTCCCAATGGAATTCTTTGCACTTTGTTTTAAGTGGCCATGGACTGTAGTCTGATTCTTGGAAAGGCTTCTTCTAACACAATAACTAACTGGGATACTTAACCTATGTAGTCAAAAAGACAGTATAACTGTTGCTTTGAGTTGAAAATGCCTTATCTCTCAGTCTGAGTGCTGTAGAGTTTTCTGCAGTGTACGCAATGGTAACAACAGAAACAAAGAACACAATTCTGAAATACATTTGTGCATGCGTTAAACGCATTACCAAAGAAACTGAGTCAAATGACATAAATGAAAGCCAATCAAAATGTTTAACTTGCTGCAGTAAAAATCACATTTTTTTGCACTACCCATGGAGCATAGTACTTCTTGAGAAGCTACAGTAACAATCAGCCAGCTGAGCAAACAATTTTGTGCCTTACATGAATATCATACGTCATTATTGTGTCCAAAAGACCTCCAACTCTGTTCCTGTGGTGCACCACATAAATTCAGTCCACGCACAAAGTCAATCTCAGTTGCACCTTCCTGTCAATGCCTAGGTCTCCGAAGTGGTCTCTTCCTCTCTGGTTTCCCAACCAAAGTGTTCTATGAATTCTTCACCTCTCCCATGTGTGACATGTAACACTACACAAAATTTCAGAAGCAGAATAATCAGCCGTATGCCGTTAGAAGATGGGGCATGTAACACACATTCATGGGAGAGATGAAAAATGGACACAAAACTTTACTTGAAGAAACCAAAGTTAAGCATTCACTTAATAGACACAGCCATGGATGGGAAGATACAATATACTTCAAAGAAATAGGAAGAAAGGGTGACACTGAATTCATCTGGTGTGGGATACGGTCTGGTGGCAAGCTCTTATGATCATGTTAATCAATTCTAGATTCCACAAAAAGGAGTTAACTTCTGTCATTAGCTGCTGTCAGCTTCTCAAACACATCTCTGCTACATGAAGTTAGCAGGTCAACAAGTTGGACTTAGTATCCTTGGTGGGCCATTCATGTCCTATTTATGGCATGTTCTTCTATTACGGTGACCATAATATGTAACTGGTAGGCTTACCATATGCAGAGTTTTGGTTTTGGCACAAAGGGATCACTAAGAAATTTCCTGAGGATATTTGTGCATGTCTCAGCCACCAGGTCATGGGTCAACGTCTCCATGTATTCAGCTTCCCGCCCTGAGATCCAGCCAAGCAACAGCGTCTCCGAAATTTTGGAGAATGAATAAATCTTGCGGTACCACGTATTACTTAGATCATCTGGAAGCATTACAGAAAGGTGGGTGGAGTATGGGTAGAGCTGTACCTCTTCCTCCCCTCTATGTCTGCTTGGCATGTAACAGGACAGCCTTTACCTTTACCACATTTTCTTGTAGAGTGACAGACCTCCTACATTCCTTGTAAAATTATACATTGTAGTTCTAATTGAGGACTGGGACAGCAGAGTCAGGATAGCAACTTGCTACAAGCTGGATGGTCTAGGGATCGAATCCCAGTAGGGGTGACATTTTCCATACCCGTCCAGACTGGCTCTGGGGCTCACCCAGCCTCCTATACAATGGGTACCGGGTCATTCCTGGGTGTAAAGGGCCGGGGCGTGGCATTACCCACCCACCTCCATCTAGGGACAAGGTTAAAGAAAGAGCAGAGCTATACCTCTACTCTGCCTCTATGCCTTCATGGCAGGTTACAGGATGAAATTTACCTTTGTAGTACTAATTACAGTATCTTATCTTTAGGATTAAGACAGCAGATGAGAAGCTAAAATATTTGAACTGAATGACAGCAAGCATTCCTAAATTCAATCTATATGTAACTACTCGATGAATGTCTCATAAAAACTATACAGTGAATTGCAACTTTCAACCTCTTGTATTATCTGCGTATGTATTACCTTAAGTCATTGCATTGTAATTAATGTCTTTAAATTTGTCTTTTAATTTGCAAACTTATTTATATGAAATGGACTACTGCCGTGTAATTAATCATTACACTGGACTTTTCCATAACAAATCTGTTACTGGTATTCAGCTTGGTTATTCTTCATCATAAAGTAAATGTCATGGTACATCAACTACTCCAATTGCAATTTCTTACCACCAACACCACTGTAGTGATAATGTAAATTTGAGGTGCAGGAAATACTAGAGGCATTAAATGTATCATGTCAGATCTCTGATAAATGTTCACCTTCAGTAAGACAATTCAGATCTCATTTTCTGTTTTAAGACAATGAGTGATGATCCATGACAGCTCAGCAAGTAAATTATGCAGCACATAAGCTTATCTATTCTATTCATTTCATTTCAATTCATCATTTCCACTCCATCATGTAACAGTTTTATAGGTAAATATCATTTTCCATCTTCACTGGTAAGATGTTAGGAATTCATCAATAGCCTAGCATTTTTAAATGTAACACTGGTAGATACAAATATTACTTGTACTACAGACTTCACCTTCAAACCAGTAAATTGCCACTACTTAGTCTTTTAGACTCATGTATACAATAATTTCTTTCTAAAAAGGAGAAAATTAAGCTTTTGAGACCAACAAGCTGTGAGTGTGCGTGCGCATGTGCATGCACGCACACATACATGATTTTCACTTCTGAATAACTTGATCATCTTTACAAAACTTGGTATGAATGTCATGCCATTGGAGGACATTCCAATGCTATATTTTTTAATTTTCTACAATCTGTAACAAAATGGTGGACAGCAACAACAGTTGGGAAAATATGTGTCCTTTGTTCACGTGATACCCCTGCGAAATATAAAATAAGAAGGTGGTGGCCATGTAAATATTCTCTTTAAGTTTACCTGATGGCAATAACCAAAGAACCAGGGTGCCAGGCACGTGAAATTTGGTGTGGTGATACAGTATGTAATATGTGAAATACAGTTTGTAAACCAACAATCACAAACATAGCAACAGTGTGAATGTTTGAGGTTATATTTGACAAATTAAATGTACTTAGGTAATAAACTCTTCAAAAAAGTGAAATAAAAGAAAAACAATTTAACAGGCTTAAATTTTATGCAATGGGACAGTAGGCTTTGAGTTCTGCTTGGAACCAATGTGAATATTAGAACCGACAGGGTGTATAATTCGTATTCCATACATGTTACATGCCTCCACATTACAAAATACTTAACCTCTATTTTTTTTTAATTCCTTGGATGAAACGAGACTGAGTCTCTTAATCCTGCAGCCACTTATTGGTCTGCTGTAGCATCCCTGGATGATAAAGGGAATGAATACAGAGCACATATGGAATGACAACTTACAGCAGAAAGCCAAAGTACTTGAAGGAAAACCTGTACTAGTAACAAAATGTGAAAATATTGTTCATACATGTTGCAACCAGGTAACTGGGATTGACTCACCTGTATCACTATCTACATCTGTTTCCCAAAGTAACATCACTTCTGAGACATCTGGATTGAGAAATGGTCTTTCATACTCCAACAGGATTTTGTCCACTGTGCCAAACAGAAGCTTATCAATGGAATCAAGTTTGTACTGAGGCAATGAAGGTGAAAAAAGAGTTGTCGCCTTTTCTTTCAGTACTCCAAGAGGAATGGTGCAGATCACATAATCTGCATAGTACCGCGACCCATCTTCACATACAACTTCCACATTTGGTACATGTTCAACAGCCTTTGACTGAGATAACTCACTAGTGACATCAACACGCCTTTGTGAGAAAGAAGCCAAGGAACTTCCACCACTTTCACTCACGTTTATTTCTTTAGTGTCACTGCTCACACCTGATATTTCACCACAACTTTCATCACACTGTTTTGAGTTTGAACATGAGTTTTTCTGACCTTCTGTAACAGCAGAGTGTAACTCTTTTTCACTGCTACCACCACGACTAGATGCTTCTGATGGCCTCCTTGGGCGTTCACCAGTTACTGTTCTGTCTGAATCATCAGAATCATTCCCAGGGTCACCATTGGCAAGGAGGTCAATTCCAGAATCCCCACCAGGACTCATTATGTTGGCAGACATGCATTCATCTGCGTATTGCCAATGTATCGTTGTGACAGCTTGTCTTTTATGGATGTTTCCTTGTGGGATGTCTCTAGAAACAGGTTCCAGTATACTGCTGTACCCAGATGGAAGGACAATGTTACCACCTTGGAGTTCTGTATAGCTGCCTAATTCTATTAAGTCTATCTCGTCCATACTGTGACATCCTGTGATGCATGTCTCTCGTTTCAGTAAACAGTCAAAGATAAGTTGCTGTAAATGCCGGTCCTCATCATTACATGATCTGTCAAGGTACAATGCTGTTTCAAGAGAGATATGTTCACCAACACTGCTAATTCCTGTTGGGGGCAGGTAATGACATAAGAAGTATTCTTCACACCGCCGAAGGAAGCAAACATATGCTTCATATGTCTCCTGGAAAAAAGATAAGATTCAGTATCAGAAAGCTGTCAATTTGAGTTCTAAGAGGCCAGCATGGACATTACAGTTTGGTATTGGTACAGAAGATTAAAATTTTTATTATTTCACACTTAATCACTTAAAGTCACATCCAGATTTTGATGCAAAGCATATAAAATAAATGAATGATGTATGGGGGAATACAAACTGGAAATTGCATATGGCTTAAGTATGTCCCATTTTAAACCTTACAGCAGCAACTGGCAATTTCTCAGCAGAAAGATTAATCCAGAAGTGCAACTCCAAACATTTTCAGATAAGTAATTACTTTATGTTTTATGAAAGGAGTTTCGCTTATTTGTCACTTCAGGGCACTTACACTGCTGCATTATGTTACAGAACTGATAAAGACCATAAGACAGAACAGTTGGCCTTAGAATGTGACTGGGGAACATCTTTCAGCATGTATTGTCAAGTTGAAATTTTCGAGTCCTGACAAACCAATTATCATACAATTTCAAAACACGAAAACTTCAACATTAAAAAATATCCAAAGGCTGTGAAATTTAAGCAAAACATAACCAAAGGTGTCCTTCAGGCACACAGCAGTTTTGTTCATCAGAATGGTGAAGAACTTCCTCAATAACTGAAGTGTTACTGCCGGCACATAACTTGTTTTATTCATCACGCAAAGAGGCCATAAATTTCCAAGCAACAAAAGCATCAAACAAGTGATGGATACTTAGCTAGAATTAAGCCAAAAATATTCCTTGCAGATACTATAACAAAGTTTACTGATTACAGGTGCATATGCACAATATAGAATGGGCACCATATAGAAGACAATAATTTTTATTTTAATTTATTCACATCACTGTATTTTAAAGTTATAAATAACTGGAATCCACCAAACATACTTCTTGTATTACAATATTTTATTATTTTCATTATCATCCTAAATATTTTACCCATTTGACTTCTTAGACTAACTTAAAGGTTGTATCAAAGTTCACAAAAAAAACATACACACTTTAAATGCTACAGCAGAGCTACATTACAGTGTAATATAGTCTTTCAAAACCTGCAAATGAAGATATTTTTATTAAAACATCAATACATGTGTGTCACACTCTGGAGGTACAATGAAATACAACTAAGATAAACTGGGTATGGCAACATCACAAAATATTGTTTGACCGTTATACAGAGGTAAGAACTTATATATGGCCTGTGAATAAACTACATGGCATCAAATTCCAAAGATGCAGAGTGCAGACTGTGACACATATACAAAAACGACATGACATTACACAAGTCTACTAACCTGCAATAGTTGAAATGGTATTTGTTTTCCATCTTCTGTAGCAGCTACTACTTTATGTGGCTTGGGAACATGCACTATATCAATTAAACCGTTTGCCATCGCTATCTCATACATTGGATTCCCCAGTACACCGTGTATCCAGTTTGCTCCCAGCTCAATACTATGGCTACCTGCAAGTTTAAGCACAAACGTACGATAAATCAAACCGTCTATACGAGACTGCACGTTTTACTTTCAAGGAATAATACTGTAAAATCTATTCAATAGCACTATATTATCTGTGGTATCATAACCAACAGAAGAGGTTAGGTATACCAGTATTTGTTGACACTATTCTTCCCCCAATTCTATTTCTTGCTTCTAGTATTTTGAAATCTGTAACACCATTCTTAACTAGGTGACTAGCAGCAGACAGACCAGCCATTCCTGCACCAATGATTAATATTTTGCACCTATTGCTTGCAATGTTTCCAGAAGCAGAAGCCATGTTTACTTTTTCATAATCAGCTGACATAACACCAGTTACACTGCCATCTATTGAGAAAACATATTAATTGGCACCCGTCCATTCCGTAAAGTTCTGACAATGATATTTTATATATAAAACCACCAAGCTTTCACACTCTGTCTTTTGTCCAGTTTATAAAAATACATTACAAATATATTAAATGTGTTTTTAAACACTGGACGATGGACAGAGCCCGAAAACTGATTGATTCTATTTTGGTATTTTCTCGTACAGTTTGTATGTAAAGGCTACTTTCCCCAAAAGATGGCAGGACAGTTTCAATTACCGCCAACCGCCATTAAACTCATACCACCACTTAAAATTCCAAAAAACAAATTCAAATAAACGCTGAATAAGTGTTCAATCTTGGTGAATCGCATTTCAAGATTTTGAAGGACAAGTAAGTAAATAAATAATAATAATAATATATTTCTTTCATTATCTTCCTTATTATAACAATTTACTTGCCGTTTGAAGACGCGTTTCGATGGATGTTTTCTGTACGAGGAATGAAGTTATATAAATTAAGTTCTCATTAAAAGTAAAATAATTAGTGGGCGTATACATATATCTGCCGATCCCAGTGGCCGCGCGGTCTAAGGCGTGGGTCTACGGCCGCTCGCTTACTGGGATTGTGGGTTCGAATCCCGCCTAGGGCATGGATGTCTGTCTCTTGTGAGTGTTGTGTGTTGTCAGGTAGAGGTCTCTGCGACGAGCTGGTCCCTCGTCCAGAGGAGTCCTACCGAGTGTGGTGTGTCTAAAAAGTGTGTGATCGTGAAACCTCGAAAAATGAGGCGGCCTAGGCCCCCAAGGGGCTGTCGAGCCATTGGGGGGGGGGGGGGGGGGGGAACCCATATATCCTATAATATGCATCATCTTTTAAATTTTTTCCCGTTAACTCGCATGCTGATCTGGTTCGTGCCACTCCGATCGCCACACCAACAATTCTAATGTCTACTTTTCGTTGCTTCTCAAAAATGCTCTTAAACAGTCTTAGAAGCTGTGGTTTCTCACAACGAAAGAAAAAAGAAACAGCTGTTTCTTCCACTCAACAGGATCCGCCCTATTGACCACCTTTAAGTCAAATTAATTTCGTTACACTCATCCTGTCAAGGATGGAAAATACCAGTAACGTCTTGGAAGAGCCCGCAGTTCGGCTCTCCTCCGCATTTAACTTTTTGCTTGGATGGTTGGTTGGTTTTTCCTTTCGGTGTCTAGCAACTGAGACTAAACTCTTTCAATGAGACTCAACCGAGAAGCAATCGATGTCCCCGATGAAGTCAACAGATCCAGTTTCCGAAACGCTGTGTCTGGGAAGCTCCAAGGCAATGGACAACGTCCAAAATAATAGCAATGCTTATTGTTTAATGATTGTAATTAATTTCCAATTTAAACTAAACCGCGAGGAAAATTCAAATCCATATTACACACGTGTAAACCCACACGCAAAAGCACATTCAAAGGTGAAAGGTTGCAGCCATATAGCACTGGCCCTTATCAGCTGCGTAAAGTCTATGAATTTAAATAAAATACGAAGAAACTTTACCTCAAGACCGGAAAAAAGAATCAACAATAATTTTACTTTTTAGGCATGAAAATACCTTGTGACTAAACGAGATATTACTGGTGTTCGCCACTGAGTACGAAAATCGCTGGTGTAAATCTGCTGGGACGTAACATCATACCTGGAGACACGGTGTGGGTGTCACCGCCATGTTGCTAGTATTACATTTCAGAGAACATAATGGATGAACAGGGGCTAACGTGCACAAGGCAAAAAATCACGCATTGCGTGGGACTCGAACCCGAGTCGTACTATAATTTCTGTCACCTGAAACTGTGTTATAACGCCGTTTAATATACATATAGGCCTGTCACTCCTGAGCTACTCGTATTTGGACCTATTAGGAATAGATGTCAGTAGGCGTCAGTTAGCACTGGCTGCGGTACAGTGGGGAATGTTGCAGGTAAGTCACCGCATGACCCAGCAATACTAATAGAATCGAAAGTATTCTTTCAGCGGCGATTCATGCGAGAAGAAAACAATTTTGGAACACCTAGTCGAGCGGTGATTTTACCCGCATTCCTGGACTGGGACATAAAAAGCCAAGAAACGCTGTGTAATAAAAACTATACCAGTGGATATCGACCAGTGTCAGCTTGCGTCCTGGCTGTCAGTCTGTTAAGAAATCGCATACCACAAGAGTAGAAACAAAGCACTTTCTTTTCCAGGAAGTGAATTTGTTACACTTACATATATATTAGTGTTACAATAACTATAATTTCATTTTAGAAACCTACCGTCCTAATCATCTGACCGGTTGAGAAACACTGAGCGACGCAGCGAATGCAGGTGATTTCAAACAAAACATGACTATTAATTAATAGATAATAACAAAATATTATGTTATATTCTTCCAGTTCTGGTGGTCATGGTGGCTTCCTATTGGTCATATCGGAACATTGCCTCTGCTGCCCCGAATTGCTTCCATACAGGAACACTCACCGCTGCACTCTGCGATCAGGTGTTCATTTGACCACAGTCAGTAGCTCAGATTACACAGGATCAAACGTAGGAAGATCAGGGAATAATTCATTTGGAAAGGATATGGAAGGAAGTGGTCGTGGCCTAATTTGAGGTGGCCTGGAGGCACTGAGGAAAACGAGAGAAAACCTCAGGGCATCAGTGGGTTACAATGTAACCCATGATTGTTTATGTGTTTTGCATAAGCTTTTGTCGGCTCTTGTCCCAGTATATTACAGTAAAACCTGTTTGTAACGGAATATTAACGGGAATGCACTCTCGTGTTTGATGCTGACAGTTGACGCTGAAACAAACATGCTCTCAGTATTGTATGGCTCGTACTAATGCACTAGACCAGTGTTTTCCAAACTTTTTTGCTCGCGGACCCCTATTGGCTTCGAAAAACAAGCACGGATCCTCACATCTTTGCTCACGCAAATTTAGAGTTTCCGGTTGCTAGGTATCCCAAATTAAAAATATATATCTGATAATTGATTTTACATAGACACTAATACATACCAGTGACATATGTAACAATGCATTACATGATTTGACCTGAATTAAAATGATTGTACCTAGCTTCGTGGGTGCAGGAAGTCTCTTAATTAGATATTCTAATGGCCATAAGAAAAAAACAAATCGCCAATTAAAGTAATTCCTCGATCATTTTTTAACAAAACATTATTCCTTTGATTTAAAAAATAAGTAAATTTCAAAGTAGCCATTACAGAAATGTATCCACGGATCCCTTGGGAACTGGTCGCGGATCCTTTGTGATCCGCCGATCACACTTTTTGGACAAATGCACTAGACGTTTTGGCAATTATTGTTAAATCTATATCGATTATAGGGTCCGAGTAACACAACACTATGACTATCATAAACTCATTATATATATATAGCATAAAATGTTTCGGCGGACTGTACGGCCATCATCAGGTAGTCGTAAAATTTCGTAAACAGAAAAAGACACCTCTTCATAAAACACTTTTCTTTTTACGAATTTGTGCGACTGCCTGATGATGGCAGTATAAGTCGGCCGAAACATGTTGCAGTATATTCATTCATTTATTCATTCATTCTGTAGTCTACCTTACGACAGGTCCGTAGCCTCTTCCAAAGCGAGTTCTCCACAGGGTGCGATCTAGTGCTTCCTCTTCCAATTTCCAGTATCTTCTCTTTTCCTTAAGGTCATCCAGTAGCTGCTTACGCCTTCTTCTTCGTCTTCCCGTCATTTCTATCCTTCCTTCTAACTTTCCTTCAATCACGTGTATATATATGTATATATATAATGAATATAATATATTCTTAGTGCTGTGTTACTCGGGCCCTGTAATCGATATAGATTTGAAATACACAACAGGAAGATGATACCGAAATTAACAATCGTTACAAAATTTTTCTTTTCTCTTCTCCTTTTCCTTCGTTCCGTCCTTTCTGTAGTCCTTTACTTCCTCGGTCTCTTTTCCCGTATCCTTAGCACTCTGAAGTACGATGCCCACACACACTGCCTGCACACTACAATCAGACACAAGGATATGGCGGCCACGTGACGAATGGTTGGTAAGCACTTTCTATGATTTCAAAACAAAGATTTGTTGCAGAAGCCGGGCAAGTCAGGGACGACATGTTTACAACATCTTGATGTTGCTGTCAAGTACCAGAACTCAGGAGTTTGCTTTAAAACTTGGATCAAGAAGTTAATGACATTGCTAATGTTTGCCATGTCGGCGTGTCTTTGTTGTCGCTGCGGTCTCATCTAAACAACTTCCGTGTATGTTCTGCGAGTTCATTATGCTCGTATTCGTATCGACTGCTGGCCACTCAACAGCCACATTTTTAATTCCTCTTCATCCACAATGCAAATATTGCAATCACGTGAACTTATGATACAGAAAATTTTGGTGCGTAAAATGACGAATCTTTAGAAAACATTTGGTCATTTATACTGCAAAAAGCATGGTTTATTTTTTACTTTATTTAAAGACAATTTTTCAGATGCTTGCGTTATATAATAATCGTGACTTGAAAGCGATTTATACGGAAATATTTCTGCCGTAACATAAGGTACATGATCGAAATTGTCATGGAGGAAAGGAACTAAGCTGAGAAAAAATGTCAATCAGGAAAATGAGAAGCACTTTCCTCTACGGGTATTTGCGTGTCTATGAAGTTCTTTTGTTGCCGTAGCAGACCCACTACGCCAAAAACAAGTAAATATGACGTGGACCAGTACTTCCTTAAAATTTAAGTGAAAGGTAGCCAGCCGCCTTATTCTACGTTGATGTAATTGCTTTCTATACGTATCTTGCGAAGTTATATTCAACATAAGCTTTTACTTTGAAATTCGGCTGATTAACTGGACGAGATACGCAGAGGGAATAACTAAAAAAAACTATATAATACACCGCACCTCTCCAGCTTTGATCAAAAATCCGAATTAACGAACAATTTTACTCAACGGGGCTTATTTATTTTGAAGAACTTTTCTTTTACGCTCGAAGTACTGAAAAAATAGTAATATTTAATACAATATATATTTATTATACTTTAGTATCTTAATATACAGTCTTATACAGGGCATACACAAAAGAATGGTGCGGTTTCAAAAGTGAATAAAAAATTTATTTCTCATCTTACACGGGCACAACATACACCGTCAGCGGCGGCAACTGTCCAAGTTTCTCATTTGGTAATTACAATCCTTCAATGTGTGCACCCTGGGTCACACGACACACATCCACACGGTAATCAAACTCATCCCAGACCCGGTGTAGCTTGTCCGCTGTAATGGCCTGCAGTGCATGCGTTATCCGATCACGAATTTCACGGAGGGACGTGGGCAATGGTGGCACACAAACGCTGTCTTTAACGAACCCCCAAAGAAAGAAATCACGCTGCACTGTAATCACAGATCTGGACACCTCAAAACGGAGCACACAGAAAGCCTTCTCCTGCTGCAACGCCATCTTTGAAACTGGCCCCGCGGCCACGCAGTAAGCATGAGAAGCGAACTGCTGGTAGCGCTTGAGAAACTTGGACAGTTGCCGCCGCTGATGGTGTATGTTGTGTCCGTGTAATGTGAGACATAAATTGTTTATTCACTTTTGAAACCGCACCATTCTTTTGTGTATGCCCTGTATTTGATGTTATACATCTTCCATGCAACAATCTAATACACACAAATTTCACTACCAACTAGTTGCACAATGTTTTTATATGCTCGTATGTAATAGAAAATTCTTACATTACATTATAATATATACATATGTATATAGTCTGCCAATTTTCTGTGACAATTTCCCACATACGCTGTACACATCGACCAAACTTGCAACTCCCTGAAGATGGCCAGGATATATGGCCGAAACATGTAGGAGTTTTGTATAATAAGTATAAATACATTGTGCAACTAGTTGGTAGTAAATATGAGTGTATACAATCTTATTTTGTCTATTTTCGGCATATACAAATCGAATTTTTGTAAATTTGAGATCTCAGCTACATGAAAAAGTATCATTTTAATGGGTTGTATCTAAATTATCATTCTTCATGTATGTTATTAATTGTCTGATGACGGATTTCCCAAAAGACGAAATATGTAGCAAGAAATAAAAAACTGATACAAATTTAAGTTGTGACTGACGGTTTGGGCTTCATTTTTACTGTTCATGTGTCACAACGGGATGTCGTCGATAAAGATACTACCCACTATAATTGTCTCAATTTTTTTACAATAAAGAAGCCAGCTGTTTAGGGCGAAAAACTAGTTTGAAGTTGTGGCGTGAAGAAAAAACTGTCATACTAAGTTCCAGCACTCTACTCCACTGACACTTCACTGACCCCGTTACTGAAATAGAATGACGCTCTGAGATATCAAATTTTTAAAACCAGTGCTTTACGTATGTTCAAAAGCCCTTCTAAATGAAATTACTTTCTAAGAATTACTAATATTTATTGTGTCTCCCCACCACCACCATCTTCTTGAGGGTTTTCAGAAACTGTATCTGATTGGCGCTACTGCACAAGGTATGTTTTTCCACACTCTTCACCCTTCCCTCTTGGGGTTATTTTCGGCTTCAGTGAGATGGATGGTATTGCGAATACGTCACTTGGAAACCCATGGCAACCATTTGTGCCATTAATGTACATGCTCACTCAGTACCGTGACCGTGCGGTAAGCTGTACCACCAAGATCTGATTTCCGGCAACGAAAGAGACTTTTCTCTTCATCATGGAACACACCCAGACTCGCATGTAAAGGCAAGCGTTTTGTTATCCAGGGAAAAGCGTAACGTGTATTAAGATGAGTACTCACCTCTAACTACAGTGTTTAAATAAGCGAAGAGCAACTTTAACTTCTTTGATTTCAGGCTTCCGCCGCATGTTGATGAAATCTGGGGTCTTCTGGGTTATTACACGGCGTCGTGTGGTAATTATTTACCGACGTTTCGGGACAACGTATCGGTCCCGAAACGTCGGTAAATAATTACCACACTACGCCGTGTAATAACCGAGAAGACCCCAGATTTCTTCAACTTTAACTTCACTCTTATCTTCTGAAGTCTCATTTTCGAAACCTATAAGCCCGTAATATTATTAAGATAGTTCATCCTAACTTGGGCACAAAAGGATAAATCTGACTTCTGTCAAAATATCGTAACAATAAAAAACCTGAAAACTTGTACTGAGATAATAATTTCTTATATCGCACGGTATTTCTCTCTCGAGTTCTGACGTAATAGATATCCCTTATAACACAATCCCCAACCCGCCACACCCCGCCCTATTTTGTATCTTCCTCTCCCCTTTCCTGGGTATGTAGAATAAACACCTTATCTCTCGTTAGATAATGTCACTCATACATCTCTAAGATTACATAACAGGAACATTATTAGCCTAATTTGTTAAAAGAAAAGACACGCATATGTTGTACGTATCATCCAAGCTTCTGTCGCCCCATTTAATTCTGAACTAAACAAAGGAGCGTCGTGATATTTTTGTAGAATGTCTATCTACTTCACTTGATATTAATTTTTAAAACTTCTTTCCGCAGATATTATGGAAATGGCTATGCGTAAATCTGAGGTGAGAGCGACTGACTTAGCGCCACTTAATATATGTTGCTGAAATCTGGAGTGGTAATATATAGTTGAATTTTGTCTAAGTTTGCTGGGAGTTATATTTTATTGGAACGCAGAGTATTTTAAAAATGTGAAATTTATATTTATGTGTCGATACGATGATGATAACTTACGTAACGTTGTCAAATTTTGTAGGAAGATGGACAATTAATAACATTAAAATAGATCATGACCACTTCCAAGTCGTGTAAAATTAAGTATCAATAAACATTCGACGCTGTATAATTTGAGTTTCTGAGATCATTGTAAAATAAACCACAAATTTGAAAAGCGAAGTACGCGGCTACGAAGTTAAAAATCTACACACTTGCAGTGGCAAGAGGAAAAATCGTCTTCATTCCGGGGAGCCAAATATGGACGCCAAGTTCGGAGTAGTTTGTCTTGATCTTTTTATGGTGCTTCGGGGCCCTGTCTCTTGGACCCGTGATTCAATTACGGACATCAATATCGCGGACACTAATTGACGTGTCTTCGTGAAACCTGGTATGAATACTAAAACACTGCAAAATTACACTTGTTGACATTAGAATCTTTCCAACTGGCTCTCTTTTCTGTACGAAAAATAACTATTTTCTACCATCATTATACATTTTACAGCCAAAAAAGGAAAGTACTGGTCAGACAAATATTCTTGTGGTGCGGCAGAATTACATCAGCGTATATCATGACAATTAAAACTAATATTTCCTAACACAACTACAGGAGCTTCACTGCTTCTACTTCTGGTACCGATATCTGCGTAAATGATCGTTCTTTCTCCCACTTCTCTTAACCTTCCCTCCCTTTCGCGCAGAACAGAGACAAATATAAAGTAAACAGAGTGTGTCTAGGTAGGATGGATCCCCAATTACCTTCGTACAAGCCATAGCTGTGACAATGACCAATTAGTCAGGAGTGTTACCAAGGTGATAATAAATTGGCGAGGAGAATGGATGGAGAGACGGTAAATATAGCGTATCATGCCGAACCAACCCTACGATCTTCAACAACAATGCAAAGCTCAGTTCACATAAGATTTTTTTTTTCTTTGCCGAAGGTCTGGTATCGATTTCTTTTTTCAATTATTCCAAAACCTTATACAAACACGCACCATAGAAGTACCCTCTTTATATAGGGTAATTCAGAAAGTGGGTGAAATCAGGAATACCGAAAGTATCGTCCATCAGATCGACTCTCTTGCCAAGTGTCTACCAAACATAATACAACAAATGAATTACTAAAAAAATCAATGTTATTTATCCACGTTTTCTATGAAAAATATTTTTGCCAATTAATTAATACTACAGTCGTGTTCGAGTGACACATTAGAATTATTTGTAACACAAAAAATTGAATCTTATTAAATAACATTTTCTATAAAAAAAGGAACCCATGTTTTTGTAAAAATTTTTAACGTTAATTTTAAAGGAGGAAGATTTATTTAAAAAACTCTATTAAAATTATAGCTTGAAAATAAGCCACCATTAGACACGAGGATGCAGTTACACGGAACAGAATTGCAGCGCTTCGACGAGAAAGGTCTAGGAAAATTTCACCAGAACGTACGTCATAATTTAGGATTTTAGTATGACAGTCCAAATGCAAAGTAAATAATTTACATTTCACTGCTCACGAGCGTACAACAGCCCACATAATGACTTGTTACGATTCTAAAAACAACTTCAGAGACTTTTTTCTGTGTAACTCTTTGTGTACGTATCCGATGATCTTCAAAAGCTAACCGCTTCGTTTTACAAAGTCAGCATAAAGCATTATACCCACACATGCTCTAATTAAAAAGGACGAGGAAAATCTCTATCTACTTACTGGTTTGTAATTTGTCACAATATATTTTTAGAATATGAATCAGTAATAAAGGCTGATACTTTCTAAATCTGTCATTTTATTGGCTTCTAAGAAACATCAGTTGCAGTTCCTTTGTTCAGCTGACACTACACTTAAAATAAGATAATTATATTCCAAAACAAAAATGTCTGATTATTTCTTAAGCGTATAATGGCATATATCAGCGTATATGCGATGGCAATGTTAGAAGTAATTCATTCGAATTCGCGACTTAACGAAAGTTTTGGGGTTTCTTGGAGACATGGGCCGAGATTCTCTTCGATGTCAAGGGTCATTTCTTACGAGCACAGATTCAATCTACCTCCGGAGTTAATGTTTCTCTCCAGTCCTTGCCCAGCCACACGGAATTAAATGTTTTAAATAAAGTATCAGTGGTGCTTATTAACTCCTTAAAGCCCAGTGGTAAAAAACTGTATATTTATCACATACTGTAACATTATAAAGTTCTATATTTTGTCATATGGCACGTCTATATTTTCCGCATAATTTTCACGAAAGGACTATTTCTTTAAGCAGCATTAAATAAACATCTTTATAATGGACATGGAAAGTGTTCTCTGTGAGGTACGAACTGGTTTATTATAATAAGTAAAATGAGTTTCAATCCTTGATGTGTTACTAAAGAAGCAAAACATATATTATACCTTGAAAGCGTGAAGTTAATCGAAATATTTATATAAAAATTCAGTTCTACTTGCAGTAAGCACAACTCGTCCTATTAAAAAGATAAAAAGATTGACACTGTTTACAGAAAACGCTGTTTATTCTGAGAATCACGTGGAAAACTAAATGAATGATGAGGAAAGAAACGCAGACCTTTTAATGTTTGGAGTGTTGGTTGTGGATGAGAATTTATATAGACTTTCAGACAGAATTTTAAAATTAGTTATAAGAAATGGTTAGGTTACCATGCGCTTTTGTTCAAAGCCCACAAGTGATCTCGCAAACGAAATGTCGAGTCTGTCTGTCTGTCTGTCTGTCTATGCGCGTCAACCTTTGAGAATGCTGTGATTTTTTTAGGCTTATACGTATACAATTACAAGTTACGCTGGCGCAGAAGTAAATTTCCGAGTCATTGAGTTGTTATGCTTATTTTATATGTCGTTTACTTAACAACGCTATCTTATTGGCAGCTCAGAATGTGACGGAACAATAAGATGATAAGTGAATAATGAATTGGAAAGGATGTGAAAGGAAGCGGTCATGACCAAATTGTGGTACTGGCAAAGTATGTGTCTGCAGGGACTGAGAAATAGTACGGGAAACCTGGAGGATTATTGATCTGGCCAAGATTTGAAACCGGGACCTCAGGACTAAGAAGCTGGAGCCCTACACTCCCGTGACTTTGGTGAGTCTGTGTTCTGTTTGTTATACCGTATAATGGATAACGTGTATAAAGTGTTGCATGCTGTTACCCTTAATGCACCATTGTCAGAAGGATTTTAAATTGTTTCATTTGAAAATGTTTTTGATATGACACATGTATGAGGAAATATAAGGAAAAAAATAATTTTTTGTTTTGTATGCGAGTTGTATGGAGCCGGGATAGCGTAGTCGGTGTAGTAACTGCGCTACGGATTGGACGATCCTGTGTTCGAATCGCGGTAAGGGTAAGAGGTTTGTCTCTTCTCCAGAGCGTCTGGGCCCACCCAGCCTCCTATTCAATGGGTACCGCGATTCTTACCCGGGGGTAAAGCGGCCGGGACGTGAAGTGAACCACTTACCTCCATCTTGGCCCGAGGTTATGAATGAGTGGAACTATATTTCTACTCCCTCTATATGTCTTCACGGCGTCGACAGAGAAAACTTTATCTTTTCTATGCGATCTACATTTCCTGATATTATCTTTGTAATAACAGATAGCGGTACGTATCTGATATACAGGAATTAAAACTATTCAAAGCTTAATTTCGAAAATACGTATTCTGTACTTTATTATTATACAATTTTATTCATTGTCCTATTAATTCCTCTTATGTAGGTTGAAATATTTTGGATACTTTGTTTTCTAACACCTCTAATGTCCCATTTGATGTAAATAAATTACAGTTTGAAATAAGGCATTTGTCAGATGTTTATCGCTTTAACGATTGTCTCAAATGGCAATTAAACTAAGAAGACAGCAGGAGCTGTACTCACTGTGACGACACGTAATGTGTGTGTCTCGTTTGCCTTGAAAGGACTTCGTTCATAAAGTTCTGACGACACAAAAGAGTGTTGGTGTTGCTTCCCGTTGCATGGCCATTTTACTGCAGAGGCGGCTGCAGCCGAGCGATGGCCAAGTCACGCCGTTGTGACGTCACAAGTCATTTCAAATAAATTCAGGAGTTTAGTTGTTGAATACTCATATATTATTTATTATTTTGTTAAATGATAATTTCACTAAGTGAGCCTCGCCCAGTCTCAGCATGTTGTGTGAGATTTACGTAGAAAAAAATTAAAAGCATTTAACACCAGAATTCAGATATGGAGTGGTGACAGGTGTTTACACTATGCAGTAAATTTTCTTACTGCAGGAAACTGAAATTAACCACCCTCCAAAAACACGTACACCCTTTGAAGACTGAACTTATTATAAATTATATATGAACATTCAATTCTTCTGTCAACGGTAACGAATTCCGCCTCCATTTTAAAAACGAAGCATTTACGCTGTTCAGGGGGAAAAAATCGCTGTTGTTCTGCGGATCATTGAAAACATCTAGATACACTGCGTGGGCAGAATTAAGGGCTTCTGAAAGGTACAGCGAAAGGTACACATACTTGTACAAGCCACTGGGCTTTCACATGGTAAGAACACTTAATATTTGCATAAGTTTTTCCGCAGGAATTCAAATTATGGAAAACTGTACTGCTAGCGTATGGTTTAGGGTAGATAAACATGGAGGAGGATTTGGTGAACACGCATTGAATGATTGTGGGGAAGTCTTGTAGGTTTTGTAATCTACATTAGCCGTAAATAGCTAAATAATACCCTGTTTACGTATCACGATACATGTAAGTCAACGCGGAATGAACACACAAGACAGTTACGGTCACTGATTATGTAACACTCGAAAACATTAGATATCTAATTACAGAATGTAAAGTTCTTAGGTTTTCGAAGCGGTGGTGCTGAAGTGCGCGTTCGTTTCACATATAATGCTCCGTCAATGGATAATCGGTTTCCGACGTTTCGAGACAATATAATGGTCTCGGACCTTCAAAAACAAATCACATAATGAGGCGGCGTCACACACCACAAGAATGAAATGCAGTTTCTGAATGTGAAAATGGTCATTATGTGCTTTCATCAGGATAAATATATATATATATATATATATAATATATATATATATATATACACAGACGCCCACGGAAACCCCTCAATTCTTAATCTCGAAAAAGGAGAAATCAAAGATATAACTTCTTACGAGTCAGATAAACTTTAATGAACAGAGCCCTAGAATTCGTACGAAAGACGTGTACAAGATAAATTGGGTATCCAGCTTGAAGGGTCTGTAAAAGAAATGTACGAGCATTGAAAAATAAAGATACGAGTGCATGCAGCATCGACTGACGCAATGGCGGAAGTAGAAAGGAAAGAAATCTGTCCGTGAATGCTGGACCAACTAACAGAAATGGCGACGGGTAAGAAAATGGTAAAACAAAGACGGTTGACTTCCAAGAAACGGGAAGATCCTAATACTTAATATAGAGAAATGAAAGGGGGAGTCCAGAGAAAAGTAATAAATAGAAGGAATAACACGTGGGAAGAAGTCAAAAGACAGAAAAAGTTGGTCGTAGCTGATCAGAATGAGGATGGAAAACATGAGGTTTAATGCAAGAGTATCAGGCAGTACGAACAATGTCACAAGAAATATATGAAAAGGATTATTAGCAACATGTGAATGTACTTCTACAAGGAAACTATGGATGAATTTACAGGACAAAAAGAAAAAAACAGCGAAGGAAGGCTTACAAGATGTACAAGAAATTCGGAAAGAATTTGGTGATAAGTAGATTGAGGCAGCAATAGAGGCGTTTTTAAACAGAACACCTCCTAGTCCAAAAAGTAGTTGCGTGAAAATATTATAAATTTCAGAAAAATAAATTTTATGTTAAATTGCTTAATAAAATAGCAGTGGAGAGGTGTGAGGTGTGTCTCAATTGAACACAAAGCGACGTAAGTTATATTTATAAACAGGAATGGAGCACGAAATGTTAGTTCAAATTATAGAGTTATGTAAGTGGTGGGAAGAGTATTTGCAAGAATAATTAAGGGTAGCATAAAAAAAAGAATGTTAGATACAAAGTTGAAAAACACAAAATTGTCTTACTCAAGGGCGGGGACGTATCGATGGTGCGTTTACATTAAGACAATGCAGAGATCAAAGGTATCGGAGAATTAAGGAGTTTTATTAAAATTAAAACCAACTTAATGCACACTCACTAATAAAAAACTTTAATAGTAGATTAATTAACCCGACATGTTTCGGTCAGGTACCTGACCATCTTCAGGGGTATACTACATTAAATTGCGTAGTCCATATGTTAAACACACATAAGATATGAGCCTATAAGGTCTCGTCGTATATAAAGTTTTTCACAAGTCACTAAGAATCACTAAAAACTTTAAAAACTTTTTTAAAAAGTCAACACTTGCAATCCCACAATAGTTCCAAGTGCAAGTGTTGACTTTTTAAAAAAGTTTTTAAAGTTTTTAGTGATTCTTAGTGACTTGTGAAAAACTTTATATACGACGAGACCTTATAGGCTCATATCTTATGTGTGTTTAACATATGGACTACGCAATTTAATGTAGTATACCTCTGAAGATGGTCAGGTACCTGACCGAAACATGTCGGGTTTAATGTGATACTACTATTAAAGTTCTTTTAATAGTGAGTGTGCATCAAGTTGGTTTTAATTTTAATTTATACAAGATGCACGGTGAATACAATATTAAATATAAGGAGTTTTAATTAGTGTTTGTAGACTTGAGGAATGCATATGACTGTATACCGAGATTAAAATTATAAGAGGCTACAGAAATGAAAGATTTCAGAACAGTTAAATTAATTTAGTAAAAATTCTACATACATACACACATACATATATTCAGACACACACATACATACGCACGTACATACATACATATACACATACATACATACATACATACATACACACATACATATATTCAGACACACATACATATGCACGTACATACATACATATACATACACATACATACATACATACATACATACATACACATACATATATTCAGACACACACATACATATGCACGTACATACATACATATACACATACATACATACATACACACATACATATATTCAGACACACACATACATACGCACGTACATACATACATACACACATACATATATTCAGACAAACACATACATACGCACGTACATACATACATATACACATACATACATACATACATACATACACACATACATACACACATACATACATTCAGACACACACATACATACGCACGTACATATATTCAGACACACACATACATACGCACGTACATACATACATATACACATACATACATACACACATACATATATTAAGACACACACATACATACACACATACATATATTCAGACACACACATACATACACACATACATATATTCAGACACACACATACATACGCACGTACATACATACATATACACATACATACATACACACATACATATATTCAGACACACACATACATACACACATACATATATTCAGACACACACATACATACATACATACACACATACATACATACATACACACATACATACCCACACACATGCATAGAGTTAAGCAAGCCTGCAATTTATATTTTGGAAATCAAGTGGGAGATGCACACACAAGTCGGGTGCCGTAACCATGCTGCATTAAGTTCTATATCAATCTGACAAAATGGGTGAAAGGAAAGAAGAACATTAAGCCGTTTGCCTTTCCAATGATATGGCGTAGGCCAAGTAATCACATTGAGGACTGTTATTTCTGCTTAACAAAAATCGAGCGACATTCAAAGGAGAGCGAAAGTAAAATACAGTACCCAAGCGTTCCATCTGCAATGAAGTCACTGCCACACGGTGAAGAACTACCTGTTCCTAACCCACCATCCAACTGAAAGGAGTTTACCATTCCTCAAAAAAAGCTGCAGGAAGGACCACCTACATCCTCTGATCACAGCAACGTCTCCTAGAGTGCCCAAGAACTACAACTGATCCAGTAAAGCAAGCTAAATGATTTAGTTCACGGCTTGAATCTTTCCAAGAAACAGGCAAAACTCCTAGGATCAAGAATGTTATAGTGAACTTGCTGGCTAAGGAAACAAGAATATCCCTATTCGGGAAGAGGCAAAAAAACATTTTCAGGATATTAAAGAATGCATGATTATCTATGCATCTGCAGTAATACAAATGGCCTGAGAGAAGAACTAGGATTTCCACACGATACCGAAGAAAGGAGACTTCTCATTGATGAATCGAAACTGATATTTAAAGCTCTTTGTTATTTTACACAACGGTGGGGCAGTTGGTTGAGGCACTGCGCTACAAGTTGGAAGGTCGCAGATTCGATTCCCGATTGGTCATTGGGATTTTTTTTTACTTCCGGCCCTACGGCCGACTCAGCCCGTAATAGAAGAGAGTACCAGGGATATCTCCTGGGGGTAAAGGCCGGTGAGTAGGGCTGACAACCTTGCTACCTTCATGTGCCGATTAGCTAGAAATTTTGGAAGCCTCAACCTCCTGGAGCCCTAAGGGCCTGTCCAGGACTGTAAAGAGTTAGCTTTACGTTTGGTACATAATGGAAACCTCAAACCATCGACATCTGTTGCCCGTTCAGCGGCTAAGGAAGGCTCAGAAAGTATGTCACTCATCTAAATGCAATCACAAGAACCATTGCTAGAAAATATGTGGGGATCTTCAGGTGACTGGATATGTACTCGGCCTGTAGATGGGATATGTATGAAATACTGCCGTCTTTTGTGCTTGAGGGCAGTCGAACAACCGGGAAACATTACACTCTGAAGAACTGACCAGCCAGAGAAAAGTTTCTTCCCGGAAAGATAATGTGAAGAACGGAGGATATTTAAAAATAAGGCAATAGCCAGGAAAATTGTACATATTGTCTTCGGCATAGCTGTTTGTCCATACGTAAAAAAATGAAGAACCGGTAAACTTAAGTTAAATTTGATATTGGGAAGGGTTAATAGTTTTAACTTAATGTGGTTCATACCGTTGTATTTACGTACGTAAAGACACCAATAACACTGGTCGGAATCAATTTTCTACCTGAAATAATTTTGATAGATTTTCACTGGTAATAGGTTCACAAACTCGAATGTGTGAATAAAATGGTTACATCACCCTCCGTTTGGATGATGTCAGTCCATAGACTTATTGAAATTTGATCTGTACACACAACTTGTTATTAAAATCGGACAAAAATCAAGGACACTTAACAAGAAGACCTACGTGTCTTCTGGGCGCATGTGAAGCGTAACTTGCTAAATATTAATAAGACAAAAAAAGTCTGATATATAAATTGCCGAGATAAATAAAACCTACATTTGGTACGCAATTTATTCCTTCACTCCTTGGTACGGTTTACAAGATACGTCAACAATAGTGAGCGAGGGCCCAGAAATGTTACCACATGAATACATTTTGTAACTTGATAATTTTTCTGCTCTATTACACGCCTTGACACTTCTCACTTTCTAAGCATCGCTTCAGTAATTTCTTTATTTCCTTGACCCAAGCTTAACTTCCTTATAAAGGCGTTTGGAATGTGAGCTGCCGATTTGTCTTCTCTTTACTCGCGGGTTTAACGTAATTTTTTCGTCCCACATATCCGCTTATGTAATTTACGTGTTTTATTGTACAGATAGACAGCTTTACAAGAAAAGTCACACCCCAAGTCGTTATTGTTAAGGTTATGGGAAAAATGCAAAACATAGTAAAACGAAACTTTTAAAGGAAAGCCGGTTACGTAGCGCATAAAATGTCACCACCAAGACGGAACTGACCTCGAACTTACACAGTGAAATAAAAGTGGAGATTCCACATCCACCCTCGATTTTGGAAATAATCTCTCCCTTTAAGGTTAAAACTTTTCACTCTATCTTCCACTTCTCGATTTTAGAAATAATCTCTCCCTTTAAGATTAAAACGTTTCACTCTATCTTCCACTTCTAGATTTTGGAAATAATCACTCCCTTTAAGATTAAAACGTTTCACTCTATCTTCCACTTCTAGATTTTGGAAATAATCTCTCCCTTTAAGGTTAAAACTTTTCACTCTATCTTCCACTTCTCGATTTTAGAAATAATCTCTCCCTTTAAGATTAAAACGTTTCACTCTATCTTCCACTTCTAGATTTTGGAAATAATCACTCCCTTTAAGGTTAAAACGTTTCACTCTATCTTCCACTTCTCGATTTTGGAAATAATCTCTCCCTTTAAGGTTAAAACTTTTCACTCTATCTTCCACTTCTAGATTTTGGAAATAATCACTCCCTTTAAGGTTAAAACTCTTCGCTCTGCCTTACACTGGGTGTCATGTTGAAATTTACACTGTTGCCGAAACACGTAGTAGGCGCATTCAACTCGCAGTGCATAGTAAAACCAATGTCACCAAAAAAAAGGCAACGCAGTTCATTCTAACAATACTGTGACTTCGTTACTGGAGGAGGGCGCAGGAGAGATACACCGACTGCAAAAAGGAAGGCCGCCCACCTGTTAACACCGCACGCGTCGATCGTCTGGCCCTACTGCAAAACTATCAGTCATAAAACACAGCCGGCACACCCTGTATACAGAGTAAACCGACTGACTTTCTTTCAGTATTCGATTGGTGTAAGGGCACTATATTATCCCGTACGGAGTCATCAAGGGTGTTTCTCACTTTGGTCAAAAAAACAAACCAACTAATTAACTAAATAAATAGAAAATCAAATAACTAACTAAACAACCAAGGATCTAAGTTGTAGGCTGAATAGCTAGCTCGCTAAGTAACTAAATACGTATTTAATGCAATGGTTAGGGTCAGTGTAAAGTTGTCCCTGTGCTTATGGGAGCTATACTGAATCCCCTTCAGTGACACAAAACACAAATATGTCATAAATGTCTCTGAAATGAGAGGATTCTTTGAAATGAAAAACCTGGCACGAGATCTTGTGTAATGGCATGCCTTGACACTAAAAGGGTCAAACTTTCGGGCTACAATACGACAGAGTATATTTGTTACTATAATTTAATCTGATATTCAGGATCTTTTATCTTGACAGTTTCTTTCCTATTCGTGCGTTAAAGTCTCCAATATTCACAATATTTCAGTTCTATATTCTTAGTAAATTGTCTAAAAATAAGACTTGTGTGTCACAAGATCACACCAAGTTTCATTTTCATAGCTGTTGAATGCGACGAATAATTTAAGTGCATTTCTGGTAATAAAAAACCGGAAGTTGAACACAGATTCTAACACGGTACGTCATTAGGCATGAACCTGAGCCAGTGCAATTCCGTTTCCACCTTCACAACCTACGTCAATGCACCCTTATTCTAATACTGTAAATATATTCTTAATAGACGGTGCAATTCATATTGCAAGGAGCGCTGCCTTCTGAGGTCTCTTTCTGCAGTTGGTATTTCCTGATGAAACACTTTTCTGTTTTCAAAAGAACAATCTCATAAAACAATAACGATTATATTTTCATAGCAGATCCTATTTTCCATTTCAAGTTTAAAAAATTTTCGTGTTTTCATCATATATAACCAACGCATACCATATTCAGAATAAACCCATAATTTTAAATATCAATTAGAGTTTTCACGGTGTTGTTGTTCATATGACGTTCATCTTTTGGGGTATTATACCTAGTAATGTGCTTCTGTTTGTTCCAACGTTTCGGATAAACCTACTATCTCCATCTTCAGGGTGACACAGCTGTGATTGGACACGTCCCCTCAAACCTTCCTATACAACACACACATGTTCTTCCACCCAATTACTTCCTTATCTATCCGAACGAATTAGGTCAGCCTGACACCCTGAAGATGGAGACACTTTTCTCCTCCGAAACTTCAGAACAGACAAAGCACACTGCACAGTGTTGAAAACTGTAAGCGACGATCATTTGCACTGTATGTTTCATGACATTACACAAATAAATCTCATGGTAATTAACAGATTATTTTTACAAACATAAATATAGCTATGCTATTATTATCTCTTCTTCCGCGAATAATGTCAGAGTTTGTGGATTACCTTTCCACCACCACTATTACTGGCCCTCCCCCCTGAAGCAGGCCAGAGACAATAATAAATTAATATGACTGTACGTAATTTCACTATAAACATTCACAAACACACATAACGGGAAAGATGAGTTTAAAATCTATTATCTTTAGCACAACATTTATCCGAGTTCTTATTTTAAAGCCATACGTGCATGACAAATTATCAGCCTAGGCTTTTTAATTTGTCCCTCGAATCAAAGAATAAATAACAGTTACTATGTGAAGAATTTGGTTATGTTTAGTCACAAGTAAATGACAAAGTTATTTGTACACAATTTAAGCTAACTAATATTTTATTCTTGTCATTTTTACGACTAAACCTTGAAAACATGGTCTTCCAAGTCTTTGCTTTCACCATCTCCTGTCAACACATTCGACAATGATGATGATAGGTTACACAACTGGAGTAGGCCCACAGGTTTCTTTTATTAAGTTAAAAGTGTCTTTAGTATAGCCTATCATTTAAAAGCGTTTATTTAGAAAGCGTTCCGACTATAACCAATAAAGCCGTTTCCTAGTGGAAAGAACTGTACAAATTTCTAAGACTGTTAAAAAATTTATATCATGCAATAATAGTGAAAATCGAAGAAGAAACGTGGGTTTGTTTTTACTAGATTACATGTGCACAGAAATCTGCATTCATTAACGCGTGTGTTTCCCATATCCTAGCAATGGGGCTACAATCGGAAGTGGGAATTCTTCAAACGCAATAAGAATTAATTACCTAAACTGGGTTTCACCGCAACAGAGCACAGTGTTTTTTTTTGGATTTTCCCCGAGCAGATTTCATAAAGCCTACTGTCCACATTGCAAGTTCGCGCGTCCGCCTTATTCGTATTACAGGCTGTATGAAATTAAAAATTATGGCCTTGGTGTGGCTTCCAATGGCGTAATGCTCATGCCAAGTTTTGTGAAAATAGATCACCTCTTTCAAAAATTTCATTGTAGGGTAAAGTAAACACACACACACACACACACACAGCATGGGGTTGTCATAAGCTCCTTCACTTCCTTTTAAGGAAGAAAAGTAGATTAAAAAGGAAAACTCGTGATTTGTTATTTGTTATGAAGGAACATTCTAAGTTTTTAAAACCTTTATTGATTCGTTTATTTTTGTCTTCTCCTTTAATGTTGCAGACAATACAAATTTTAGCATGACAGTTCTAATGAAACAGGCTGCAAGCACTAAAACGTTGTTAAATTTGTACAAGGATTCATTATAATAGAAAGGTCGCAAGCGTATTCATTCATTCATTCGGTCAATAGAAGACGTTACATGCTCGTGTAAATAGTGGCACTGTATGGGGAGAGCTGAAGTGACAAGCACCACACTGACACTGAAGTGAACATTTGTTTCTCCTTGATTCATTAAGCGATGATGACGTGACAGATACAAGTGCTGCACGCCACTGAAACCATTAGTTCTTTAGAACCAGTCATTCAGTTATCAATAAATGGTTATAGAAACTCCTCATATGGTAACTAATAAGGCAAAGTCACTATGCCTTATGCAGACCCAAGCTGTTGAAAATGATTGATTGGTGAATTTCACTCTTGGTAGATAATAATGGCGTACAGTCGTGACGTCACGTAAGTTACGCGAGACCCCACCCTCAGTCCTCTGACAGCCTCACCAATCATTTGCTAGCCGGACCCACTCGCCCACTCATTCAAATCACCACAGGAACGACTAGTTGTTGTTGCACTAAATTGACTTTTCTGAACCCAGTTTGTATAGGTAAGATTTATCTGAAGATTTTCCAGCTGGAATTGACAAAAACAGGCGAGTTTCTAGATACAGAGCTTCAAATGGTTTAGCATTTGTCATAACTATATTAAAGAAGCTGTGAATTAAATGAACTGGATGACCGGAACAAAGGAAATATTTTATTAAATGACTTGAAGATATTTCAGTGAACAGAATTGTATTTAAAACATTCAGAAGTTGACTAACGACTTACTTCGGCTTATAAATCAAAACTTCTTCGGGGTCCGACATATAGGACATATCAAAGCTAAATTTTTATGTAATCATTGAATAAACGAAGTGGAATTCAATCCTTCACACTTGTTTATACAGCGTATTGTAAGATTGCAATTAGTCTTTATTGAGACCAAAATTAACATGTATATCGTTGATTAAATAATTAACTACCTTTTGTTTCTTGTCAGGCATATTTCGTACACTTACTTTAATTTTCAAAATTTTGTTTTTCAGAAAATTAAGATTACAAGGCATTATTATTTCAAATTTTTATCTTTTAGAGATAGCGCTCTGGAATCAATTTTTTAAACATATATTTTGCGAAGGTTTCCTAATTAAGTTGCTGAAGCTTATTTTCTGAAATCCTAAAACGTTTACATCAAAAGTGTTTTCTTTGCTGCGGGTTTTGAAAATTTTATGCGTAAACAAAATTACTTCCCTTTATCCCTAATACTTTAATTGCAGTTTTAATAAAAGAATAAGTGATTATTGTGGTGTATGTAATACACCGTACTAAAATTATTAGTTGCCTGGTAATTGTGAATCGCAAAGTTTGTCGCAGTCGAAATGCACGGAGGCTGAAAGCATGTGTTAGCAAAAGCAGAAGCTTCTTAATTAATTTATCAATTCTATTTACATTGGAAGTGACAGGAGATTAGAGGCAGTAGAAGTTATTATAAAAAGACACGTAATAAATCATTTGGCATTATTTAAAGAAAGTCTCTATGAATGATATTAAAAATATAAGGAAGTTTCTGACGAAATTAGAAGAATGAATTTTGCAAACTCCTATTCTCAATTAGTTCGAAAACTGGCATCGTTACGTCTACTTTCCACAAAGCTAAGTTCACAATATAAACAATAATAATTTTTCAATTATTTTTGTTTCGTTATAAAGATGTATCTTTTACGTATCTTGTATATTACAAATGCTGAAGAAAATATCTGGATTTCAGAAGGATAATTTACCCATTTCAATCCCAGTTGTAAATTTGCGTACCACCTGCTGTAAAATTAAAAAATTATGCATTTTTCCACGCAATATATTTATGTGTTTCTACGGTTCTCACAATCAACAGCGATTATTTTTAAAAACATTAAACGATTGTGCTTAAAATGGAGACAAAATACGTTTTCTGCGAGGTAGAAACTGATTGTTCTTATATAGACCTATAATTTGGATAAACATCATCTTAAAGGGACGTGCGCAGTTTAGAATATAATAAATAACGAAAAACTTCACGACTTATTTTCGTCACTTAATTTTTTAAACATAAGATTAAACTAAATTATATTTAAAGATCCACATCGTACCGCGCAGTAAACTCACTCCGTCTGTGTTCTGAAAACCAATCAGTTGCTGCTGTATCGAGAAATAATCGATACCTGTTCTGAGATCCATACAAAACGCATAAATCCTCTCTGTAAACAGAAATTAGTAGGCGAAGCAACGGCTGAGCTTTTTAAAGGGTTAATATCGTCGTAATACAAAAATTTAAGAGGCTAAAATACATACATTTCAGTCGGGAATGTTTCATAAAAACGTCCATTTAAAATATCGAGGAGCAAATGGGAGGATAACATTAACATGTATCTTGTGAAGCAGGTCCTGAAAATGGGTCTGTCTGAGCATAAAGTCAAGTGTAGGCATACTGTCATCATAGCCGAGATTCCCCGGGGTAGTAGTCCCAGGCAAAGAAAGTGGAGTAAATTCAACAACAACAAAAACACAACAAAGACGAAGAAAAACATTATATTATTATATTTATTATTATTATTATTATTGTATTACATGGAGCAAGACACCACAAAACTTGCTAAAATTACACTTCACATCTACAGCGCAAAGCTATTGTGAAAATAACAAGTATCGCAAAGTGTCAAGCAACCGTCTTACGTAAGTGTTTTACTGCGATGTAACTGCTGCAGGTGCAGCCTCAGATGGGTACGTTAATTGCTGCACTTCGCGGATCTGCTTCTAGGGGCAGAGCTATTTCAGGATGTAGTTTTGTGACTTCAAGTAGTAAGTGACAGGATGAAGGGCTTTTATTTGAGGTGGCCTCACTGACAAGAATACTGCAGCTGGTGCTTGTGGGGTAACATTCTGCCTACGAAATGTCGGAGGGAGGGCCCACTCATCGCCTTATCGGGAGGTGCCTGGCAGATTAGACCGTCACCTCAACCAGCCAACTCGGGAGCCGCACAAGCAAGTGACAGCCATGTTACAGGAAATCAGTGAGGATGCAAGTTAACAGTATAGCGTATCACACACACGTGTTTGGATCTCCGTAAGTACAGCATGTTTGCATAGATTGCTTACGTACGTACATACATACAGTACTACAACACTTCTAGCAGTATGCATGATTCATATGAACAGGCCCATTCGTATAGGAGATATGTAGAAACCAAAATTTAAATGTTACAACACAATCGGATAGTAAACTATACGTAATAATTACAAAAGCTCCTGGTAATAGAACCCAGTGTTCAACACTAACTCTATGGAGCAGGGTCCTTGAGAAATTAACATTTCCTCAGTTAGTCAAGAAATTCCCCGCATTTTATGGAAAGCGATGTTTCATTACCGTGTTCACACGAGTTCGCCACCTGTATCCATCCTGAGCCAGTAAAATCAGGCCCATGCCCCCATCCTATTTTTTGAAGACACATTTTAATATTATCCTCCCCTCTACGATTTGGGCCTTGCAAGTGGTCTCTTTCCATCATATTTCCCCACCAAAACCCTGTATGAAGGTTGAACACTGATAACACCAAATCCGCAACTGTACTTTTTCCTGAGCCAGTTGAATCCATTTCACACCGTCAACAATAATTTATTCAAGATAAATTTTGGCGTTATATTCATACGATGCTTATATCTCTCAAGTGTGCTCTTCCCGGAATACTCTGGACAAAAATTTTGTAAACATTTCTTTCTTTAAATTCCCGGTGGCCGCGCGGTCTAAGTCGTAGGTTTGCAGCTGCTTGCTTGCTGGAACTGCGAGTTCGAATCCCGCCGGCGGCATGGCTGTCTGTTTCTTGTGAGTGTTGTGTGTCGTCAGGTAGAGGTCTCTACGACGGGCCGATCCCTCGTCCAGAGGGGTCTACCGAGTGTGGTGTGTCTTGAGTGTGATCACGTGCAACAATAACCCTCTACACCTACAGTGAGTAGGTAGAAGAGGTCAGACTAAGAACGGAACACACAACAGAAACATAATATATGAGAATATTGACGTGTATTACAAGGAACATGAAAAACGTTAATCCATTTCTACACAGATAGAAACTATAGAACTTGAAGAGAAGAGTTAAATGAAGGATACTTATTGAATTAAAACTCATCAATTCACAGTTTGTACAACCTACAGGGGATAGAGATGCAAGAGATACTGGGAATAGGTTTCATTTAAAGATGGGTGTAGTCTTCTTTCTAACAGGCCAGATACTCGACAGATAACTGGAAACAGCACCAAGATGGGACTGGCCGAGGCTGACAACACATTTAACTTCGTAAACTGTACACAGTAAGAAGCAACAAAGGATTGCTTTTCAGTATTTTGGTACGACAAAATCAGCGCAATTAAACCACGTAGACAGTCTACATATATAAATGGCTATGAATTAAAATTGTGTTGGGTGCAAGACTTGAGGTCATCACAGCGGTGTTGCTGAAGATAAAAGACGTCTGGGACCTTACACTGAGTCGGGTGGTAAATAGTTACCCACGTTTCGAAAGATCGTATTGCCTTCATCTTTAGGGACAATAGTCTAAGGATGAAATTCGAAAGTATTCTATTGCGAAGAGGGCAATAAGTCCTTGAATTTTATAAAATCCGGTGACTTCATGACCAAAACAGTGACTACAAAGTCTTCAAAAAACTTCTATCGCAGAATCAGTTTCTCATATGGAAAGTCCGCAGGATAATAACTGAGGTAAAACAAGGTAACTGTGCATCAGGCAAGTAATAGAGACTGTCTATCACAAATATAGTTCTGATCATGCTTATTGTCCAATTGTGTGCTACATGTTTCGGCTTATGGAAATCATCATCAGACAACAAATTTAAAAACATGAAGAGAAAATGTCTTACAGAAAAAATAAATTGTGTAAAAATAACTGAGATTTCGGTTGTGCAAAGTATTGAGTCAAACATTCTTAAACTTTTTTGTAAGCCGAAACTAGATGTAAAAATTAATTCATATTAACAATGTAATAAGAATACTGAAATATGTTGTGTAGAAGATATGGTACTTCTGTTTAAAGTTTGCTGATAGAGCTTCTCTCTTTTACGTATCTGGTAACTACATTCAACATGAGAGCAGAAAATATTAAGAAAGATATGTGACCCAACAAAAGATCAAAATGGCTGGAGAATCCGAACTAATGACGAATTGCAGGTTATGTATAGCAAACCAAATATTGTAACAACAATAAAAGTAAGAAGACTAGAATGGGCTGGTCATGTGGTAAGAATGTCTGATGATAGGACGAAAAGAAAGTATTTGTGGGGAAACCAGTTGGAAGAAGAGAAGCAGGAAGACCAGAATTAAGGTCGTTGGACTGTATTGAGAATGATCTGAAATCGATGTGTGTCAAGAGATGGAGGAAGAAAGCAGAAGACAGATCCGTAAGGGCTATCATTCTGAAGGAGACTCTGGTTGAACTACAAGGACTGTAAGCCAATGAAGAAGAAGATAATTACATTCCAAACTAAAATCAAGGTAACTGTCTATTACGTTTCTGTTACTGTACGCTTTGTGCTATAGTGAGCCGGCTACTGTAAGCGACGCGCACAGATGACGGGATGGCAATTAAGACACGTCTCCACGAAGCTTAAGGAGCCTTAACTGATGCAATTAACATCGCCTCTCAGACTACTGGAACACCTTCAAAACTCGGAATTTCAAATAAGACGTAAGCTAAACAACGCCAGATGACAAGTTCCATCTTGGCCCATTAAACAAGTGGATGCCTGGACGGGATGGGAGACGGAACAAAACGACTTAATGAGTGTCCAGTGAACAGTTTCCAGATGCAACAGTCGATGATAGCCTTATAACAACATACACGCCACTTAAAGTGTTCGCAGCTCAGTCAGTACCGATAACAACGTATTTTAGGAAGGGCATCAACAACTGGTGGTCCGCAAGCCATTGCTACCCACACACACACTAATCAGCTCTCTATAATAGAACCATATACTATTGTAAAAAGTGTACGGTTTCCCTGTCGACGCTATGAAGACAAAGGCTATTTTCAGGTCTCTTATACCAAATCTCACTCAAATCAGACACCTAATGTGGAAATTACGGACAGAAATTCGTTTACGCCTCTAAACAAAGTCTGGCTTCCAATTCGCCGATTTTCATGAAAGTCACGGTCGCTCAGTAATATTTTGTGGACGTCTCCGCACCGAATTTTATAGGAATAGAATGACAAATGTAGACAATAGCGTAACATTCCCTTTACGACCTTAAATAAAGTATGGCTTCTACTGCATCAATTTTCCTAAGGTCGTCTGTGCCGAATTTCACTCAAATCAGGCAAGAACTTTGGAAAGTGCGGGGAGAGGTGCATTTACGTCCTGCCGTAAATTAAAACTGCAACTGAGCCGATTTTCATGAAACTCACGCTCCTTCGGCAACTTCTCTTTTGTAAAGAACTTCACAACGAATTTCATGAAGATATCCGTGATTTCAGGCTTCCGCCGCGATGTTGATGGGATCTGCGCTCTTCTGAGGTATCACGCAGCGTCGAATGGTAATCCTTTACCGACGTTTCGGGACAACGTATCGGTCCCATCTTCAAGGAACTTCTTGACCGTTAAAAGATGGGACTGATACGTTGTCCCGAAACGTCGGTAAAGGATTATCATTTGACGCTGCGTGATACCTCAGAAGAGAGCAGATTTCATAAAAAATAACTTCAAACGACTTAATTGCTTATATTAGGTCACAGAAAGACGGACATAGAGACAGACGTGGTATTCACATCAGGCGGTTTTTGCTTCGTAAAAAATGCCTTCTAAAAGATGGAGCTTCTAATGAAGGCTGTGTAAGCAGTCATAAGGGATGAATAATTCCGAACATAACATTTATAACCTGGACATGCGCTTCATGTGATTTTCGGATCAAAATTCGTCTCGCCAGAGAACTTGCAGTATAGGTTCCCCAGTAGTAAATTTGTTAGAAATATGTAGAAATTGTAAATTATTAGAAATTGAAACAGAAATATGAAAATAAAAATAAAAAAGTGCATTTGTTTTGTGGTTAAAAAAACTGAAAATTAATGTCAAGATGCAAGGTGAACACACAACGTAAAATTATTAGAAAAGAGTTTAATACTTTCGAAGATGAAAGACGGGGACAGGCAAAATAGGAAATTACGCATTCTTCTTATAGAGTTTGTGGAAATAATTTTAAAAAATTCGTAACCTAAAATGGAAGGAAGCTGTGAGCTGTCACGGATTCTATCTTCAATAAACACTGTGCAGCTGTCTGCATACAGAAATGTAACCGCCCACTTCTCTAGCTGAAAAGTCCAGGACATGGCGCACCCTAACGCCAAGGAAGTGCTGTGTCATTGTGCTACCGACTCCAACTGCCTGTGGCTGCTCGAGTGAACGGACACCAGCAATCGGAGGCAATTAGGAGCCGTTCGACGGGTCCCTTCAGCTTAGCGAATTGAAAATGTGTGGAGATTACAATGCGCTATCAAGACTGATTCCCAAGTGGGGGAATCCTTAAGAGAATGGTGACCCTGCAGCCAAAATATCCATAGCATAGTAGGTCTCAAAATACATTTCATTATGCGAGACAGGTTAACAAATTCGGCAAGGAGCACAAAAGTTTCTGATACCTTAACCTTTCAAGTCGTAAGTATGTCTAAATATTATTAAAAAATTCAGCTCCTACGTTACAAAAAGTACCCTGTATTTATTGTATGAAGACTAAACAGCGAAAGCCGTTTACAGAGCTATTAACTGTTTGTTCTAACGTCATACAAAAGCTATAAATACACTCTATGGGGAATTCTAGTTCCTGTTAATATACCTGTATAATTAATTTTATTAATACGTGTGCCAGGCTATTCTTAGCCAAAAGTTCTTTCTTTTCTTTCTTTCTTCATACATAGTATTCATGACTACATAACATGACTGCCACTGATACCACAAGTATTATGACGTCACACATAAAAGTTGAGACATGTATTTATTTACAGAAAATTTAAGGGTTGTCATGGTGCTGAAAATGAATATCTGACCTGTGTCATGAAAAGGGATAGTTTGGTAGATGCACACTAATGTTATGTCTACCTTCAAGATCAAGGAAATATGATCTTTCAAAACGTCAATAGGTGGTCGGGATATCTCAGTCGGTATAGTGACTCGCTACGGGCTGGACGGCCCGGGGATCGAATACCGGTGGGTGCGAGATTTTCCGCACCCGTTCAGACTGGCTCTGGGGCCCACCCAGCCTCCTGTACAATGGGCACCGGGTCTCGTTCCCGGACATACTGCGGACCGGGGGTGGCGTTAATCACACATCCCCATCTGGCGCCGAGGTTAAAGAAGAGTAGAGCTATACCTCTACTCTCCACTTGGTCCTTCGTGGCCTGTTCTAGGGTGAACTTTACCTTTAAAAATGTCACTAAATATCTGCCGGAATACATTATATTATAACCGAGAAGAGAATAATAAAGAGACAAGTGTTTATTATTCGCTGACATTGTTACGTCTTTCTGAGTAGGCGGGGTTGATGGTATTCACAGAACAGAAGTTTAAAACGTATCACAAACAAGGGTGTGATTACAGAATCAAAAGGTGATAGGAAAGCGATACTAAGACTAAGTTCAGGTTTGTTTTAATGTCGTAAGGCTAGCTGGGGGGTTTGAATCGTAGCAGTTTAGATATTTACGGATTTCGGAATGAGCTTTAATTATCCAATTATTGCGAAAGAGGAGAAGGAGGAACAAGAGATAG
Organism: Reticulitermes speratus; assembly: GCA_021186555.1. Lineage (NCBI taxonomy): Eukaryota > Metazoa > Arthropoda > Insecta > Blattodea > Rhinotermitidae > Reticulitermes > Reticulitermes speratus. The sequence goes on from JAJKFL010000003.1 coordinate 48,023,112, forward strand.
AAAAAGGAGAAAATTAAAAGGTCTGAAAAAAGAAAGCGTTGTCAACAAACTTATTGGCGAGGGCTATGATTTTCTGGAATGTGACACTGACATGTATTTTGGTGGAAAGTTATAACCTCAATTTTTTTTCCTACTTGGAATCTTGACCCGTGAAGATGGGACCGATACGTTGTCCCGAAACGTCGGTAAATAATTACCACACGACGCCGTGTAATTACCAAGAAGACCACAGATTTCATCAACATCGCGGCGGAAGCCTGAAATCAAGGTCAACTTTTTTTTTTTATTTTTCATACCGTGCATTATCGATAATCGAATCACACAGTATTCAGTAAAAGAAAATGCACTCTATTATTTTATTCTATATTACAATATCTTGTTAATCGATCCGTCATTGGATAATCATCATCGATTTATATCAAATTATAATTTCACAAAATTAAACTAGCAATGCACATACATATTAAAGGATGTAAAAGTCGATCAGTTAAGGTGTAGGCGATATGTTTTATAATGGATCCCTCGTATACTCTATTTTGGAAATTGCCTGCGTGTGTATGGAAGGATTAGGCAGTACTTCAAAACTCATTAACGCATTCCCACTTATTTCTTCATTGGACTGAACACAGTTATGAAACTGAAGACAAACCTTATGATTCTGTACGTATGACACTGTTGTAATTTGGAACAATTTAAACCACAGGCTGTCATGAGAACAGAAGTCAAGCAGTCACTGCTTTTTGTACATCCCTGGTTTTTAAGGTGTGGGCCGCATAACCCGTTGGGATCCAACTTTTTAAATAATAACAGAGAGAGAGAAAGAAATCTCCCGATGTAGCGAGTCGGCTCGTGCTATGTATGACGTAGCAGCACTGTGTGTAAAGAAAGGCTCGCGTCGCTCCAAATTGGGCTTTCAAAAGGCCTACGTCGCCCCCCGTACAGCAGCCCACTCTGTAACTGGCAGCCACTCCCAGCACACATCACGTGACCACGCCGGAGGGGCGGGGCGCACATTTGAAAAACCGGTGTATTGCAAGATATGTTCTACGTCAATGGAAAATAGACGTATGTCTGCTTTTAAGTAACATCTGATTACACATGACTTCAAATCCGCACCTGCAGGAGCTTCAAACAACAAACGAGACCCATTTTCAAAATTTTGCTGTCGTGGGGTTATGATCACGTTTAGCAGAAAATGACCACACACATGTTCAAACCAAATTTGATTTCATAATGCTGATAAGAGTTAATACAGTAGTCAATTTTGGATTGATATTTTAACAATAAATTTTAGGAAGGACCTAAAACGTCTATTTGCTTTAAATACAGCACACTTCGTAGAATAATATTACAAGTGCATGTAAGTATATTTTTATTGAAATTAGTTTATATACACGATTAATTCCTACAGGTTTCAGCCAACCATGTGGCCATATTCAGGGATGGTAAATACAAACGTTAGATACATTAAGAGTATAATTTTAATGTACAGGGCATACACAAAAGAATGGTGGGGTTTTAATAGTGTTCACTATTAAAACCGCACAATTCTTTTGTGTATGCCCTGTATTTAAACTTTGTATTTTACATCCCTGAAGATGGACACATGGTTGGCCGAAACGTGTAAAAGTTCATCGTGTATATAAACTAATTTCAGTATACTTATGTGCATTTGTTGTAATATTATTGTATATATTCGAATAATTCTCGTGTCATGGACCACATACATCAAACTTTACTGTGAAGACAGCAGCTTATACATTGACAGTTTTACACTTAATAACTGCCCATTATCCGGTGATCCATGCGGCCATATTGGGAAGCGATACACTGTCAAGCAGTGAAGAGGACTGGGAAGCAAAGGATAATCCAGAACGATACGAGGGACTGAGCGACTTCATTCAGGAAGGCTTCTCGCCTAGGACACTCCGAAATAAAAACCTCGCCCTCCAGCACTGAGTTTTGCGTTTCGGTTGGTAATCTAATTTTGTAAAGAGCATACTCAAAACCCCAAAGGAGTAAAATCGAGCCGATGCACATTTAAAGGAGACATAAATCCATTAAAAATAATAATGTAAAATTGATTATTTCTACCAACAAATGCACCAGGACAAGATTGTCACTGTTTTCTTTATTAAAAGAGTGCCCCAATACGTATTTCGGCAATTATATTGCCATCATCAGGGGGTATTTAAGTGAGATGTTACATAACAGTGACTCACTGTTATGACGTAACTTAAGAATTGGTTTATGTAACAACTCACTTAAAAAACCCCCTGATGATGGCAATTTAATTGCCGAAATACGTATTGGGGCACTCTTTTAATAAAGAAAACAGTGACAATCTTGTCCTGGTGCATTTGTTGGTAGAAATAATCAACAATGTAAAGTCCAGTGAACGCCATAAAGTCATACGACGGAGTGGAGTTTTATAGCTTAACTCATTCTTAACTTCGTCGTAAGATGAGGGTCAATGGCCTGCATCACGCCGCAGCCCATTTACTTCGGGAAAAGAGCCCCCACTTCCCATTTAATACGAAGCTGAGTAAGCCCCAGACCCGGTCTGGATGCTTTGGAGAAGATAAACATCTTTTGTCCCTACCGAAACGTCCTGCCATCAGCGCAGTGCACTGACTGAGCTATCCCGGCCTTAATCCACCTACAATAAGGTAATGATAATACAGATCTGATTATGAACATACTTTTCATTGCTACAAATATCCATTAAGTTCAACCTTCAAATCTTTACAGTACACCACGCTTGTAATGGCTACAGCTTAAGCTTTTTGGTGTGGACCGCATGCTAATAGATTTCACTCTATTTTGGAATCCTGAATTTCGCGCCTTCAAAAATAAAAGTATACGAAGAATGTAAAATTTAGAGATAGAATCGACAGTAGCGCTAATCCACGTCGCGTCATGACAATTAGTGTGACAGATTCTAATAGGCTTTAGGAAACCTGAATTGGAAACAAGAAGTTGACGAGAGCTATGGGTCTGTACTGTATTTATCATCCCGTTTTATGGCTGTAATTATCGATTTATGGGAGGTATCCACTTAAAATTTTGTATGAAAACATATTACATACAAAAGCATAAATTCTGTATGAACACTGGCTTATGATATCACCAAGCTGCATGTGTGTCTGTGTGTCCCTTAATCTACTTTTATACCACCTCACCGGTTTATAGAAACATTAGCACAAACAGTGTGTCACTTAAGGGCACCCCAGAACTATAATTTTCATTTCCCTGTAATCAGTAATAACAACATGGTGGAGGTGCGAAATTAGGCAGCAGAACAGCTAGCGCCACTTACTTTATGGTCATTAAATGGCGTACAGTGATACAGCAACGAAAACATATGCAGCTTTTAAATGTACTGTTTCTGTAGAGTGCAAAATAACGACAATATGGCTGTAAGAAATTTTTCTGGAGCCTTAGGCTCATCACCCACTCCTACATACAGTCAAGGTTAAGAATTAGTGGAGCTAATCCTCCACTTTCTCATGTGGCTGCATGGCGTGCACACAAACACATTTATTTTATTTTATTCATATGCTTTTAACATGAAGGAGGTGGAAAAACTTGAAATTACTTAAATCAGACAAATGTAATGCAGTCCAATCTCTAATAGTGGGAATTACGTAGAGCAAAGCTACTTAAGTAGTATAATTATCAATTTGTGTTTCCGGCTAGCATCACTACACAAGGTGAAATATTTGAGGAAAATGAGCGTAATAAACTCTTCTTAAAATTTTATTTCTCCTCTACACTGAAGAAGGCAGCATATTCCTCCAGCATGATTGTAACTAGCTACCAGATTACAAGGCATCTGATCCCAAAAAGAGAGATCTTCAAATTTACAGCAGGTTCCTCTTTGTCTATCCGAAGGCAACATTAAGAACTCTGAATCCAAGGACCTATTGAGAGAATGTCAGATTTGATTCGTGGTATGACATCACAGCTTTTTAAGTAAATTAGTTTCCTATCATTTAGAGCAATATCTCAACCATCCGGCTCACTGACCGAATATGGCACCCTGTCCTAACGTGGGCGACCTGCGTCTTATGGCACCTGACTGCTTCAACCAAGTCGGAGAGGTTGTTTATTGATATGACGTCAGGGATAAAAGTCTCACTGAAGAAACTAACACGAAGACAGCCGTGTTTCTATACACTTCACTCATAACAGGAGATTTTTATGAGACGTTAATCTTTGTTCGGGTAAGAACGATTTATTTCCTTGGGGTCAATTTACTAACGCTACGCGGCTTATACGTCGACCGGTTGAATACTGGGTGACAAATTGGAAAGAATCTGGAAGGAAAGGGTCGTGGCCCTGTTTGAGGCACTATTTCAGTATTTATCTGAAGGGACAAAAAATCCACGATAAATTTAATTAGATTAGTCTGCGTTTCGACCAGAAATAGAAATCCGCACCTTTTAAATACAAGCTTTACTGCTTCAACCAACGTGATTGATGATGTGAAAATTACTTTTATGATGTGTGGAACACAGAGTGTGAGGCCTCTATATACACAGCTATTTGTTGACCTTTTGGAAGGCTACAATTAATGATTTTTACGAACTAAGAGAAAAAAGCAGAAAGGTTTCCCAGGCTTCGCCCGCTCTTCCTTCTGGTTGTAGTATTATGAAAATGCAGACGTAGACGTTAGAATGGTGACAGTAGTAGCTTTAATACTACAGTGCATACTACAGTTAGTCTACATTACGAGAACAGACTTTGTCTCTACTATGAAAGTCGACGCTTTAATGGTGGTTAGGTAAATAATCGCTGTTTATTTAGAGAATAATATGAAATACATATATACAGAGGGCGTAGGAAAAATGCAAAATTCTTGTGGTTAAAATGTGGTTGTGCGTGCAGTAGGCGACGAAATGTAAAGGAGGAGTAAAGTAACTGATCTCACGGAACAGAGTAAAGTAACTAATCTCACGGAACAGAGTCCTGCTTGTGTAAAATAGAGGAGAGATCCCGCGCCTCTTGCGGTAACAAAAGTTTCATTATCGTGTTCACACCAGAGCGCCATTGGATCATATCCTGAGCCAGATAAAACTTCTCCACATTCACACAAACTCTTTACTCAACATCAATTTTAAGATTATTCTTCCTTCTAATTATTGTCTCTTAAGTGGTCTCTTCCCTAGTGCAGCTCCCAACTGCATGACCACCATGTCCGTATTACTGATGTGAGAGGTTAAAAATACAAGTAGATTTGTACGGTGGTCTGTGAGGTTATGACGGCGATACTAGACTTCGTGAAAACTCGTCAAAGGCTCAACTGTTGTTAGGGAAGAGGGTACGAGAGAAGAATGATACAAAAACACCTGTTTCATTATAAGTAACTAAATAACTAACCAACCAATCTATCAACACTAACTAACTAATTAACTAACTAACTACATGCAGCAGGATCCTTCTTCAGAAGCTAATAGTTTTGCATCTAGTCAAGATATTCCCCGCAGGTTATTTAACCCACAGGTTCTTACCGTGTTTACGAGATTTTACCACTTTTCCCTCTCCTGAGCCAAATCAATCCAGTCCACGCCCTCCTAACATCTTTTAAAGATCTATCTTAATATTATCCTCCCGACTACACCTGTGTCTTCAAAGTGGTTTATACTTCATTATGCTAAAAAAAGTAAGTTGAAAATTCTGAAAAGTGCAGTGAGGCCTGGTAACTGAAAAAGGCGGATACAAAGAAATTCTGTTACGTCTGTTGGCTCCTGCCAAAACAGCTGGGTACACTATACCTCGTACATACAAAATAAGAATTCCACTGTAAGTATTGGAGTATAAAACGGAGAAGAAGCTGGAGGTTTCGCGGTAGTGAAGATCCATATTATTATCTTTCTGGTTGTGGCGACATGCACGCTCGTGCAGAAGTACAGTTCTAAACAAATTAGCAAATACGCTATACACAAGCGGTAACAAGACATGAAGAATCAACTAAAGACAAAACAGGAGTGTCTCCTTCTTCAGGTTTTACTTTGAAAATGGAAGAAGAATATTCCTGGCTCTTCTATAAAGTTGGAGGCAATGTGTTCCAGGGTCTACTCTGAGGAAAGGATGAAACATATTTCTGGTTCTACCATGAAGATCGAGGCAGAATATTCATAATTATACACTGAAGAGTGAAGAAGTATACTCCTCATCTTACTGTGAGGACAGAGGACGCATATTCCTGATTCTATCCTGAAGACAGAAGCAGTATGTTCTTGAATGTACTCTGAAAAGAGGAATATGCCTCTTATTATATCCTGGTGAGAGACAGTATGTTCCTTATTATACTATGAAGATGGGTGTTGCTGATTCCACCCTCAAGACAGAGGACGAATGTTCCTGGTTGTACCTTGAAGACAAAGGCAGCATCTTCCTGATTCTACTCTGAAGACAGAGAATTTGTTCATTCTATCCCTGGAGAGAGAAGCAATATATTATAAGTTTTAAAACTTTCCCGGCGACATGATTCAATATAGTTTTCTCGGGCGCACAGCCGCGTCAATTCGTTTGAATACAACGTTTCGGGGACTAGCTCCGTCCCCATCCTCAGTTTGCCTAAGGATGGGGACGGAGCTAGTCCCCGAAACGTTGTATTCAAACGAATTGACGCGGCTGTGCGCCCGAGAAAACTATATTGAAGCAATATATTCCTGGTCCTACACTGATGACCGAAGCAATACTTTACTTATTCTACCCTGAAGACAGAGGCAGTATATTCCTCATGAAGTTTGCGAAGAGCTACCAGATTACACGACGTAAAAACCCCGGAGACCGCAAACATGGCATACATCGTGGACACGCGAAGAAAGTTGTGACAGCCCGACTGTACATAGAGCGTTCAGAAACAGTTAGGCGACATCCTGCATTATTGGCGGTGATGGTTATGGAACCATCAAGTTCTAGTATTAGAAATACTTCATTTACAAGTCGCATTTCTGGTACCTGAGGTCCGTACATGTTATGGCCACTGCGCAGAGAAATTAAAAATACGGGGACTGTTTTATTTCCACGGCCAACAGAACGTTAAGATTATACAACGTGTTATTTCTACAGACACATAACTCAGGGGAACAAATACATGTCTTCCATTCAGGAAGATGATATCAACACCTGAAAAGGAAATTGTGATTTTTAGTACGGATATCACGAAGTGCAGAAATTAAAATACAGACATTAAAATTGCCTGCCGAAATACTACAGACATAATTTTGGAAAAATGAAAGAAATCATTAATAAGATACGAGAAGGATAAATGAAGTTTAATGACTTTTGAGTACGTCTACTTGTGCCGTTCTTTCAGTGAAGTTTCGGATACCTCATTCATATTCAACGCTGTGACGTCACGTGATTATAACCTCTGTCTGTGCGCCTACGAGCCCATGTTCAGATCTGTCCAGATGACAGAGGAGCACAAAAAAAGCAATGTAACAAAGAATACAAAACTCAAAAAGTACAACAAAAATGACGTCCTTACAGACATACGCCCACTCATATGTTGGCATCAAATACATCGTAACAGGTACCGATGCATTTCGAAATCAGGCTGCAGTTTGTACCTACAAGCCACATGATTCAGAATTCGGTTAGCTGTGTTACAACACCGTGTACATTGGTCTGTTTAGAACGGACATCATAGCATGAATTGTCAGCGCCGAAAAAAATTAATCTCATATAGATAAACGTAAAGTTCTCCATGTATACGTTATGAAGGCTTACAGGGGCGGTAGAGGTATAGCTCCACTCATACCTAATCTCGGCACTAGATGGAGATGAGTGGTCACCATCACGCCTCGGCCGCTCTACCCTCAGGAAAGAACCCCAGTACTCATTGAATAGGAGACTGAAAGGGCCCCAGAGGCGGTCTGGACATTTTGGAGAAGAGAAAAATTTTTCTCTCCGGCTGGGTTCGAAACCCAGATCGTCCAGCCCGTACCCTGGTCACTATACGGAATACGCTACCCCCATCTACGTAAGTTAGAAAGGAAAATTATGGGGCTTCATTCCACACCAGTCCCACAAATTTCCTTTGCAACTAACGTGGAGGATATTCGTTATGATCTTTATATGACGTTATGTACCGGAGTTTTACCAGCTTTTCGAAATGCGTGTGAAACTTTGTCTGTCATTCTGAGGTAGGGATACTGTTGCTGTTTTAGAACTCGGTACTGCAGGGATTATATGAACGTAGAGCAGCCCTGCTCGACCTTTTATTTGGCGCGGGCATCTTCGGCAAAATTTTGTTTGCGTGCGGGCAACATGAAGTTCAGTACACAGAACGAATAAAGAATATGTACAAATATGGGCATAATATTGTCTGTGTATTTTTATGCATCATGTGCAATAAAAATATAGGCTACTTACAATAATAATAATAAAGAACCATAAAAAATGCAATTCACCACACAGGCTAGGTTTAGCTGTTTTTAGCACATTTTTTACAAAATGAACTAGGATTGTAGTTTATGTCTCCATAAATAAACAGCTCACGATTTTCCGAAACTTCTTCGGCGTTCTATCTCGGCTTTGCAAAGGAAAGGGTTAAAAGACATTTTCTCATTTCAAATGTGTCCGCGGACAACATATCAGTGTGTAGCGGACAACATGTTGCCCGCGAGCTACGGGTTGAGCGGGTCTGCACTAGAGAGTGGCAGTAGCAGGAGAGTGAAGAAATTATCTAACAACAGACGTCGTACATAATTCGTACTCCTTATAAAAGCAATAACCACGGGCACGTCTAAATAACATAAGAATTAAATTTTATATTGAGGCACTATTAGTCATGACATTGTTCATCTAGGTTAATTAAGCATCACGCTTCGAAGACGTGTGAAGGAGTGGAAATGCATTGCCACACATTCTCAACCTTGATATTTGGAGGCGAGCGGTCAGCTTGAAAATCTTGCACATTTTCTGCCGTGGAAAGAGCCCGGTAACCAATGGACGTTGAGACGGGGTATGTGTTTCCCTAAACTGGCGTAAAGTTTTTGAGCATCAAAAGTGACTATCATTTCTCAAGGAGTCTGTTTCAAATATTTAGTTACCTAGGGTATACAGATTATAGCCGATCGGTCTAAGGCGTGGGTCTACGGCCGCTCGCTTACTGGGATTGTGGGTTTGAATCCCGCCTAGGGCATGGATGTCTGTCTCTTGTGGTGTTGTGTGTTGTCAGGTAGAGGTCTCTGCGACGGGCTCATCACTCGTCCAGAGGAGTCCTACCGAGTGTGGTGTGTCTAAAAAGTGTGTGATCGTGAAGCCTCGAAAAATGAGGCGGCCTAGGCCACCAAGGGGCTGTCCATCCATTGCAAAAAAATACAGATTACACCGGAATGTCACGGGTTCGATTCCCGATGGGGTTACTGGATTTTTCATTTACTTAATCCTTCCGGCCGCACAATGGTCCTTGGTTTGACACAGCCTCTAAAAGAAATGATTACTAGGGATATCTCCTAAGGGTAAAGGCGGCCGGTGCGTAAGTCTGACAACCTTGCCACTTTCATATGCGGGTTATTTAGAAATTATGGGAGCTTCAACCTCCTGGAGCCCTAAAGGCCTGTACAGGCCTGTATAGGGATTGCTTTACTCTTTTAACAGTTGTACAGTCCTCACGACACAAAGGTCACGACAGATAAACAGAACGGGTGCATTTTTTTACATATATATATATATATGTGTCATCCTCCAAAGTCTACAGAGCAAATGCTATCGAGAAACTCTGAAGCGTCTAAGAGTAGGGTGCTTTCCATTAGAACAACTCATGACCCGCAACGTATCTATCGAGGATAGCTGGTGATAGGAGAGTTCACAGGACAAGGTAAGTGATGCAAAGCAGGTGCCATTAAAACATTATCTCGCTGTGAGTCTTGTTGTGGTGATAGGGGTGTCATGGGCATGGCGCGAGACGAATAGGTCCAAACGGCTGTCGAGTTCGTACCGCTGATCACGATATGGCCCAGGCACCGCACTAAGTCAATACCCCATGCTGCGCACGAGATAATCTCGTTTCCATTTCTGATCTGGAATTGTTTGGTAGTTGAGAAAATCGATAAAATATAAGTGTCCTCGAGTCTCTCGGCAGTTAAATTCAAAACGAACAAACAGTAGACATCACAGAAGAAGAGGCCCTACAGAAATGAAATGTTTTTTGTAGATACAGACAGTATGGAGAGGGTTATTCGGTGATCATTATCATCATCATCATTATTATCATCATCATCATCACGTAATCTGTCTTAAGCCACGTCCATAGCCTATTCCAAAGCGATTTCTCCACAGAGAGCAACCTAGTGCCTCCGCTTTCAATTTCCAGTACCTTTTCGTTTCCTTAAGGTCATCCAGTAGCTGCCTGCGTCTTCTTTTTCGTCTTTCCACCCCTTTTATCTTTCCTTCAATAAGGTGTTTTAGAAGGCAATTTCCACGAAAGATGTGACCAATCCAGTTAGCCTTTCTTCGTTTTACTGTATTTTGGACGTGCCTTTCCTCCTGGACTATTTGTAATACTTCATTTTTCACACGATATGTCCAACTGATCGGTGGTAGGAACTTGACAATATAGTGTGTTTATAAAATTGTGTTGGGCTAAAACGTTACAAGAATTTAATTAATGTGGTATGAATATAAGTGATAAGGTTATCTTCTACAGTTTACCGTCTTAAAAGTTTAAAACACAGTGGTTTCTATATGTATCCCCTGATTTAAAATTTAAAAGCTATGAATTTGTCCTACACAGGGTGTTTGAGTTTATATAACCTTTTTATTTCACAATAAATAATCATTATTTCCCCAGCACCATTAGCCTATTAGTATTTGCAATGGAGAAGCTGTGTGTTCTCTGTGAGGTACAAACTAAATGTTTAAATTACTTTTAGATTTATTCATTCTTGAAGGTATTACTATACTGCTTAAAACGGAAGGCTTAAGAGTGTAATAAAAGCAGTGAAAAGCGGAACTTCAAATTCATAAGTTAATAGAGCGCTTCATTAAAATTGAATAAAAAAAAGGCTTTTCGCTGTCGTCTGAACGCATTCAAGATATTTTGCTTATCGTGCGGGATGACGGGTAGATATATTTACGCTGAAGATGGGCGCAGAAATGTGGGCATGTCTTCAAGCAAAGTGCGCATTACTTTTGCGCTCTTTTTAAAAATATTTTTAGAGGCTCTACAAGTTATCGTAAAGTTACCCACGCAAATTCGTGCAGTGGTTCTGTCGTTATACATGCACGGGCTGACGGACGAATATTAATTTCAATAGCTTTCCCCAGGGACGCGAACGCAACTTCAGTCCGGATATTGGCTAGACAATGGACTGGACGACCAATAAATCGGGTCTCGATTCCCGGCAAAAGCAAAAACTTTCCCTTTTCCACAAGGTCCAGACCGGTTCTGGGGCCCATCCAAACTCCTAACTAAATATACCAAGGGTCCTTTCCCAGGGTAAAGTAGCCAGAGCTTTATGCTGACTAATTACCTCCGTCTAATGCTAATACTAACAAAGGGTGGAATTAAACCTTCAGTTTCCTATACCTCCTCGAGACCAGACAAATAATTCAGGGATGTGAAGCTCTTTCACATCCCTGAATTATTTGTGTGGTCTTGATAGTGAGGTTTCTTCGTTCCTTATATGGCTCGGTCGAGTGTTGTTGCTACAAATTATGGCGCGTCTTAACAGCACATGCAGAAAGTCAAGCTTCACAGGAATACAGAGTATCCTATATACACACAAAAAAAAAACAGAGGTTGACTAATGAATTTTACACTGCATAAAGTCGTGAGCCATTACAGCATAGTCAGCATAGTGACTAGGCTACGGGCTGGGTAACCGAGCAACAGTGGTTCCATTCCCTGCAGGGGCAAGAGATTTGTCTTTAGTCCAAAGCACCCAGACTGGCTCCGGGGCCCACCCAGCTTCCTGTTCAATGAACAGCAAAATAACTTTCTCCGGGAGTAAATCTGCGGAGGCGTGAAGCTGACCACTCACTTCCAACTAGTGCTGAGGTTAAGAATGAGTGGAGCTATACCACTGCTACCCCAGACGCCTTCATGGCGTGCACAGGAACAACTTCACATTGTATTAAATCACAAATTTGTAGAAAAAAATGTACGCTTGTACAGTTAGACTCATCGATTCTTCCTCAGTTACATTATACGATCATATACCAACTGCAAAGTCTGTCAGAGTAGAAATTGCTGAAGCTATGTGTGATGGAAACTTTGACGACATATTTATATTTCAGATTATCCCATTTATTAAAGCAAAAGGACCATCAAAATATAACACTCATAAAATGTTCAGTTTAATCAAAGTCGACAAGGTTCGATGTCTGCTGTCTTCTGGGTTGTGACGTCATGAATCACGATAGGTGTGCCCTGATAATGAAGGCAGAAGGATCCTCTGAAACGTGCGCGTACTGTCACCAGACTGCACGGGATTACATGACAGAAAACAGACACCTTCTTATTTGCCACTCTGAGGACCTAAACCTCACGTCTTAATATCTTCATTTTTGCTTGTTCAGTTCCTTTGTGTTTATGATAGAATGAATAAGTCTAAAATTAAATCTTCACAGTTATTATAGTAATAAGTCTATGAAGTTAATTTTGCCGATCCCAATGGCAGCGCGGTCTAAGGCGTGGGTCTGCGCCGCTCATTTGTTGGGACTGTGGGTTCGAATCCTACCGGGGACATGGATGTCTGTCTCTTGTGTGTTGTTTGTTGTCAGGTAGAGGTCTCTACGTCAGGCTGATCACTCGTCCAGAGGAGTCCTACGAGTGTGGTTTGTCTAACCGTATCTGATCGAGAAGCCTCGATATTGAGGAGGCCTTCGCGCACTAGGGGCTGTTGAGCCATTGGAGAAATCAAGTTAATTTTCTTAAACTGATATGAACTGTGACTACATGTTTCTGCTAAAAATTATTCATTAGCAAGTCAGTGTGTTTGGAGTTGGAAAAATGTCTGGGTCTGATTTGATAATGGCCAATTCTAGCCGAAACATGTGGTCATATTTCATGTCTATTAATAAAGACAACTTGATAATGTACTTAATAAAATAAGAACTGTGCAAATTGCATTTTAGTTTTATTCATTCATATCTTAATCTTTCACTTGCGTCTCCTTCTTTTTTTTTCGAAATAGACATTATCCGAGACGTTTCGGAATTTAAGCTACAGATTTCATTCGCATTCGTAGCAAATGCAGCTCAGATTAAGACCATATGTTTCAGTGAAGCAAGGTTTCATTAAAGTGATATAGAAATATACAACACTACGCTTACGGCAAGGTTTCATTAAAGTGATATAGAAATATACAACACTACGCTTACGGCAAGGTTTCATTAAAGTGATATAGAAATATACAACACTACGCTTACGGCAAGGTTTCATTAAAGTGATATAGAAATATACAACACTACGCTTACGGCAAGGTTTCATTAAAGTGATATAGAAATATACAACACTACGCTTACGGCAAGGTTTCATTAAAGTGACATAGAAATATACAACACTACGCTTACGGCAAGGTTTCATTAAAGTGATATAGAAATATACAACACTACGCTTACGGCAAGGTTTCATTAAAGTGATATAGAAATATACAACACTACGCTTACGGCAAGGTTTCATTAAAGTGATATAGAAATATACAACACTACGCTTACGGCAAGGTTTCATTAAAGTGACATAGAAATATACAACACTACGATTCGTAACCAAGTCTTCCACAGTTTTGCTAAAAAAAAAATAACATTGCAGACGTGCTGAAGATGGCAGGGCCGTACCGAAATGCGTAGCGGGATGTGTTTGTGTATCGTTTTAGTGAAGTATTTGACTGGAGCATTTAGTATTGAATAGACGATATACAAAATGCCGCACAAACATTTAACAGCTCAGATAAATTTAGAACTGTTTCGACACTACGTATTGTACAGCTTACATAAACGAAGAATTCCGTCTAATTAACATGCATTACGACTGAGTGTTCGGTTACTGTGAACTGAGAGCCGGTGATCAATGACTTCTGGCAGGATGCTGTATTTGCAGCTACTCAGCTATACAGCTACACAGCTCTACAAATCTCCTCACAATTACTGTCTCTCCAAAGCACTCCTCTCCTCCTCTGAATAATTACTGTTGTTTGATGTGGGGAGTCATGTTCGTTTCTTTGTGACAGTTATATTGGTGTTTCGGATCATTCATAACATCAAATATATTAAATAAAGGGTGTTCACAAAGTATCTACTCAATTTATGATTTACGTTTTAGTGGAATGGTTAATGCACTGCATGCCAAACGGAAATGGTTATCATCGACATTTGCTTTAAATTCCTGGCAGGAGTAACCTAAAACTTAACGACCCAATGTCGAGTTAAACTCGACAGCGCTTTACGCTGTACCAGGTCCAATGTCGAGCTCAAATCGACACGTTGTTTTACAGTGTTTTGTGTTGGCTTTCCTTAAGCTTCTGTTATCTAATGACTACTTTTAAATTTTGAAGATTAGAGATTTTCTAGAAAATTAATTTGGTCCAGACTGTTGGAATTCACAAGGAGAATTTGGAGTGCAAATGGTTAAACGCGTGGGTATCAACCAACCTCTAAGGTACAGTTTCTGAAGCTTTTCAGCTTACCTATTCCTTGAATATCACTGTTTTCTGGCTTGTAGTTTGTTAAGTAGAGAACCTATCTCTTGCAGTACACAGTTTTACGTCTAAGAAGTCACCGCCGTGAGAACCTCAAAACACACCACGTTGTTCTGAGACTGAGTTATGGCGTGCCCATTCTCAGTGGCGACTTAATTTATAACTGAGACTGGACGTTGTCGCAAGAAGTAAAAAATATATATTCATCTTTAGCATAATTTATTTATTCTATGCACAGAAAACAATTTCTTAAAAGATATCTGTCAAGGTTCTTTTAGGAATTTTCGGCATGTGTTTGGCAATATATGAAATGTATCTAAAGTACTTCCTTATGTGGTTTCACATTCTTCCTGCTCTCTATTCGAAAACGTAGCTATGAGCCGTTAATTCCCTGGTTGCGAAACGACTGGTGCGTGCTTCTAGGCTGGGCAAAAAATGCACACAGCTCCACTTTCACACCTCCAACACGCCTTCATGATGTGGTTCTTCACCATTAAAGGCATTTTAAGGATATGTTTGGATCGTAATTCGTGTTTTCGAGTATTGCGTCACATCAATTTCCTTTCATGAGGAGGTGTTCGTAGCAAGAAATTTTATAAGCAGCACATAAACTTACGAACTCGACCGGTTTATACACAACATCTTCACCAGGGAGGTCCGTGTCGAAAATAATTTCAGGTCATATTTCTGTATCTATCAACTTAATCCCAGAAAATAAATTTTCATCAATGGTGATTCGGGTGACCTTTCATGAAAATGAATACCGTGTAAATGTCATCAACATGGCCGATAATCAAGCATTAACTAGAGGGATTGAACTGGGTTGTTATTTTAGCAACAGCAAGATTCATATTTACATTGCAAATGGAAATTCCATTAGGACAATAAACGCAAGTTGTCCTTCTCTTAATGTTCTTTATTCAATGGTAGAATTCAAAACGGCTAAAAGATTTTCTCTTTTGCATATAAATATAGATCCCACAAATACGCCCTATAGTTAGTCCAAAGTCATTTAAAGATGGCGCAATGCATTTTTTCAGGCCGCTCTCTTGAACTTCGTCTGTTGCCCTATACTTTATACGTAAAAACCACTTTTTTTTTTAGATGAGAAATTATTTCCATCTACATTTGGGAAGGATATGAAGAAATTCCTATTTTATTGGGTCCTCTGGTACAGCTACACTACAGAACAGGAGACGGAGGTACCAGGTTGTTTCGAAATGTACATAGGCCTATCTACAAAATTAACGACCTCAAAACCTATAAATATTTATGACATAACATCATTTGGCACTTAAAAACTTTCCGCAGCTAATAAACCTTGGACAAATATTACATAGAGGCTACCGCATTTCCCGCCTCATTAGACGCTACAGCTGATAAGACGCACCGTATAATTAGCAAGATATTTGTGCTGATTTAAGAGCCTACTTATGTGACCATTCATCATCTGGTGTTAAGACTCAGAGTGACGTTTGGGTCTTATGAGGCTGGAAGTACCATATATTCCTACATCACAGCCAACATAAAAGTTTATGGACATTTCTTCTAAAAATTTGGGGTTTCCCTACACTTTTGCTGCAGTCACCTTCAGCATTACTTTATACTATAGTCTAACCTAAGTTCTTACAGAAATATTGCCACAACAATTAAGGGAATAGATCACCTGAAAGACCAAGGCGTAGAAGGAGGACAATATTAAAAAGTGATCTTCACAGAAACAGCATACGAGAGTGCTAATTGGATTCAACATCAGGATAGTTTTGAGTTATGTGCGCCTGTAATATGATCATGGGTAATCGTCATGTAGTGGTACAAAATACACATATTAATACAGTAGTCTGCCACTTTTTTTTAATGGCTCGACAGCCCTTGGGGGCCAAGGCCGCCTCATTTTTCGAGGCATCACGATCACACTTTTAGACACACCACACTCGGTAGGACTCCTCTGGACGAGGGAGACCTCTACCTGACAACACACAACACTCACAAGAGACAGACATCCATGCCCCCGGCGGGATTTGAACCCACAATCCCAGTAAGCGAGCGGCCGTAGACCCACTCCTTAGACCACGCGGCCACTGGGATCGGCAGTCTGCCACTTACTCTAAACTCCTCCTACATGTTTCGGCCTTACGTCTATCATCTACGAGAACTGCGTTATACGCACAGACAACTATTTAAAGTTATTACATACACTGATTCATCCCAGTAAACAATTTACTTACGATTACGTACTTTCTTCTATATCAGATAATTAAAAAGTAATTGTTAGGTTTATGCTTACTTTCTTCCACGAAAACGTAAAGTTAAGGTAAAGTTGTTCCTTTTCATATCATGGAAGCATAAAGGGGGAGTAAGGTATAGCTCCACTCATTCTTAACCTCGGCGATACAGGGAGGTAAGTGGTCAAAATCATGCCGCTTTACCCCACTGGAAAGAACGCCGGTACTCACTGAATATGAGGCAGGGCAGGCCACAGAGCCGGCCTGGACATTTTAGAGTAAAGAAAACTTTCTTGCTCCTGCGGGGATTCGAACATCGTACAGTTCAGGCCGTAACCGTAACTCTATACCGACTACGCTATCCCATCTCTTTTATGTCCTTCCGTATCGACCAATAAATGCAGACTTTAAGAGGCCCACATGATGCTTTCTGTTTACACTCTGTTGATCCCCCCCTGCAGGTATCTTGTTGCTATAGCCAGTTTCTCTGCAGAACTTAAATTATAATTTACAAGATAATTTCTTTTCGAGTTTTTAATATGTTAGCAGGGACTGGTTACTCATGTATGTCATGATTTAAATATCCATAATTCCATTAACTATGGTGTCCCTTGAAAAGTATTTATCTTATGTTCCAAGCATCTGGTTAGAGACGTCATTAAACTGGATTACGTATATTAATAATTCATTACGTAGATTAAGTCAAATGCGGTTATATTACGAATATAAAATGGGCGTAGTACTATGAGGATTAGTGCCTGTACAAACTGAAGTACACATTACACACACCTACATATACATACATATATACTTACAGCTTTTAAATGGCTGTCTTAACGAATAGAGGTAAAGGTAAAGCAATCCCATTACAGACCTGGAGAGGCCCTTAGGGTTCCAGGAGGTTGAGGCTCCCAGAATTTTTAGACAATCGGCACATGAAGATGGTAAGGTTGTCAGCCCTAAGCACCGGCCGCCTTTACCCCCCAGGAAAGATTCTGTTAGAGGCTGAGTCGACTGAAACGATTATGTCAATGAAAAATTCCAGTGACACCATCGGGAATCGAACCCGCGACGTTCTGGTTTGTAGCGCAGTGCCTCAACCAACTGCGCCACTAACGAATAGAGAGCGAACATAAATACGTCAATAACTAGTCAACGAAATAATTCTTAACGAACATCAACTTCTCATACCGACCTATTACTGTACGTACTCGTACTTCGGAGCTGGGACATCGCAGTCAGTGTCGTACATAGGTTACGGGTTGGATGATCTGGGTTTCAAATCCCGGCAGAAGCAACAGATTTTTCTCCTCTCCAAATCGTCCAAACCCCTCTGGGGCCCACTCAGCATCCTATTCAATGTGTATCGGGGTTCTTTCCTGGGTGTAAAGTGGCCGGGGTCGTACTGTTGACCATTCACCTCCATCTAGCGCCAAGGTTAAGAATTAGTGGAGCTACATCTGTAACCTCCAACATGCATTCATGGCGTGGACAGGGTCAACTTCACCCTTAACGTTTGTGTTTTATTGGTCGATACGGAAGACAACGACCATAAATAATGCAATAATTAGGTGTTTAATAACCTTAAGTGATGTGAATATATATATATACCCCAGTAATCGTACGACTGAAACATGTAGGAGTAGTTCAGAACATGCGTGTAGTTTGGTGGTTCTACACGACTAAGTGCGGTTGAAGAAGAAACGGTATTACTGAGTCCTCGGATTGCATACAGGAGATAGGATATATTGAGCAGCTGAGTGACAGTAAGATTATCAATAAGTACAATACTGCTTTTAGCTAGTGCATCACGCCTACAGTCGTAAAGAGGAAGGCGGTGCATCTGATAGGACGTCTGTTGTCTTGTACAGGACAAGATCTGAGATGGCTTCAGGGTGGAGATCGCTGGGCACAAATGCATATTGTAATCGTTCGATAGCGTGAAGTGAGAGGCGAGTGATGTTACGGACACAGAACACAGTAAAGCAGCGGTTCATAGCCTTTTATGTTTGTGACCCTAAAGTAGTAAATGGTATGTGACCCGCGACCTACCGTGGAAACGGCAGTAGTCAGTGATATTTACTATAAATGAACTGATACTAATGCCTTTTGTTGAACACTAAATAACATTGCCACTTATTAAAAAATATTAAATTTTTAATATTACTTGTCAAATGCAATATTTTTTTGGAAAATATTAAATACACAAAACAGGCAAGAAACAAATCTTTATTTAAATAACTCACACATGTGTATGTTAGAACGTACAATAACAAAGTGTGTTTATTAGTTATTTAAAATTTAATTGCTCCATTATGTTTTAAAAGTAATAATCACAAATTAAATCATTACATTTTCTCGATCATTCTGTTTGAATTTATATACAAATTTTGATTTTTTTTTCATAATTATCAAGTTCTCCATAACACCCTTTCGCGACCCTACGTCAGACCACCCGCGACTTTGATTTGGGTCGCGACCTGAGGCTCGGCACCACTGCAATAAAGAATATTTGCGACCTGTACGACGCGCATGCACCAAACTTTGGTTTGCAATTTGATGCTAAAATCAGCTAAGGCAACGCCCAGTGTCTAGCAGAGTCTCCTATTGCCGTCAGAAGGAAGCGGAGATGTGGACGACAGACTTGTCCGTCTGCCGATGACATAAGTTATAACGAAGTGCTGCCAGTGGCTTGTTACCGTAAATGGGAGAAGACGCGAGCAGCCTAATACATCCGACAGTTCGCTGTAAGATGGTTTTATACACTTGCTCTAATCCAGTGACAAAGATTATTCTTAACTGTAGTCTTCATTAGGACTTCTGCTGGAAAACGATTTCGTCTTTATCTTTTCCACAAACAGCAGACAGTCATATGACTATAAAATGCAGTCCCTTCGCAACATAACATAATTGTAGTCACTACAAAATAGCAGCCGGTAACAATTCCAAATAACAGGCTATAATTGATAACCCGGCCAAGCAGGTTGGGGGTTAGGCGTGGGGTTAACATCCTCACCTCGTAAACAATTGTCTCAAGACACGGCAAAGGAGAGGCCACGGCCCGAAAACGGTCCGAAGCACCATACAAGAAGGAGATGAATAAAAGAAGATGATGATGAAGAAAAAGGAGGAGAAGAAGAAGAACTGGTAACCTGAAGCTTAAGGTCTCCCATAGTGAAGAAGATAAAAGGAGCGAAACAAATAAAGAGGTAAAGTGGAATAAATAAAAGCCAGCGTCGTGTGGTAACTGTTTACCAAAGTTTCGGGACAACGTATCGGTCCCAACTTCAAGGGTCAAGAGTCCGAGTCGATGGGACCGATACGTTGTCCCGAAACGTCGGTAAACAATTACCACACGACGCCTCGTAATATCCCAGAAGAGCGCAGATCTTATCAACATCTCGGCGGAAGCCTAAAATCAAAATAAAAGCCAGAAATCAAGAAAACGTTAATTAATGCTTAAAATTAATATCCTTAAATAACATTAAATTCTTCGTACAAAATCTTTATTCTTAATTCACCGTGCATTTTTTATTATTCTAGACATTCACATTGCACCTTGTTAATGATTTGTGCATTTTGTTGGTGAATGTCTAGAGAAATCTTCGTACAAAACTGATCACGATGTTCCAACATCGTGGTCCTTGACTAAATTATTGTTACAGTGCCCAGAATGGCCTAATCCGTGACCAAGGAAGGGAAAAGATTCGATATAATTTCGTATCCTGTAACCGAGTAGGCTGGCTCAACAGGTGAAGCCACTGGCTTTTACTAGGCAGATGCCTGTTTTAATGGGTCTTCGGGACGCTCACTATCTTAACTCAGACGTTTAATGACTTTCCTTATTCCAGCCGGTCAAATGCCGGGACAGTAACTTAAACCATGCCACAACCACTTCCACCTTTACCCTTTTCAGTACACTATTCAGTGGGACGCCATCATTCCACACTATTTAATCTCAGTTACTAACAGCGACGTTACCTGAACTACGAACAAATAATTGAAATCGATACGGCCAGGAAAAATTAAAGAAAACTGGGGAATAAATTAGGATAATCGTAGAAGAGATGGGATGAGGGTGTTTGATTGTCGTTGTCCATGGCTAAAGTACGTAGAATTACAATGCCCAGAACTGTAAAGAGCAATAAAGTTATTTTAATGGAATTCATCCCATTGTGCTACGACATACTAATATTTGCGTATACATTACCGTCACACACCACCTTTTAATAATATCATCACTTAATGCTACATAGTTACTTGTGTTTTAAATCATGTACTTTAAAGCCTGATGATGGTCCTTAAGGGACGAAATATATAGAATTTTTTATGATATTATTAAAATGTTATGTTCGACGGTAATATATATGCCAATATTAACAATAAGGTGACAAATAATACATCTGCAGGCACATCTTAGAATATTTTTAAGTGGAAAACGAAAATCTATTGAAGAAAACGAAACTGTTTTGACGACGAAAAGAAACTGGTTTCACGGCCAAACCAAAACTCATTATTACAGTCACAGAAAATGGTATTTTTTTTTTTATTTTCTAAATATTTTAGAGCCCTAATTTAGAAGAGAAAATCCAAAGCATAAAACTCAAAACTTAATGCAAATATGGCAGGATTGAAGCAGCCGCGAGCACAAAAAGAACCACAACTTGTTAGCCTGCAACTCTTACTCTTTTCAGTTAAACGCAACTGAATGAAATGATGAATTCTGAAACGGAAAAGTGTTATAGATATTAAAATACTTGTGAATAATAAACGCTTACACCAAGCTCAACTTATTTTACTCGTAGAATTAGCCAGAGAAGTAACATCATCATCATCATCATCATCAACATTAAGAAAAAAAGTTTGCTACGTATTAATTAAATTTTACTTTTTGTTCACCGTGCATTACGGTATTAAAATTCACTTAACAACCAACAACTGCACTGTTGAATTAAAATATCAATAAGTATTAATTAAAATTCAACTCCGTTACAATGTAAATCAATACGAAAAAAATGGTGAAGTATCAGTTCTTCAGAGTTGTGACGCAGCTTCACTGGATATTGGTTCCCGACGTTTCGAGAGGTACCTTTTCCAAGCGTCTTAAGGCCACCAAGAATTAACTTTAAAACTCGCACTGCATTCTGTTTCACATCGCTTTTCTTAATTCCAGAAAATACTTGGTTGCTGTGATTTACATGAGCATATAATAGCATTCCTCAGTCGCCCGAGGGGAAGAATTGCTTGGTATTTGTATCCACTTTGCAATCACTTTGTAATTAAAATACCTGAACGGTGAAGTCATCTACCTGAGACGTTAAAATAACATGAGTACAAAATATACTGTCATTACTGGAAAGGATAACCAGAGAGAAAACCAGTCAAAAAATTGTAAGGTGGGTATGTAGATTAGACAGGTGTTGGTTACTCGGGCAGTCAGACGGACAGACAGACACACCGGAAACTGGATTGCGTAGCAGATTGTGATCTTCTCGTAGGAAAATCGCTGCTGTGAGGGCGTTTGAACTGAATAGAAGCTCTTCATGTTAACTGGATCAAACACGTATAAATGTCAAAGGTGCTCTCTGTGCACAGCTTTTGAAGCACGAAGATCCACACATCGCTTATCAGTTCAAATATATAAAAGAAATGCATGTACAGGCAACTGTTGCTAGTAGTCCTTAATCCTAATTCTAACCCGGAGACCAGGTACCCCGACTGCGGTGTTTCGTGCTTTCGTTTACATTACAGGCAAACGCCTGGTCAGTGCCAAATAGGCTACGACAAATATGCAAATAGTCACCTAAATATGGACTAACTTAGTCTAGTGTCGTTTAGTTTGATAAACAGCTACCAATTTTAGGAGCAATCTAATTCTTCTATCTCCAAGAATAGGTTATAGGATAGGCTACGCAAAGTGAGGTTATGTTACAGTGAAGAAGACAGGTTCCTCCAAAAATCTGGTAGCTATAAAAATACACGACGTCACATCCCTGAAAATCATAATTACTCTATCATTGATAGTTGCATTAACACAAGTGTAAAGCTGTACATTAACCATCCGATGCATGAAGTTTATTTAAATACTATTTACAAAGCTAGTTCGTGCCTTTGAGGAAACAAACTGCGTGTTAATTATAAAACCCAATCTGCTAATGCTGCTTATGAAAGTAAAAGCTGTTATTTTTCGGAGAATCATACGAAGGAAAACAAACTGTGTGGGAAAATGCAAAGCTTTTAAATGTTAATTCAGGCAGTACATAGTCGTATAATACCACTGAGTTTCAACAGATTACTTTAAATAAATCATAAGGCACAACACAGAATAAAGTTAAGAAAATAAGGAAAATTCTTACCACGAAACATGTACAGAGAAACAACATAACAATCTGAAGGTTGTTGTTGTTGTTTGTCCCTGTCGTTCCAGCGCGGAGCATAGGGGCCTCCTTTCGGAGGTTTCTATGGTCACGTGCGTTGATGTAGTGAGTGACCAGCCCACTGACCTCACAAGTTCTACTCAATCCTGATATGAATGCCAGAGCCATCTGGCAGGCAGTCAGGAGATTTGGGTGAGAAATGGCCGCTAATTTTGCTTACGAAACATTTCTATTCATGCCCGTAAGGTTCTTTTACATGCCGTAAATCTACGACATGGGACTGACGGCTTTACTTCCCCTCCGAAGAAAGTGGTGCCCTCGGTCGGGATCGAACCCGCGAACCTTGGGTCCAGTGGCAAGCACGCTAACCACTAGTCCACCGAGGGCGACATCTGAAGGTTAACCTCCGCAATTTACGCAATTGATTTCTCGTTTATCTCGTTTAGATGCACTGAGTTTTCTGGTCTGCATTTATTTGTTGTTGGAGAATACTTGTAGAAGAAATGCTTCCCATCTCTCAACAGTTAAGGTTAATTACTCGTGGTATTTAAAGAAATAAAACTGTACTTACCAGGGAAATATAATAAAATAGAAAAGGGTTTTAGACAAGAAACAGCAAAGAAAGGGTTAGTAACAACCTAGATAAAACAATGAAAACCATGAATGAACACTGCTTCAAGTTAAGCACTGTAAAAATGTTGAGAGGAATGTACTTGAAGTAAAAAAAAATCCTAACATAATCAAGCGGACTAAACAGAAAAGAACATGATTTGTTTCCATGAAATCTTAAATGCGTGTTTACAACGTTTCATCTCGACAGACGGTGTTACAGATTTCACATATAATTTGTGTAACTCAGAATTTTAATATGGTGCTGCATAACACTAATCATGGATTTAAAAGGCGTTTAAAGGAATTTGATCAATCGAAACTTTCACTTTGGTTTGAATACAGAATCAGGAATAGGTCAAAATTTTTTTTAAAGTTATAATTTGACAATATTAATTGGAAAACCTACGCACGAAAACACGTGGGTCTGGTTTAAAAGTAATGGCTTCAAACCAGACTGAAGAAAAAATAAAAAAGTTAAGTTATTGCTCTGTCCTACCTAATTACTGCAGCAAATAGCGTATTTTTTTGTTACAGACTTCTTAGTACCGGCCTTTTTTTCCGCTTGATGTGCTCGTTTATGATTAAGTAACATAGACTGGTCTATAATTATTTGAGACAAATGCTGCAGAGTGACGAAAGGCCTGAATTAGGAGGATTTTAGTAACATTTAATTTTAAGTAACGTACAAATTTATATGTATAGGAACACGGACGACTAATTTATTTTCAAATAAGACAAAAAATTCAAGAAGTAGCTAAAGGGTCTACATATAAGAATTTATGATTGGCTTCCGAAAAATCTTACCTCACAAGAACCGAAAATGAAGTGTTGCTCATAACATAAGCATATTAACTACTTTATCAGCAGCGTTATTACAAAGTGGCGTAGGGATAAAAACAATCATTCTCCATATTTAATCCGACCTTTCCGCTTTTCAGGGACATGACGCTGCGTCACTGGGAAATCGGATTCCAGCATTTAGAGGTAACATGTATCCTTATCTTCAAGGTATAATACGGACATCTGAATTGCCGAATGTCCGACTACTCAGTGACACGGTGTCATATGCCAGAACAAGGAAATCCTCAGCCACTCCACCGTCTTTGTCTTAGTTTCTACGTTAATGCAATTTTAATCTATTTGTATCTTTACTAATATTTTAAATTTACCAGATTTTCAAAGGATTTATCTAACTTTACATGGCGAAGTGCAACAACAATATAAACAATCCCACACATTTAATTTGCTTCGACTTCTTATGGTGATTTATTTAACGCTGCCGTCAGTAGCTCATACTACTTAGAACCTGCATGCATTTCGACATCAAAAGTTCATCTTCAGGTGGATTCCTGCTGACAATCTTAGTAAAACGGCGCGGTGCCTAATAAAAAGAGAAAGAACCCTCTTTCATTGGACTACTTAGCAGAGACTCGGCTTGAACTGCTTTGCACTGCCCTTACGGAATCCTCACGCTGATGCTCCTTGATCCTTTCCGTGATTATTTGAAATTAAACTATACGAGTATTTTATTAGAAACATTCAATATGAAGTGTAATTTATTTTATTAAAAATCAGTGAAGAAATTACCTTAAATCTTCACAGACGACCGGTCACCATCGCCCATCTCTGATTTCCTAAAACACCAAAACATTCGGGCTGAGGAAGATGTGGGCGATACTCGTGTGTACAGTAAAAAGTGTTAAGGTGGTCAGACTCGATTTAAACTGACCGATTCACATGAAAGGAGCCGCAAATTTATGTTTGGCATCTGATGTTCTTTGGGCGTGTAGCTTGGTAGACAGTTACCAATGCTCGTAATTCATCACGTGCAGTCATTACTTCCCCTTTTTCTTGCTACACATCTAGTAAGTGCTGTCGGATCCATCAGCCAATGTTTGATGATTTTGTTTTGGAAACATTGCTACGTACCTACCAAAAGACTTCCCAAAAGACTCAACTGTATGTTTGTTTCTTGATACAGTATTACCATTTACTTCCATTTCATCAAATAATGCAGCCAACAAGGCACACATACATGTATTCTTCTTCTTCTTCTTTCTATGGGCCCGTCGGCATTCGCTCCGGATGCACCGCAGCCTTAGGCTTATTGTGCTCACCCTTAGTCTTTCTTTCAGCATTGGTTCATTAGCCCTGTGCTACTAATAAAGAGACACAGGTCTTTTAGTGGAGCCAAGCTTATATCTCTTGGTTCAGCGAACATCTTCCCAAAGAGCTTATAACGTTGTCGAGCCAGTGCCTCGCAACCACAAACAATATGGTGCACAGTTTCAGTCTCCGACCCACAAAATCTGCAGGTCGGATCTCCTTCGAAGAGGCCCATTATGTTCAAGTGCTTCCTCACAGGTGCATGTCCTGTGAGGAATGCTACTACTGATCTAAGTTGATTCCTGCTCAATTTAATCAGGCCGTCAGCTTTCTTCTTGCATGTTACATTAAAAAGAGTTTACCATGTTTGTGACCTGGTATACTGTTCCAGGTAGTTAAATGTTGACACTCAGTCCAGTTCTTGATTGCTTCTCTTGCTTACATGTATTACAAACACAATTATTATTTAAACTTTGCTACATGTTTCGGCCTTCTCGATCATCATCAGGGATACCATTTAATACATACTACAAGAAGGCCCTAGAGTCTATTAAAAATTTATTTTAATCAAAATATGCACGTACGTAGTATTCCTGGGGAACTACTTTTAGAATTAAATGGTATATTTGAAGATGGTCGAGAAGGCCGAAACATGTAGAAGAGGTTAAATAATAATTATATTTGTAATCTATGAACGTGTACGTTGTTGGTTGCTTTACTTCGTGTATTTTTCTCAGAATAAGTACGGAATATAATAAAGGATCAGGATAAAAGTCCATACCGAGAACCGAATCTGGGACCGCCCAAACAAGAAGCAGAAATCTCGAGGCAGTTTGCACTGGGGCGGATCTATATCCGTGTTACCCTGTGTGCTGCCCACACCTGTTGCTAACTGCGCTTATTACGCTACGTCACATCCTGTTGGATGTATCGCGTGGCTGTTGCTGTCCACATGTGTCAGCACTCGACCCCACTCGAGACCAAACTTTTGAACGCTCAGACAATTACGATTTGGTTGCCAGCTGTTTACAGTACAATTGTGATCCCTAGCCGTATCTACAGGCGGAATAGCTCAGTCAACAAGCTGAACGACCAAGAAATTGGTTGTACAGCTCGTAGTCACTATATCCACTGAGCTAGGCCCACTCCTATTTCATTAAATTGCCTGAACGGATGGTCATTGTCAACAGTTTGAAATACTATGAACCTTTCAGCATTGGCTGAAGAAATTTCGTAAAACCACAAGACCTTAGAACAGATGGAATTGCGACCATATTTCAAATTGGTACTTTCAAATATAAGTCTGCAATAGAGGTACACAAATTCCAGGTGCCAGGTCGCCCAGGCAATAAATTTTGTAACGTAGCGCCTAATACTTCTGTGTCCACAGTATGTAACTTGCTTCACGTCACCCACCTGGCGCCTAGAATTTTGTGGCGTCTCTTAATTTTTTTTTTTAATCTCTTCACCCCTGGTCTAGAGCAAAGTAAGCACTACGTCGTATACGAAAATTCTGGGATCAATTTTAAGTCCGGATATCAGTTACCCTGAATAAGATTTTAGTGACTTGTCTCCAATACATAATGCTGATAGACTTATACGAACTTAAAATATGCAGTAGCCGATTCTTCATACATCCAAAAACCAATTCAAATTGCACAGTAGGTTCTTTCTTCTATTCCGTGCTACGATTATAAATGTGCCCTAACTAACAAAATCAAATGTCGTTAAATAAAGAAAGAAAGGGGCAACTCTAGGGATGATTAACTTTACCTGTAATAATAACCTCAACTGATCTTTGTTCACTGGGGTCGATTACTACGTGATAAAAGTGAAAGTGAAGTGCATATTGTTGGTTTTTTAACAGTGAATTGTGAAAATGCATGGCGGGACTAATAAAAAATTGATCTTTGTTCGTTGAGTGATTTCAACATTTTACGAATGACGCTTCACAGACTAGACATGTTGCCTACCACAAGTACGAACAGGAGGAAGGCAGCTCATTTACGTAGGCTTCCTCTAACTTTTATCCTGAGAAAGGCGAAAAAGCCGGTATTCGTAACATCGTTCTCGGAGAGCTATATTTTAATCATATAATGGGTTAAGTCTAATTCGAACGCCATGGCAATAATAAGGATAAACACAGCTTTTATTCAATTTCAAAACTGCATTCTACAGTAAAACTCTCACGGACTCTGGAACCATTTACTTCAGGGACCTTTCCCACTGCCCCGAGCTCAAAAATACCACGTTTCGGGGACAGGACCCGTCGCCATCCTCACGATAAAGTAAAGGTAAAGCAATCCCATTACAGGTCTGGACAGGCCCTTAGGGCTCCAGGAGATTGAGGCTCCCAGATTTCTAGACAATCGGCACATGAAGTTGGTAAGGTTGTCAGCCCTACTCACCGGCCGCCTTTACCCCCAGGCAATATTCCTGGTACTCATTTCTGTTAGAGGCTGAGTCGACCCCAGGGCCATAGTGCGACCGGAAGGATTATATTAATGAAAAATTCCAATGACACCATCGGGAAGCGAACCCGCGACCTTCCGGCTTGTAGCGCAGTGCCTCAACCAACTGCGTCACCCCACGATAAAGTAGCCTAGTTAATATACTGAAAGAGCTACCCCGGCTCCCGTACGTGTGCTATAATTTCATAAATACTCAGATCTAAGCTTTTAGGAAATTTTGAAGTAATGAAAATATTAACATAGGGGATGGGAAAAAGTTTTGATTATAATGAAGCACACAAGAGGCAAATAAGACCTCTGAACGTAGAAATAAAGCAAGAACAATTTATATTAATTTGGAATTAATGTAATATTTTATAGTGCTGTCCCCCAAACATTTAAAATTCCATGCCAAATCAGTAAACATATTTTCAAATTTTAACACTTTAAAAATCATTATGGTGATTTATTTTATGACCTACCCGTATTAAAAAACCAATAGGCACTTTAATTGTTCCTGCCAGTTTACAGAACTGTAAGATACCTTTGTTCTTGAGGCTATAGTAATGGTCGATTAAAACTATTATTTCAGAATACCCAACTGGAAAATCTTACAGTTTTTTACTGAAATAAAGCAGCAAAATTCAGCAACAGAAATTCAACTCTTGAAATTTGACGTAAATTTAATTTTTATATGACTTATGAAACGTTTTTAATGTGACTGCCACAAACCTTTTTAATGTAACGTACTGCCACAAAACATTTTCATGTGACTTACTGCCACAACACGCTTTCATTGTGACTTAGTGTCACTGAACGTTTTAATGTGACTTACTGTCACAAAACCTTTTTAATGTGACTTACTGTCACAAAACCTTTTTAATGTGACTTACTGTCACAAGACCTTTTTAATGCGACTTACTGCCACAACACGTTTTCATTGTGACTTAGTGTCACTAAACGTTTTAATGTGACTTACTGTCACAAAACCTTTTTAATGTGACTTACTGTCACAAAATCTTTTAATGTGACTTATTGTCACAAGAAATTTTTGTTTCCCTATTATTTTCGATTCGAACCAGCAGGGCACAGAAAGGTATAACGACATAACATGCCAAATGCAGGAAAAACATAGACGATTCGTATAATTGGACGCTGGAACCAATACAGGGCTTTCAACGAGCATGTAATCAGTGTTGGCAATACAATGGTCAGAGGGGCCGTCATTGTTTCCTCTCGCTGTCGCTTTGGTTTCATCGCAAGCTACGTCACTGTCAGTATAAGCCAGACAGCGCTGTGAGAATTATAACGAAGTTTGTGTTATTGGGTGATGTACCAGCAATTTCAGGTTCAGACCTACGCCAGTAATTTCTATTTGCATTTACCTTCATTAATAAATTTGCCTCTGGATATGAACACCAGCCATGAAAAAAATATAAAAGATGTGGAAGCAAAAGCTCCATGGATCCTCGAATTTGGTGCTCTTTGGAGGTGATTAGTAAGAGTCATGATCCGACCGCTTTACCATCGATTCGGTCTTACACATCTGAAAGAAACGTGGGAGGTTGCGTGGGCCCCAGTGTCGTTGTGGAAGCATTGGTAAAGAAAAAATTCTTTGTTTGTCAAAAACCGAAGTCAATCTGAAACACGACAGTAAACGTTGTAAAGCGCAGTTATTTTAGCCTCTGTTTCTATTTGTATAAGCAACACACATGAACGTTCATTCATTCTGTTGTCTGACTTACGACAGGTCCATAACCTCTTCCAAAGCGAGTTATCCACAGAGTGCGATCCAGTGAGTCCTCTTTCAATTTACAGTATCCTCTCTTTTCCTTAAGGTCATCCAGTAGCTGCTTACGTCTTCTTCCCCGTCTTTCCGTCACTTCTATCCTTCAATATGAATGTACGTACAAGTATTGTGATATTTTATATAACGACGTTAAATAAAATAATGTTTTCGCTAATAACCCGTCATATTTTCACGTTATCATGTGACAAGTAGCCCAACCTTTAGTTTCGTGAAAGTTTACTAAGCAACGGGGGGGGGGGGGGCAGGTACTGCAGTCAGCATACAGTCTACGCTACGGGCTGGACGATCCGGTGTTCGTTTTCCGACAGGGGCACAGGGGTTTTCTCTTCCACAGAATATACAGGCCAGCTCTCGTGTCCACTTAGCCTCCTATTCAATGGGTACATGGGGTAAAGAAGACGGGACGTGAGGTTAAACACTTACCTTCATATAGTGCCAAATAGAGCTATACTTCCTGTCCCCCTATACGCCTTCATGTCATGGACAGGGATAACTTTATAACTTCTTAAATACACAAGGCTTACTGCTTAAATATATGCATGAAAATTGTTCAGCTCAGTTTTATTCAGAAATGTGACATGATAAAAAAAATATGCTTCCAGATTTGGGATCAGTAAATCAGAAATAATTTAAAGTTGTCTTTTAGGTTACCAAAACGCTGGTCTGTGTAACAGAGTTTTTTTTTTTTTGCGTGAAAATGGCCGTCTTCTAAAACGTGACATCCTGTGCCAATATTTCAGAGGATCTCGCCTTCACCATCAGGGAAGAAGTCCCCCAATTATGGAGGCAGGAGGTTCCCCGAAAACGTCTGTACCCTATCAGACTACACATCCCATAAGATTACCATTCCTATATTCAGCGCCTTCAGAATCTGAAATCTCATCTAATTTGCTCCACGTCTGTTATTTATTCTTCTTCTTATTTGGTCCAAAAATTCTCCTCTTTATTCTCTTCAAAAATTCCTCAATAATAAAAATGTTTTTTTAGACAATGTTCTCTCTTCACTTGTTTCGGATTTTTGTATCTGAAAAGTCTCCGAAGCTCAACGAATAGTGCCGACTTGACGACTCCCACTCCCTACAAGTCCCACCTCTGCTGCATCCGGACAGATGCCTCCAGTTCGCCCGCCCTCCAACTACACGCTAGCGCAGTCACAGTTCTGACCTTCGCAAGCGCCAAGTTCGAAAGGTTACCAACAAGACGAACGTAACATCTGTGTTTTTCAGAATTATTCCGTTTGATATTCTTCCCGTGTCCGCTTTACTGCTACACTTCCTGATATTTAAAAGACTTGAAGTGTTAATAATTCGATCTTCCAGCTGAAACTTCAATTATGTTCTCAAGAAGGTAAAGATGCTATACAGAAGAAACTGAATATATTGGAATTGTGAACACGCTTTTAAACATTGGGTGTACTGTTTAGTGAAATATTTAGAATTCCACTCCATCTTCGTACGTTGTCATTTTTCAGGTATTTCCGTAGATTATATGTTAATACTGTGTTTTGGGTGGGTATTTTCTAAAAAAAAAAAAGGATAAGTACTTACAAAAAATCTTTTAATATTCCCGATGTAGCTTGTGACGTTTCCGGATCTTGCTTAGTGCTTCCTTAAAACCGTGGACTATTTAAAAATATAAAAATTTCCGTAATGAGTTTAAAACAAAACTGTATCAAGAATTTAGATTTTAAAAATTCCCCAGCAACAAAGTTAT
This sequence comes from Reticulitermes speratus, assembly GCA_021186555.1. NCBI lineage: Eukaryota > Metazoa > Arthropoda > Insecta > Blattodea > Rhinotermitidae > Reticulitermes > Reticulitermes speratus. The sequence continues at coordinate 48,055,065 of JAJKFL010000003.1, forward strand.
GTGTAATTTATGTTGGTTCCTATAAAATGTCTCTGTAGTATTGCTCAGTGGTATTCTTCCCTTAGTTGTCAGCTAATTTATACTTCTAAAGCATGGCATTTAAATAACCATGCTGCTATAAATATTGTTAATGATGATAATGATTACAATGACAATAATCTCAGAATTATTTTTGTAACTTACAAGTTTTCTCCTTCACTCATCTTCAAAATTTAACACTATTTTGATGTTCCAGATACATAGTTGAAGGTTAAATTCGATAGCCTTCGAGGACAAATACTTAATAACAGAAATATTCTGCTTTTAATTCTAGTGTTTGTTTCAAGTAACGGTAACAGCTTTATGAAAACAATTATGTGGGCAGTTTAGAATTGCATAAAAGTACACCAATAGATACACATTAGTGTACATAATGTATTAACATTACTAAGTATTTTAATATTAGGAACATGATTTTGTTACTTTGTTTTGCATTGTGTAAGAAAGCATGTGTAATATTGTTTAAACCACGTAAAACTTCCATAAAGATTTCAACTTGGACACGTACAAGTAGTATAGGGCTATATAGGTAACGCTGCTGTTTTAACAAACGCTAAATTTACCATTAGTTTTTGATGTAACTGCCTACTCTATAAATCCTCTATTGTTTTATTTTATTAAGTGTCTAACTCTACACAAAATATGAAATTACTCTACTTAAATCAATAATTCAATAACTATAACGGTTACAAGTCACACAGACATGCCTAATATGACACTGTTGGTACAGTACAATTGAATTACACACTCACCCTGGTGGTTTAAAATTTAATACCAGAAAATGCCACGGGGAGCGCATCATCGAGTAGAAGACGCTCAGAATAACAGTAGTAAGATTTGAAATGGTGGATGAAATAACTAAGGATACTAACGTGTTATAGAGAGACGCCAAGATTTATCCTTTTGTTAGATATTCAATGGAGGTTCCTTACAGGGCACTGGTACGTGTAATACAATGTAATTAGGAATTAAATGAAGTGTCGTTAATAATTTCGAAGTAAGTCTTCTAACCCGCAACATTTACACTTTGACGCCATCTTGTTTCTAATGACTGTGAACGTTTATTGTACGTAATTACTTTCTGTATTAGAAATGTCATTCCTACTGTTGCAATTTATATTATTATCCATTCTTTCTTGTCTAATATCATGTTAATATTCATATTTTTATCAATTACTTATAGATTAAGTACACAAAAGTAACTTCTTAATTTTTGATAAGGAAAAGTAATGATAAATAACTGTGTATAGTATAATCTAACCTCAATTTCTGAACTTATCTTTACACTACGAAGGAAGTGATTTTCATATGCAGTGTATTGTTTTGCAGTGCTTCTATTACAAAGTGGACGGTTCAATTCAGTCGGCGAATTTCTAATACTGTGAAGTGATTTCATGACTTATTTAGCGTATAATGACTGTAAGGCACTGTGCACTATTGTGTCGTGACATTCCGGTGATATGATCTGAAAGTGTGACTGTTGTTTCCTCTCTATCGCTCTATGTTCTCATCAATTCATCATGTTACTGAACATGTCACGAAGCTGGGACAACTAGTGGAGAGAATTGCTCTGGAGTAAAATGCGGTTGTGAAAGAAAGTTGCTTGCCACGTGGGTCGTAAGTGGATTATACAAAGAGGGGCCCTGGATGACAAATATTTGAAGCATCAACAGCTGCTGCTTGTATTGTGTTGACCACTTCAGATGTAAGTACGAACTAACTTCTACAATAATACAGAATATTTGATCCAACAAATTTCACATTTAATAAAAATAATAATTTGTTACTTATGTTCCTCCTACATGTTTCGACCTCTACAAGGTCATACCAGGGAGGTACATACCAAGGCATACAAGTACAGCAAATTTAATCAACGATGTGCTTGCGTAGAGTTAAACCACAATATTCTTAATTGACATTACTAAAAATGTTTAAAATATAGATCAATTAACAAATTTATTTTACAATTCTAAACAACTTCCAACAAAGCAGCGGAAAAAATAATGATGATAAATGTATAGGGTTGCAACATGTACTTAACTTTCACATTATATTCACCGTGCATTCTGTCTTATAGAGTAGCTTTTATTTTAACCAACATAAAGCACTACACCTTGTCGTCATATATACCCCTACATATGTTTCGACTACTTATTAGTCATCATCAGGGGGATCAAAGTATATAAACACAGACTACACATCCACTATAATAGTTGTTCACATTCAATGTTAAAACGAGATGAACTATCACTATAAAAACACGTAGCGTTTTTTTTTTTGCTGAAGCAAAAAAAATGCTCTAACAGGAATATTTCCTGGGGCGGGGGGGGGGGGGGGGGTAAAGGCGGCCGGTGTGTAGGGCTGACAACCTTACCACTTCATGTGCCGATTGTCTAGAAATCTGTGAGCCTCAACCTCCTGGAACCCTAAGGGCCTGTACAGGCCTGTAATGGGATTGCTTTACCTTACTGAACACCAATCCTATGTATTCATTCTATATGCTCCTACATGTTTCGGCTGACATTCTCATACAGACATCATACAGACGGTCATCTTCTATTGACTATAGAAGATGACTCCCAGTAGTTGGTATAAATAAACATATATATAAAACACCTGCACGGAATATTTATAATATTAAGAATACAGCAGAGTTTCATATACAATACTAGTAGAAAGCCCACTAACATTTCAACTTAACAATTTGACAGTTCTCACCTCTAGTTATGAATTCCACAGATAACCCTTCCACTGATCCACTATTATATATTATACCTCTTAAGTTATACGTAGGCCGGAATGGCTTGAGCATTTTGTAAGAATAAATGGTGAAAGGACAGTAAAGAAGTTACTGGAAGGCAAACCAAAAGGAGGAGGAGAAAAAGGAAGAGATAGAATAAGGTGGATGGATGATGTTGAATTCGACTTGAGGAATATGGTGTAAAAAGATGGAGAATAAAAGTTTAAACTGGATAGAATGTCATCTGTAGTGAGGGAAACCAAGGACAAACTTAAAGGGCTGTAGTGCTAGAAAAGAAGAAGACCTCTTAAGGGTTACCATGTAATCACCTTTTTACTAAATACTGACGCCATGAATTTTAAAGGTCCTTGAAAGGCACCTTGAAAGACTAAAACATAATAATGACTAGAGATAAGCCAAAGTTTTCAACAACGAAGTTTGAGGATGCAACACCGACCGAAGTGCCTCTCGACTGCTTCATGAAGACAGACTGCTTCAGGCAATCACTGCCACCTGGCACAAGAATCCGTAACTACAATCATGACTTCAAGCACGGTGACAGAATGACAGGATTCGTGGAGTGTTACCGAATTAAAATCCAATCTATTTGACATCTTACAGTGTAAACACATAGTAGCAAGTTCCATCGAAATAAATTTATAGTTTAGGGGATGAAAGATGCTAACAAGCTGGCGGACGGATAGACGCGACTTATGCCACATGTTGTCAGCTTCTGCAAACAAGTTTCCACCAGCTTAAGATTTTGTGCCATTAGCAATCAACATTCATTAGATGTAACACACTGTTTATCGCCGTGCCATGGCTCAGGCGGTTAGTCGCTGGCCTCCCACTGCGGAGGCCCGGGTTTGATCCCGGGTCAGTCCATGCGGGTTTTGTGGTGGACAAAGTGGCACTGGGACAGGTTTTTCCCCGAGTACTTCGGGTTTCCCCTGTCACTTTTATTCCACCGGCGCTCCATTACTTGGAAAAATGAAAAAAACTGATCATCTTCATCACAGGGTTGCACAAGAAGCCTTAAGGCTGCGGTGCGTCTTTAGCATCTGCTGCGGGGCCCTTCTAAAAAAACACTCTTCTGTTAACCCCAAAGTGTGACGAGTCACACATCTGTCGTCTTGCAATTTCATTGGCTGATGTTTTGAAAAAAGGACAATTATTACATTACAGAACTTCTATGGAAATAATTTGAGCAAGTCTACAATTTAAATAACAGGTCTTTAAGCGATTAAATCTTGTAGACATTTATTTAAAGTCAAGTGGATTTCATTAAGCATTTACTCTGAACAACCCACGTGTTATTTCAAAGAACAGTTGATCATTTGTAGGAAACGTAATGCTACCAAAAATTGAGCTAGACTGCTTTCTTTCACGCCCTTTATAATTATTAATTCCTTCGAAGCACTGGACACTGTAACTACAGCCAGAGCGTGTTAAATAAACCGCGCCTTCGTGGCGTAATATTAGTCACAGAGGAAGTTTCAATTTATCTAATTTGTTTATTATCGTTAATTATTATTAATTGATATTTTACAATAGCTGTAAAGATTAAAATATAATTTCATCCGTAGTTGTGTATGTATTTTACAAGTCTTCGCTCATGCTGAGGAAAGAATAGGTACATAGATGGTTTCTGAGAACAACTACTGTGGAGAACAATCAGACCCATGTGGAAGTGAAAAGAGTTTGAAGCAACTTTCATATCGAGGAGCTACAGAATTGTAGTTAATACGCACAAACCATCTGAAAGTAGTACACAAAGTGATATTCAAAACGAATTAATTTCAATATGAATGCCACAGGCATGTTAAGCATTGCAAAACAAATATTCACGAATTTTTGTGAAATTCGAAACTTGAAACTTTTGTGAAAATAAATCACTTGAGGAAATACAAATTTGGTTAAAATCGGGAAAAAATATCGGGCACCTTACATGTGGTGTTGGGGAAGAATGGAGAAGATCAGTTGGACCGATCGTGTGAGAAATGAAGAAGTATTACACAGAGTCAAGGAGGAGAGGAATATCCTACATACAATAAAACGAAGCAAGGCTAACTGGATTGGTCACATCTTGCGTAGAAACTGCCTTCTGAAACACGTGATTGAAGGAAAGTTAGAAGGAAGGATAGAAATGACGGGAAGAAGAGGAACAAGACGTAAGCAGCTATTGGATGACCTTAAGGAAAAGAGAAAATACTGGAAATTGATAGAGGAAGCACTAGATCGCATCCTATGGAGAACTCGCTTTGTAAGAGGCTACGGACCTGTCGTAAGACAGACTACAAAATGAATGACCTTACATGAAGCCCTAAGTACATTTTATTGCTGCCGGCGACATTAAATCTCCATAAAAGCGCTCTCTTCTATTGAAATGGTATCAACCTGTTAGGATAGGCCAGGAGGTATAAAATTTACACGAACGCGCCACGATGTTACGTTATACGTACACTACCTTGTGGGGAAAATACTGTGGTCAGTTTTGCACAGAACTCTGTGGTTTCGGTGTTGAGCTCTTCTGGTGCCATAAGCAATATAGGGACGTAGATACTCGTACTGTGCTTAAAAACACACAAAATGAAAAATCCATGGCCATGAGATCTAGTCTCCACGATTCGTATCCTCACCGAATATTATTCGGGAGGTCAAATAAAGGAGAATAAACTGGAAGGGACATGTAAAACGTATGAGAGAGATAAGGGGGCACGCGGTGGCGCATTTGGTTGAGGCACTGCTCTACAAGCCGGAAAGTCGCGGGTTCGATTCCCGATGGTGTCATTGAAATTTTTAATTGACATAATCCTTTCGGTCGCACTATGGCCCTGGGGTCGACTCATCCTCTAACAGAAATGAGTACCAGGAGTATTTCCTGGGGGTAAAGGCGGCCGGTGCGTAGGGCTGACCTTACCACCTTCATGTGCCTATTGTTTAGAAATCTGGGAGCCTCAACCTCCTGGAACCCTAAGGGCCTGTCCAGGCCTGTAATGGGATTACTTTACCCTAGCTTTACGAGAGAGATAAGAATTGCTTTAAAAATTGTGGTCGGAAAACCTGAGGGGAAGAGTCTTGTCGCAAGATCTAGGCTTATAAGGGAGGATTATTATTTATTAAAATACCTCCTAAACAAGTCAAGTGGAGTCTGTAGAATACAGTAATGTAGCTCAGGAAAAGCTCCAGTAATCATGGTAATGAACGTTCAGTTATCATAAAAGACGGGAAATTCCTTGACGAGATGACCGACAGTTAGTTTCTCAATTAGGACTCTACGGCATTAGTCACGTTCAAAATAAGTTTAAAACAACGACAGTTTTCTGGCAAATGGTGCCGTACAGTCCGGTAGAAATTTATTGACCTTTTAGATAAATCTGCTGCCTCTACATTTAGGGAAGAGTAGTGACACATTTGCTCCAAATACGTAAGCAGCAGATCCTTCCGAATCGTCAGTACCTACTACCTACTAGGCCATACGACGTCAGTATTGTTCTTAGCCACCGCCACGATAACCTCAAATCTCACAGTTTAGAGCAGATTTATTCTGTTGCTTTCACCTGAATTAAGTTACTGTTTAAATGAGATGCTGGAACAACAAGCAAAGAATGATTTACGAGCGCTGCAAGTAGGATGATGGGAGCAAAAGGCTAAAGGACAGAGGAGAAGAGACACTAGTTGTAGAGGAGGTCGGGATTTGTGGAGGGCCGTACGGCACAGAAATAAGTAGACACGAAGTTAATTTACAGTTTACATTACGAAATCCTTAAATATCAAATAGAAATTGTGAACCACTTGTTTCTAGGACTTTGTCCATCATCTTTAATGTGAATAAAATATAAAATATAAAATCTACGTTTCGGAAGATGGCTCTTCTTCCGAAAAGTAGATTTTATATATTTTATATTTTACATTTTATATTTTGTATTTTATTCACATTAAAAACGATGGACAAAGTCCTAGAAACAAGTGGTTCACAATGTCGTATACCATCGTCAAAACCTTTTAGAATTCAATCAAATAGAAAATTTGTCATATAACTATAATTCTTCAGTTCACTTTCAGTTATTTGGGTAGGGTCCATTTATTTTTCTGGGGGTTTCAGAAGCAAAGACGCCAGAGATTCTGAACATTTATTATACACGTCAGTACGTGCATCTCAGCTGTTGTAAACCCACTCATATTTCTTTGTACCAAAATAGAACATTAGGTGAGGAATTCGCCAGCAAGAGGACACATGTTACTAGAAACTGCCCGTTAATAAGAAAAGTACGCCATCTTTTGAGTAACGAATATCAAAATAGAAGACAAGCTAATACCTTGACACACGTGGAAGCGGGCACGTGGTTTCAATACATGTTACGTCGCACGGTCCTGTGTAATATGAAAGCAGTGAACAGTTTCTAAAAATACAAGGTAAACAGAATGAGTCAAGTATCAAGCACTTCTGATGTGCATACGCAAGCAAACAGCATAGGACGAACTGACAGATCATCAGTAGCTTCTATTATCCCTTCACTTGTTTGCTTTACGCGGCAGACATATTATAATTACAGTTGCAGCTAGTAAATACAAACGACGTCGTCTCATTCGCCCTTCGAAAAGTCCAACCTCTCACTATTTGAAAAGAAGACACTGCCTACTGGGCGTGTGGCTCCGTGTAGGATGGCAAATACGTTCCGACGTTTCGGACGAACCCGCTGCTTTCGTGTCTACACTAATCGTAGAGGCAACTGATCCTCCTGAAACGTCATAAATGTACGGTGTCACTTCTAAGTATACAGTAATCGCCATAGTCATCAGAACCTCGTATCTTACACATTAAAGCCTTCCCATAAAGTCATCATAAATACGTATGCAGTATAAACGTACTACAAACGCTCAGCATGCCAAAGTTAGCTACCGTTTTCTGGGGTGTGTGACTCAGTTTAACGTGGTTCATTCCGTCGCGATTGACATACAAAACTGCCAATAAATAGCCGTTAATAACAATTTTTTTTATTAAAAGAACCCAATTACAGCTACGCCGATCCCAGTGGCCGTGCGGTCTAAGGCGTGGGTCTTCGGCCGCTCGCTTACTAGGATCGTGGGTTCGAATCCCACCGGGGGCATGGATGTCTGTCACTTGTGAGTGTTGTGTGTTGTCAGGTAGAGGTCTCTGCGACGAGCTGATCACTCGTCCAGAGGAGTCCTACCGACTGTGGTGTGTCTCCAATGTGTGTGATCATGAAACCTCGACGAAACGAGGAGGCCCGGGCCCATATAGGCTGTCGAGCCATAAAAAAAATTACAGCTACAGGTTTCGGCCGTATCGAGCCAACTTCAGGCTGTACACAATTACGTAGACAAAGTGTAAAAAATATATGCGTAGTATAGTAAAAATTGAGCTCTAATTTTTTTGTCATATACGGTATGCTCATGTTTTGATTAGTATTAAAATGGACTGTACTAAAACATCGTCTAGTCGTAACGGCCTAGCAAGCACCGTGAGTACTCAAATTCAAGTACCTGTGTTCCTATACATAAATTATGTGAAAACGTTCGGCAGTTTTTTGTAAACAATGTAAAATGTAAGGCATATAAACCATCATTCTTGCTATCACGCAGCTGGAATAGCCGGTAGGGAGGAATCAGACTTCAAAGTCATGTACGTAGCACCGGATATGAAAACCCTCATTGACACGATCTCCTTTTTTCGAAATTCGTCCATCGTCCAATTTTTACAAACACGACGTTTCGGAAGCCGTCTCTGCTTCCGTCTTCAGGCAAAGAAGCACCTAAACTGGTGTACCCCTTAGTTCAGTGTTTCTATGGTGCCCTGTGACTGAGAATAGCTAAATCTAAGGGGTCCACTAGGTTAGGTGCTTCTTTGCCTGAAGAAGGAAGAAGAGCCGGCTTCCGAAACGTCGTGTTTTTTTAAATTATAGGGTGGAAAAAGTCCAAAAAGGGAGACTTGTCAGCGAGTCACACACCTTCGTCAGATCCCTATAGTGTTGTAAGAAAACCTCTACTTTACTCACGTCAATCAAGATAGGAGTGACCTTGAAGATGGAGGCGGTAAATTCTCCGAAACGGCAATACATTTCTACCAGACTAAACGGTGTAATACCTCACAAAACAGTTATCGTTATAGTTACCGACATGAAGATCTCAAATCTGACGCCGACTCTCTTTAACTTTTTGAACCCACGAGTTCATCTGGCCCAATAACTTCACAAAACAACAGATATGATAGTAACCTTTGCGTGACCCATCCCGTTGTGCTGGCTACATACGTAAAAATCAGTAAGTATGCCTCGAAAACAACATATATGTATCATAGAGAACAAACAGTTACATGTTTCGGCTCACTTGAAAGCCGAAACATGTAGATGTTGGTTTCCTATAACATAGTGTATAGTGTTCGATGGATACTTATTGGTTTTGGGACACTACAAAACTCGGTATGACCCTCATGCCGCTAAGGGCCATTCCATACGGCAATGTCCGTATAAAAAAAAACAAGACATCTGTGTAAATTTTAGAAGTGACTGCGACCACAAGTGTAAATTGGCTAATAACACTGCAGGGGTAAAATCGACCATGGATATTAGGAACTTTAATTTAGTTAGAAAGAGGGGCACATTGGTTTGAACCAGTCCTTAACATATAACCACCCCTTTCTCCCACTCACATCCTAATTATTTTTATTTTCCCCCCTTCAACTCAGTAGCCAAAAAAAGTATCCTTAGGTAGAAAAAATTTTGTAGGGGGCACGTGCCCCTTTGCTCCCCCCCCCCCCCCCAAGTTGCGCCTATGACTGCGACAAACGTGTCTTTAGACTGCGTGGTTCTCACTGCAATCACTATGAATATTACTGTCTTCTGGGATGTAAAATCGTGCAGTACTGTATAAATTATAGACGTTTCGGAGAAACATACAAATATGGAGGCAGTACTTTCACCCGAAACGTCGGTAAATTTCTTCTAGCCTGTAAGATTACATCACAAAGCGCAATTCTTATACATGCTGCTGGACGAAACGTGCTGACAGGTCTTCGGAAAGTACCTACGAAACTTTTTTTGAAGGTTATTTTTGTGACAGACTGTACAGAACACAGTGACCGAATGAAATCTAAATTATAGCTCATGCAACTTTCGGTCTAATTTCGACAGCTAACCGCATCATTGGATTTAGGCATGTGGGATTTTGTATAGGGATTGAACACAATGGTGCCTAAGAGTTTTGTGGGGTTAATTTGTGATACTTACATGTTGTAATTACGATTACACGCTACAAAACGATAAAATTGTGTGTCTGGGAAGCTGAAAGTGGTCTGCATCGGTAGGCATAGTAGTTGAAATTACACACATAAATGGGTGACTGAATTGAATAATTATCAATTTACAGTTCTTGCTAGCCTCATCACATATACCGAAGCATGTACGTGTGAATCATAAGTTATTCCGCGAAATAAGCCTTTTTAAAAGAGGATTTTCCTGCACTGTGTTTAGTCTGAAATCACAAAACTGCGCATGCGTCCTACACGGTTAACCAGGAATCGCCGTCCACTAGAAGGCTCTAATTATTTAAGTAGCTGCAAGTCTCAATCAACACAACTCGTTTACTAGACAATAAAGCAGCTACATGTTTCGGCCCTTACAAAGCCGTCGCCAGGCCAACCACAAAGTTGCACAAGAAACAGTCACATCCATCACAATTACGTCTAATTTTCCTAAGAACTTGGGATGCTAAGTTTTTTATTTTGTATTCTTTACACGTGGAAAGTTAAATTATTCTGATTCAAAGTACTTTATTTTAAACATCATATTGTAAAAATATTATTTCTACTTCCTTGCTTGTTATGCATTAAAGATAAATATTATAATAGTCCTTCTTTGTGTCCTTGTGTGTATGGATGTATTCACTACCCTATATAGTCATATTGGTAAACTGCATATTCATTATTGACTTATTTCTATTATTTAGTATTATTTCTATCTTCTTATTTAAATCTACCTCGCTCTATTACGTGCTGAGAACAAATCCTATTTGAATTTCTACTTGGTTATATAGCCTTTATGTTTTGCGTAATGATGTGGAACCACGATTCCCCACACGTCCACCCCTTAGGTTATTCCCTGTATCTACTGAGCTACGCCAGGCCTTAAATGTTTCGGTAAGAATGGAATATAAACTAACGAGTAGTACAGCAAGAGTTTGTGTGTCACACATCTTAAAATAACCTCTGGAACCAAGTCAAAAAGCAGTGATTCTCTGATATGTCTTGTTCACGCATCGTTAGAAGATGAGTTTACAGAAGACCAGCACCTGTTTTTCACCTTCTCCAGATAAATAATAATGTACAAATCTAATTATTACTAAAACGTTTCAAAATTTTTATTTACTGCATAAAAGTCAATGCTTATACGTGTATTAGGGTTTAACGAACCTCACAAACAGCCACACTGAGAAATACAATTGAGTATTTTACAGGACAGCGTACGAAGTAGTACAGTCTGTTAAGTAGTTTTTATTGGTATAATGTGCAATGAATAGGAAATGAATCGAAATTGATTTGCCTACCGAGACTCAATTTGTTTCTTTCTGTCTTTGTAGTTTATTTTCCTAGGCTGTCAGTACATCAGACTGCAGGCATAAAATGAAATGCCTGGATGATAATTAAATATGACTTGAAAAGACAACTATGGCAGTCAGCGTCATACATAGCGGAAGGCAACCCTTTTCATTCGAAAACACTCGATAATTATACGTAGTATTCTGCACACATCGGCAGGGGAAAGAGATTTTTCACTTCTCCGAAACGTCCAGACCGACTGTGAGGCCTATCGTCTTATTCAATGGGTACCGGGGGCTTTTTTTTTCGCGAAGGTAAAGCGGCCGGGGGGGGGGGGGGACGAGGCTGACTACTTCCCTCCATCTAGGGGAGGTTAAGAATGAGTGGAGTTACACCTCTACTTCCCCGTATGCTTTCGTGGCGTGTAACACGGACAACCTTCCTTCACACTTTTATTCTGAATACATAGAAATTTGTGACTTAGTAGACTAGTCACTGCGTTTAATTCCTATCTGGGACAAACTCAGTCTGGCAAGGTGAAGATACAGTACGTTTCACACGAACTGCTCAATGCATCGCGTTATTTCAAAGTCGAAATAAACAATTCCCCTTTTACCCCTCCACTATGAGGCATGAGTGACGGTACACACGTGCTTGCTCTGGTACTGCTATAGCTAGTGCAGTCGATCTGGTCTCCGCGCGAGCCAAGCTTAGGAAGAGGTAAGGTTGTGAGGGAGGTCAGGAGAAATAGCAGCTAAGCTGTGTTATTCGTCAGTAGATGTCACTCGTCGTTTAAACAGGGAAAGGGCGCGGGGCTATATCAGCTGCTAACAATATACGCCTAATTGTGAGGATACGAACATTCTCCAAAATTGTAGTTGCCCTTACGAATAATTAGTCGGCGAGACAGACATGCACTGTCACAGGGGATACACACGTATTGAAACTGGCACTAACATCAAAAAAAGAAGCGAAATTTTCCAGCCAGTAGAGTGATAATTCATGTCGCAAGAATAACTAAAAATATATATTTATAAACATCCAAAATACAAATAATAGCATCACAATTTACGTGTTATTTATTGACGGTTTATAAAACGTATTCAGTTGGTCAGATTGTGTAGCCTTCAGTGACAGAACGAGTCTTGAATAATAGGAGTAAATTGGAAACAATGGGCAAGGAAACAGTCACGGCTCAACTTTTTATCCTGCTAATAGGGCACGTAACTGTTATGACTGAGGAAAAGTATGAAAGTCCCCAGTCACGATATTCGGCCTCAGAGCCGACACTTTTTCAATATGAAGCAACATTGACATTAATTTGACCGTAATATTCGACAATCCATTTGTTAACATACACAACATATTTTCTCATTTGCTACCCCCATTTATGGACATCCCTTAATCTTAAAAAAAAAAAGAAACGTCCAATTTTAAGGGAATCCACCCTCTTGCGCTGTAACGTATTAATACTGGCATATATATATATATATATATATATATATATATATGTCTTTCTTTTATTACCACACCGAGCACGGCGGCTTTGTCGGATAGAAAGCCCGCATCGGCCGTGACATGCCATGCCACCTGCCGTGCTCAGGACAGCGATAAAAGAAACGCTCTCCAGTTTAGTGTTATACATCTTCCGTGCAACTGTCCAATACACACAAACTTTCACTTCGAATTTGTTGCACAATATTTATTATTTCCTGCTCCTACTTGTTTCGGCCGCAGGATATGGCCATCTTCAGGGAGTTTGTAGCTCCCTGAAGAGCTCTCTGAAGATGGCCATATCCTGCGGCCGAAACATTTAGTAGCAGTAAATAATAAATATGGTGCAATGAATTGGTAGTGAAAGTTTGTGTGGAAACGCACTCTTACGTCTACCGTATTCCCCCCTAGTCCTCCCTATTCAAGCTGTTTTACCTTGTCTCTCCGACATGTGCTGCGCCTATACGTCCGGCAATTCGTCTACAGCTGACAGGCTGTTGCATGCGTTAGTCCCCTGCTGAAGCGGTGGGCCCCTTCCACGCTGATAACTAAATATACAGCGTAGTAGGTCCCATGATTTCACAACCAATAACGGTAAATGCTGGTGCTTGCATTTTTAAAATCTTCCACGCAACGCTGTACCGAAACCACAGACCTACGCACGTTTACAGCCAACTGTAAGCAGCATGTGATTCCTCGCTCGCCACAAACACGCCGAAACTATCATCTTCGATTTGTACTGCTTCGTTTGAACAACCATGTGCAGTCACGGGATAATGTCTCAGAACAGGTTTCAATTCATCCGTACTCCAACCAATTTAAAGAAAAATGTCGCCGAAAATAATCACTTCACTCTATATGTAAAGCTTAATTCATTGCCATTAAGTAATTTGAAAGGTCTAAGTGTATAGGGAGAATAATATTAAAATGAAACTTAAAGAAACAGGGAACGAGGATGTGGCCTAAATTCATCTGGCTCAGAACAGGGACTGGTGATGGGACCTTGTAGTCACATTCCATAACAGGGGGTCATTTCTTGAGTAGATCAATTAGTATCAGTTTTTCAACACTACTACAAACACCTCAACAAATACAAAATTTAATTAAATGCAACAACACATACTGAACAGAGACCTACACGTTCTTACAGCTACTTCTGAATACGTGATTCGTTCGAATTGCCATCCCTCTTCTGAAAGACTATGATACAAACCTTGCCTAAAAGTGAACCAATGAAAAATACGTTTTAATATATGCAGTTCTAACGACAATAAACCCCTGAAGATGGCTCTATAAGAGCCGAAACATATGTCGGGTTTTAAAAAGTTTTTTAAATATGTTTTAAAAAACTATACAGTTTTTTAAATAAAGTTGCATCTAGTTGGTGTATGTAAATAGTGAATAAGATTCTGATCAGTTTACGAGGACGACCTTCTAATTTTATTCCCAATATTTATCCGTGGATCCATCCGTCCTTCCACTTGGACCGTGATAAATCACATTAAAATGCTCCATCAAATATGAGAATAAAAAATTTGCAGGAAGTCTGTAATGGTATAATGTTAACTGCTGATACAGAGCCAAGCCAAGCTGAGATCTGTCTTGGAAAAAAGAATTTAACGTAGAAGCCATGTGTCGCGTGTTCATACACAATAGCATAATTTGTGTCAAGTGATACAAAGTTTGGTGGAGCGATAGCTAATGCAAGCCTGTACACGGCCTTACGAGAGCTGAGTGTGTGGCTTTGTGAAACAATGATTAAACTTCTGTCCTTTCATGACAATTCCTAAACAAAAACGTCCAAAATTTTCCAAAGATTAGGCCTCATTCATTCATTCTGTAATCTGTCTTACGACAGGTCCGTAGCCTCTTCCAAAGCGAGTTCTCCACAGGGTGCGATCTAGTGCTTCCTCTTTCAATTTCCAGTATCTTTTTTTTTTGTCAATATTATGTAATTACAATTTGAATAGAGTTTATTAAATTTTAATTATTAAGAAATAGAACTTTTAAATTTTCCGACATCGGTGACACACTTTTTTCAACTTCTACCACCAGATGGAAGTTGCCTCTAGGAACACAAACCGACTGACATGAAGATCGATGTTTGCATTTCATGTCTTTCCGTGCCGTTGATGAAGTAGGTATTCGCGGTATAAGGGTCAACTGGCACATGTTTACATTATGTGTTGGCAGCAGTGTGGTGGTGGTTCTGTGGTTTTTTTTACAATGCCCTTAGTATATAGCAGGGGTGAGTAGCTATACGACCTTCAGGAGCTGCACTGAGATGAGAACCATGTTTTAATAAACTAAAATAAATATATTTCCTTATTTTATGGCTTGTTACTCTTGTTCATCCAAACACAATAGGTTAGTTTCAGTTAGTTATGAGTCTTTTTATTTAGAAAATCTTTTAAAACGCCGTTCACGGTCAGTCTCGTGCGCATGTGAACTACCTGAATATTATATTTAGAGGTGCTTTGTGGCCACCCCTGGTATATGGCGTTGTTGGAAAGATGACTCGTAGGCCTAAATTATAAATTCGAACGGATATTACGGGAAGTGGTCGTGTCCTTATGAAGGCAATAGTCCGGAATTTTTCTACACAGGCTGAAGAAAGGCATGGAAAACCTCAGGACAGTCCGTGTCCCGGCCCGGATTCGGGCATTTCACAAACACAGGTATGCGGCATTACGCCAGCTGATACACACAGGCACTTCGCCATGCAGAAGCAGTCCTTGTGATCAGCAAGTTACTGTCTTAGAGCATGAACATTCTAAATTTTGCCAGACACTAGCGTAGGTAACACGTCGCGGGCCCTACGCTAATCGATAATCGGGCCCCCCGTATAATTATTAGCAGAGTAGAAATTTTCGATCTTCTGGAATGTTACGCAGCGTAGATTGGTAGTTAGTTGCCGACGTTTAGGGACAACCTATCTGTCCCATCTTCGTGTCACGCAGTCCATGAAAAATTTCTTAGACTGCTATTAATTCCAAATGTTCTGACTGAATGTGAAAAATAATTAAACATTTTCAGCTTTAATACAACATAGAGGCCATACTTAGTAGTCTATATATTAAATAAACAAAATAATACATAATTAGAATACATAGATTTATATTTACTTTACAGAGGAAGACACAGAATACAGCCCTTAAATTAAAAAAAAATGAGAACTGCTCTGTTCTGATAAATATTTTTGTAGGCATCCTGTAGTGGAAATCAGGCACGTGTCCTGTGGGCCTGCACGCACACCCGTGCTGAGAGGCGGCACACCTTTCTTTTCAGTGGCTACCGTGTATCATGCACTTCTTACGGCAAGAAGTTATATACTATAGCATAAAAACAATGATAGTAGGAGAGATTTTTACTGCTATACGAGCAACACAAGCAAAGGAGAGAATTCATTTCCATGCCAGAATCACAAGGATGACAGGAGAAGTTTTACTGCCATACCAGGACCACAATGGACGTAGGAAAGACTATGCTGTGGTACCAGGAACAGAAGGGAGGTAGGAGAGACTATGCTGTGGTACCAGGAACACAAGGGAGGTAGGAGAGACTATGCTGTGGTACCAGGAACAGAAGGGAGGTAGGAGAGACTATGCTGTGGTACCAGGAACACAAGGGAGGTAGAAGAGACTATGCTGTGGTACCAGGAACACAAGGGAGGTAGGAAAGACTATGCTGTGGTACCAGGAACACAAGGGAGGTAGAAAAGACTATGCTGTGGTACCAGGAACACAAGGGAGGTAGGAGAGATTATGCTGTGGTACCAGGAACACAAGAGAGGTAGAAGAGACTATGCTGTGGTACCAGGAACACAAGGGAGGTAGGAAAGACTATGCTGTGGTACCACGAACACAAGGGAGGTAGGAAAGACTATGCTGTGGTACCAGGAACACAAGGGAGGTAGGAAAGACTATGCTGTGGTACCAGGAACACAAGGGAGGTAGGAAAAACTATGCTGTGGTACCAGGAACACAAGGGAGGTAGAAGAGACTATGCTGTGGTACCTGGAACACAAGGGAGGTAGGAAAGACTATGCTGTGGTACCAGGAACACAAGGGAGGTAGGAAAGACTATGCTGTGGTACCAGGAACAGAAGGGAGGTAGGAGAGACTATGCTGTGGTACCAGGAACACAAGGAAGGTAGAAGAGACTATGCTGTGGTACCAGGAACAGAAGGGAGGTAGGAAAGACTATGCTGTGGTACCAGGAACACAAGGGAGGTAGAAAAGACTATGCTGTGGTACCAGGAACAGAAGGGAGGTAGGAGAGACTATGCTGTGGTACCAGGAACACAAGGGAGGTAGAAGAGACTATGCTGTGGTACCAGGAACACAAGGGAGGTAGGAAAGACTATGCTGTGGTACCAGGAACACAAGGGAGGTAGGAAAGACTATGCTGTGGTACCAGGAACACAAGGGAGGTAGAATAGACTATGCTGTGGTACCAGGAACACAAGGGAGGTAGGAAAGACTATGCTGTGGTACCAGGAACACAAGGGAGGTAGGAAAGACTATGCTGTGGTACCAGGAACACAAGGGAGGTAGGAAAGACTATGTTGTGGTGTCGGGAACACAAGGGAGGTAGGAAAGACTATGCTGTGGTACCAGGAACACAAGGGAGGTAGGAAAGACTATGCTGTGGTACCGGGAACACAAGGGAGGTAGGAAAGACTACGCTGTGGTACCAGGAACACAAGGGAGGTAGGAGAGAGGATGTGTTAGATATTATGCCTAATATGAATACGATAGGCTTTGGTATAAGCACAGAGAAGGGGTTTTATATGACTGGGTCCTCTCACGGACTTACAGTATTCTGCGGTACTAAATATGTGGTATGTTTTCTGTAGTTTCTGCAGCGCAGAGAAATGAACAGTAGGGATTCAGGCTCCTTCGAAACGACGGGAACCACTGACCCAGAAACACAATATCACAGCGCAGAAGACTTTAATCCTCAATTACACTGCTGTTGAAGTCTGAAATGTCGCAATAAACGGTATATAACGGTAATCATGAAATAAATCCACAGGAAAGAGTAAGGAAAAAATCTTGGTCTATTTTATGACAATTATATCGATATTTTTGGAAATACGGAGGACACCTATGAGTAAACTTCAGAGCATTCGGCATCCACTCTGTATTTCGAACGCGCGCTTCGAAATGCCAATGAAAGGCGTTACTGCTCTATTAACCGGCACGGTAGTTTCCTGACTGTAAGAATCACAGACGGAATTCAAAACAAAGACGTCTTCAAAAACGAAGCAAAAAAAAAACAGCAGGTTACTCCAAACTTTGATACCTACTAGATTTGCTGTACACATAAACTTACTGGAAATTGTGGTGGAGGAATTACTCCAAGCCTCTTCTCCAGGTACAATCCCATTTTTCTTCTAGAAGACCTACAGGAAATCACGAATAAGATAGTGAAGTGAGTGTTGGATGACTGACGACAGTGCATTTCATAGGTATTTCACAGAAAAAATGACAAAAGGAAACACCAACACAAAAACGTTTTGACGCTGTCTGTTGGCAATGCGAAGGAGTATAAAGAAAAGTTTGTAGCGCCTACGTCATTGGAGGTGTTAGCCCTTTCAAAGGCAAAGTACATAATTAGACTCATAACAACAATACATTCTTTAACCAATACTGCTGGGACAACCAAATCAAGAATTATGGGTCCGGAGTATGTAGCTCGAAAAGGGAAAGATCAGAAATGCTTACAAAATTCTAGTCAGGAAACTTTAATGGTAGAGACTGTTTGAGTATAGCATAAGTAGGTGGAAGGATAATATTAAAATGGATCTTAAAGGAATAAGGTGTTGAGGATGTTGACTAGATTCACCTCGCTCCAGGTAAGGTCCAGTGGCGAGCTCTGGCGAACAAAAGTGTCTAATCTACCTTCGACTAATCCGCATCATTAACTCTGCATGCAACGACCGAGATTAATCGCGTTGAAACCGAACCTATCTGTATTTGAGTTGGTGTAGGCTGCCAAAATAGACTCTTCACAATCTCTTGCAGTAGGTGAAAAGTTTAGAGTCTATGGAGTTTGAGGAATGGAAATTTACAGATGCCATAGACCTGTCTAGATAAAGCAATTGTATCACAAAAATATTCAGCACAGAAAGGGTTAATGCCACAAGTACAAAAAAAAGATATTTGCAAGATCCGTTACAAAAACAAGACATTCGAAGGAAAGCATATACCAAGACTTCTTCCTCTATGAAAGAATTCTCCAATGGTAATGCAGTCACCTCAAACACAGCACTCACATATGGCCAATCCCTCGCAGCGTGTTTGCAATTTCCACTTACAAAACAAACATCCTAAACCTGGCCCTCGATCTGACAACGGAGAAGGAATGCTTGCTTCATATTTGCAAATGGTCGGTTGTTCATCCCAAAGTTATCCAAATCAGAAAGTTCTGACGGCGATGCAATTAGAATCCCCATTAGCGGTAATAGAGAAAAATTGTGGGTGTCTGGGCTCTCCCCCCGCAGCTGCCGGGCCGGGCCCCTTGTGATGATGACGTATTGGTCATGGGTTCTCCGCCCCTCCAATCGTCGGCGGCGACTTCAAGATGACGGGCTTCTCTGCGCCCCAGGGAACACGCTGAATCCGATGGGAGAGGCACTAACATAGAGTACTGGGTGCAGGCATGCAAACAGTAAATGTATTTGGTTAGTGCAAACAAATCAGGGTTACAGGACATCGCAGTGCGTATCGTCACTTCCGGCAAGAAGTTCTGGACGTTGTGTGGTGACACGCTGGTGACACGCGACAGTGTTACAATTGACCATTGCATGCATGCATGCATACATGCATACGTGCACACACACATACGCATACATATAAACACATACATTACATACCTACACACAGGTACATAGGTACGTGTTACATACATCTATCTATCTATTCCCTTTCGCTCCTTGCGGAGCATAGGGGCCTGCTTTCGGAGGTTTCATGGTCGTGTGCATAGATGTAGTGAGTGACCAGCCCACTGACTGCACAAATTCTATTCAATCCTGATGTGACTGCTAGAGCCATCTAGCAGTCAGTCAGGAGACTTTGGGCGAGAAATGACCGCTGAATTTTGCTTACGAAACATTACTAGTTCTATTCATGCTCGTAAGGTTCTTTTACATGCCGTAAATCTACGACATGGGACCGACGGCGAGCACGCTAACCACTAGTCCACCGAGGACGACTGTTACATACATACATTACATTATATACATACGTTATACAACCCATGGATCCAAAACTTAGTCGAAGTGACAAGAGGATGTGGACTGTCATAGAAAGGCAAAAGGTAAATTTGTCCCTGTACCACACCATGATGACAAAGAGGGGGAGCAGAGGTGCGGCTCCACTCTTTCTTAACCTTGACACTAGATGGAGGTGAGTGGTCAACTTCATACCCTGACCGCTTTACCCCAGGCAAGAACTCCAGTATCCACTGAATAGGAGGCTGGGTGGGCCCCAGAGCCGGTCTGGACGTTTTGGAGAAAAGTTTCTTGCGTCTGCAAGGATTCGAAACCCGGATCGTCCACTACAAAAATACAAAATATACAATACTGAAATATTATAAATATTTTACATACATTATTCAAGTGTTGTACCAAATTCATTATACACAACTTATAACAAAATTGTAAAGTCAATATAGTAATTCCACCAATGCTCCATACTAATTCATCCGTCATCTTAGCAACTGAGAGCGTTGTTAAATAACACACACACACACACACACACTTCAAGGTGGCACTATGCCTTTCGTTAAATCATACAAAATAAAATGTAGAGGAAATATTAATCTCATAGGTTTTTGTTACTATTACCAACAACTGCATAATAATTCTATATACTCCATTCTTGAATGGAGTATATAGAATTATTGTGCAGTTGTTGGTAATAGTAACAAAAACCTATATGCAAAACAACTTCACGGAATATGTACAATATTAAGAAATATTAATTGTCTAAGTTGTGACACCGTGTAGTCTTGTAGGTGCATACCAAAGTTTCTTAAGATCTTGTTGCTTCTACCTTCAGGGTAGAAAAGATGGCAGCAGCAAGATTTACTGAGACTCTGGTAACTGCGTACATTACTGCACGATGTCACAACACAGAAAGCTGTACCTTCTTGAATTCTGTCAGTAATACATAAAAAATCACATAAAATGTCCTATAGATATAAAAAGAATCGGCCGAAACTCTCGTGTCTGCATGAGAAGTCCCATGCACTTTACTGAAGACACTTTCAGTCTATGTAAATCGCTTGCTGGGCACTTTACGACGTTTAGAAACCGTCCGAATAGTTCTTTGTGTAACAATTTAGAGCTTACACTTGGTGTTGCGCATATATATAGCGGCTGGACATATTTACTGCATAGCTAACGTGGTCAGTAACTTGCACTGCAGATAAATCTAAAGTGCCACCACCATCCTAATAGAGATTCCTTGTTAAGGCTCACCGACGAGCCATTTAAGGGCATAGCAGGTTGTAATATAAAACCAGAATTAAAATTTTTATAACTGCGTCAATCAGTTTGAAGATCGTGATTTAGACTGTGGTTTCTACGGCTATAGCATTCCCTCACTTGTAAGTTTCAAAACTACGGGTACTGGTGTACACTCACAGGTGGTCTAGAGCACAGCTGGGTAGTGTGACCATATAGGGTACCTCAAGACACTTTGACAGGGAGTTCAAGTATTGTATTGTCTGAGAAAATTCAGGGGACGAGGTGTTACGTTTCAAAATTATTAAAGTTTAATTAACCTAATGTTTTGAAATCTGCGCTCTTCTGGAATATTACACAGCATCGTGTGGTAATCCTTTACCGACGTTTCGGGACAACGTATCGATCCCATTTTCAAGGGTCAAGAAGTCTTTTCTTCTTGGATTTCTTAACCCTTGAAGATGGGACCGATACGTTGTCCCGAAACGTCGGTAAACAATTACCACTCGACGCTGCGTAAAACCCAAAAGAGCTCAGATTTAATCAACATCGCGGTGGAAGCCTGAATTCACGGATAAATACATGTTTTGTTCGTGTGCAAGCTGATCAATAATAGCATAACACAGTAATAATTATTAATTTTCAAAACTTTCCTTATTTCTAAGAACTGCTGCAATGTACTAAGCACATCGCGTCAACCTATTATTAACCGACTATTAAACTATTATTGATATCATAGTCATAATAGTTTTCAGTAGCAGCACATATATTGACAGTTGGACTATTATATCTGTTTGCTGAGTTGGACGGATAAACAGGAACCTTTAAAGACTGGGTGTATCATCGCTCATGACTGCGCAATATTTTTATAAAAGAAATTTTTAAAGGGACCGGAGAGCGTAGTCAGTGTAGCGACTAGGCTACGGGATGGACGGTCCGAGGTTCCAATCCCGTCACGGGCAACGGATATTTCTCCTCTAAAAGACGTTTACACCGACTCTGGGGCTCACCCTGCCTACTATTCAATGAGTACCGGCCCTGTTTCGGTGGTAAAGCGGCCGGGGCGTGAATACGACCACTCACCTCCATCTAGAGCTGACATTAAGAATGAGTGGAGGTAACCCAAAACTCCATCTATATGACTTCATGGTGTGGACAGGGGCAAACTTACTTTTTTAAAGACAATTTTAAATTGCCTTTTCTCTACGTGTAAATTGCCTCAAAATATCAGCGCATGCAAAGAACGCCTAACTAAACGTGTGCCAAAAGTCACACCTGTAGAGCTGTAGTTGTTGAATACAGTGGGGATTAGGAGAGGCTTTGGGTATATTCAAATAGCTGATAACATTACATAGAACTCTAATGTCGACTTCAGTATCAGTTCGGGGACAACAGAACTTCTGGGTGGCAGAGTAGGTAAACCATACAAAGCTATAGCAAAGAAAAGAGTCTATTAAGTGGAACATAATTCGCCACGCCTCCATTATGTTTCTATTTCTTACTAACTGACCGATATCTGGGCTTATTACTAGGGGCGTTAAAACTCATAGAGGTTCCGCGCTTGAAAATGCAATAGAGGGATTCAGGGCTTGACCTTGTGTGTGAGTGCCTGTTTTGTGTATGTGCGTGCGCGCGAGACAGAGTGAGACACATTCCTCACGGAACCTGTGGCAATTTACAAATCTTGTGCAGTACATAGAATTATTTTCGGCAGCCAACACCAGTGGCGGTTGTCGATGATTAACACTAACAATTTAAAGATTACAATTAACCTACATTTCATATAACGATTCAGGTCGTACCTCACAGAGAACAGGCGTTATCTCCTTTATAAAGACCAATCTGTTAATTCTCTATATCAGGCCTACTTGTCATTTATGTGGTGCAGACAACTTAGGCGAAATTTGGTCTGCAAGCGCCCAACATGACAATCATAGTATGCACATAATTATATGCATAATTTTACCGTCTATTTTTCTATAAATATGTGCAATAAAATATATTGACAATAACGGGAAACGTTTATAAAAATGCAATTCACAAACGGAGATAAATTGTCGCTATTTGCAGAATATTTTACAATATATAGTGTATGTCTCCATACCTAAACAGCTTACATGTTTTCAAAATTGCTTCAGCCTTCTATCTCGGCTTTGCCACGGGAAGGGTTAAAATACATTTTCTCATTTCAAATGTGTCAAATGTTGCCCGCAAGCTACGGGCTGAGCAATCCTGCTCTATAGAGAAATAATTGCTGTTTTTTTGGGAAACATATACACAAACCAAAACCTGTCACGAAAGTTGGCTGAAAGGGTCGAGATTTGAACCTTGGACCCACGAAAACAAAGCAGCTCCGCACTCGACAGTCACGTTCGGCTATGATGATGATTATGACAATAATGATGATAAGGAACACTGGTGAAGTGATTACTGGCGGTGGAAGACAAAAGTGGTCTATTTACACATTAACACATGTAATAACCACTTTATTTACAAAAATCTGTCCTTATCCTTAGCTCACATCGTATTTTTTTATAAAGTTTTGTAAATGCACGTAGCACATTTTACGCATATTTAAATAATGACGTTATCTGAAAGTGTATATTCATCGAAAAACATTACATTCTTAGAATTATGGTTGAGAAAAATACAAGAAACTGAAGAAAAAATAAGAAAAAAAATTCGCTGTATTGGTTCCAAATTCAGTGTGATTAGCACAAAAGGTTTATGTCATGCAAATTTCTGTCTTCAGATATGGAATAAACATATCAGAACTACGCCAACTTAAAAAGTTAGTTTCTCCTTGTTACCGTACCCTTCTTCACCTGTGTGACCTTCCAGAAAACGTCTGACAGGCCGTACCCAATTACACTACCAATATAAGAAAATATTTTTCCTTCTATTGTTAAGCGTTCAATGCCTAAAAATGTTTATAGAAGTTGTAGATCTTAATTTAGTCTATATTTTAAAGCCATATACCAGGCATTTACGAAGAACCGTTTGATATATCGATACCATACCGTTTACAACTCATGTAAATTTTATACTGAAACTAACGAAAATTAAATGGAAGTGAACCCAGGTCTCGGCACTGAGAAGCCGACAAGTGAACCGCATGGTCAGGGCACGGTCGAGCTTAGTCACCTCGCTGTAAACACAGCCTCCACAAAGCCATCAACAAGGGCGTCACTACTGGAAACACTTTTCTTCCCTCATAAATGAATTTGCAACATGCATAGGCCTACAAATGATTATGAATAAATACAGTCAACCCCGGTTATAACGACATCGGTTTATACGACACCTCGTCTATAGCGCAGATATTCTGTTCTACCAATTAATTCCCCACTGTTAACCATAACGTTACACTACTCGTTTATAACGACACAAATTATCCAGTCCACTTCTTGACGTTATAACCGAGTTCGACTGTACTTACTTTGGACACACACACACACACGTATATAAACACATAATCACACAGGATCAGAACTTTTAAAATATAAGAACACTTGTTCCTTGAAGAGTAAATTTTTCCAACTGGCGAGCATAAATTCGGAAAAGTCATTTGCTCTAAGAAACGTAGTTAGTTTTCTGACTTTGAACTAAATTTGTGTTAATGTGTTTGGAGTTCATTTCCAGTCCTTTCCTTATGTCACCCGTAAAATAGCCAGGAAAAGGAAGAAGTGAAAACTGTTTAAATCCACACATACGTACAAAAGAGCGGCACATGATAATTCTAAATAATAAATGATATATAAGTTTTCTTATTGTTATGTTACTGACTGTCATTTACGTGTGCAGAACCAATCTTACAGTCCCTTCCAGTGACATGTATAAGGTATGTTTATTTTAATTAATAGAGATGAAAATTTAATAGGCAGCAGCAGCAGTAGCAGTAGCAGTATATTAGTAGTAGTAGTAGTAGTAGTAGTAGTAGTAGTAGTAGTAGGCGATTACTGCTTCGAGAGACGTCCATGTTTTCCAACACACTGAGAATCCTGTCCATTAAGGATATTGAACATTCGGGCTATACATTACTCGTGCAGTGTCTGTAGCATGTGTGGGCACGACAGGCAGTTTCAATCCGTTATGTTTCTTGGCCTTGTAACAGAACATTCTGACATGAATGAATGACGCGGTTACCATCAACATTTACTTATAAAACACCTAGTTAGTACGTGTTACGTTACTTCTGTCCGCGTAAGAGTCACAATAAAATAGGTGTGAATTCTGAATCGTGACGTTGTGCCGTATGTGGCACATGACACACGATTTATTTTATGCAAACCATCTATATTACCTATTCTGCCCTTTTAAATGTGGATTTCTTGTCCACCCACAAGTTCATACCCTCGTATAGGGTCATTACTACACGCTTAACACTAATTTATAACAGTGTCTTCATTTAATTTCTACAGTAGGTCAACCGCGTTCGTAAAGAATCCCTTATAAATAATTATATCTCATCATTATCGTTATCATCATCACTTTGTCTTGCGAAATGGTCCATAGTCGCTTCCAGAGCGAATTTTCCACAGACCACGATCTAGTGTTTCCCTCTTTAAATTCCCAGTATCTTTTCTTTTCCTGAAGGCTATCCAGTAGCCGCTTACGTCTTCTTCCTCGTCTTCCGGTCCCTTCTATCTTTCATTCAATGACGTATTTTAAAAGACAGTTCCTACGCAAGATGTGACCAATCCAGTTAGCCTCCCATCTTTTACAGTAGGTAGGATATTCCTCTCCTCCTTGAATCTACGTAATACTTCTTCACTTTACCTACGATCGATCCAACTGATCTTCTCCATCAGTCTCCAGCACAACATTTCAAACCTTTCAAGAATTACAACAATATAATCTGAGTGGTATCAATCAAGTTGCAATGCTTAATTTTCTGACAAAGTGCACTTTTGTGGTCTCTTGTTCTTCCTACGCCTTTACAACTTAATGTGAGGTTATGTGTTACAAAACTACAATGGTAACATCCTTGATCAGTCACGATTCCGTTCTTCTGAGATACCAGAATGACGCGGCGTCAGTGGGCATTTCGACCCTAGAAGATGAGGACATCGAGTAGCCTCGAAACGTCGGGCCGATTGAAGCAACGTCATATTCTAGAAGAACTGAATCCTCAGCTACACAGCTGTGAAAAAGTCAAGACTCATATCCCTGAACAGTATTTTGGACACTGTTCTTTGTCGAATGAAAGAACGATGATGATAATGAACCGGAAATTTCGTAACCTAATTTAAGGCAGGCCTACTAACATAACGTTTACCGGGAAAGACTGAGAAAAACCTCAATAGGAAACTCTTTTGGGAGAATAGGTGTCCCGGCTGAAATTGTAAATGGACACCTCATGAATACAAGCGTTACTAATCAACTGGACAAACAAAGAAAGACTAAATCCTACCTATCATTATTCATACACACTTCCTATAATAAATCTTATTTAAATTCGTTTACTGCGCCTCTTTTCGTACATAAAGCTTACAGACAACGAAAAATGTCAGATACGTTGGAACGATCTACCAAGCTACGCCTCACTACATTCCAGAACAACGAAGACCACAGTAGAAACGTTTTGCGCTTTTCACAAATAAAACTGTACGCCAGATAAACTAGGCACTCTCTGTCCATAGCCAATGCATTCATTTCTGGTTGGCTGTTCGTATTTGTTGCTTGGTGATAATATCTGAACCCAAAGGCCTCAAAGTTTCAATACAGATCGGTCCACTTAAAACACATTATACTTATGGCATGCTAGGTAAATATTCGTCGCTCAGTCTGTCACTCCTGCCTGGGATTTTCCGGGAAAGTTCAAGGAAACAGAAATTACTACAATAATGACAACATTCGCAGACCGCAAAACTTAAACCTCATCAACCGATGAACTACTACAAGCACTAGGGCTCTAATTCGTGTAATTTTCGGTATAATTATCACCTCTTTCTCCAGGTCGTACCCTGAAGAAAATCGCAATAGATATGTATCTAGGCATTGTACAAGGATGGCATGAGGGTGTGGAGATGGGAAAAAGAGAACATGCAGCATGCAGAATGACAATGGCAGGTAGTGTTTGGGATTTGTGTGAATGTGCTGCGAACTGGGTTAATTTTTGTTAATTTTAGTCTGTTTGTCACGAAGTGCAATGTTGGCGACGACGGTGAGTTACTGCAATACTTCAATGAACAAAGGTCCAGGTTAGTTGCGTCAGTGGGTGATCGGATACCGATGTTTCGAGACAAGGTAATGTTCACAACTTCAAGTGTCGACGAATCCTAGAAGACTTATTAGCCCTTGAAGATGAGGATAATACGAGGGTTATCCAGAAAGTAACGATACAACACGGGTGGGAGGGGAAGGGAAATCACCGCAGACCATCCAGCTCACAGCCCAGACCTCGCTCCCAGCGATTTCCATTTGTTTTTGCATTTAAAGAAACATCTGGCCGGCCAGAAGATTCACGAAGACGAAGAGGTGAAAAGCGAAGTCACTACGTGGTTGCGTGCACAGCGGCGGAGTTCTGTGACATCGGAATACAAGAACTCGTACCCAGGCTAAACAAATGCCTTGACAAAGGTGGTGATTATGTTGAAAAATAGCTAAATGGTACGTGTTAAGAGTTTTTTCACTCGATTTTGTTAATAATATTTTTAAAAAAATTTATTGCTTTTGTATCTTTACTTTCTGGACGTCCTACGTAGGTTACGTCGAAACGTCGGGATCCGATTATCCGTTGATGCGGCGTTACATTCTTAAAATACATCCCTCCTTTTTTTGTGAGCCTTAAATAGTAAAATGACCGCTTTTCCGGCTACTGGGAACAGGAAACCGGGAAGCGGGTATGGATGTCCACTTTCCATAAAATCTCGCTGTATAAGCAGTCCAATTCCCTACCGCAATTACGTCAAAACTGAAGAAGAAAACAGCATGTTCCTGCAAAACCCTTTTATCCACCGATACGGCTGTAGGATGTCACAACCCAGAATGCTAATAACTTATTTAATACGGCACAAAACTTTGATGGAATTGTGTAATGTGGGACAACGGGTTCATTAGAAAGGAATTCCACGTTCTGTAATATTTTAAAACTTTATAGAAATAAACTTAACAATAACCAACAAATGCACAAAGTAAGTACATAGACAACGTGCATTATAAACCTCTACATATGTTTCGACAAACCATTATCATCTTCAGGTGGTTCACAGCAAAGGTGTACATGAATTTTGCATCCATTTACATGTTGAAATATCACACATTAGAAGTTCAAAACATAAAAATTCGTAGTAAATGGACGCGAAGTTCTTGTACACCTTTGCTATGAACCCCTGAAGACGACGAAGATTTGTCGAAACATATGTAGAGGTTTATAATGCACGTTGTGTATGTATTTACGTGTGCATTTGTTGGTTATTGTTAAGTTTACGACAAGACGCACGGTCGACGTAACATAAAGTTTATAGAAATATTTTAGTCGTCGTAAAATCAAGTAACATTACAGACGAGAAAAAAATCACAGTTTTGGAGATATGTCAAAACATCAGGTCCCCCTTCCCCACCATCTTCATCAGCTTACATCTCGAACGCAGTTGCCCCTGTTTACGAAGGAGATATCGGCAACATCCCAAACAAGAAGAGTTGACGCCCACCTTAATTAACACCAGGTAAGAAGATGCATCGACAAGAAATATCAAGGCACAGTCGCAGTAACAAGTGACTGACCAAACTGCGTAATGAAGCAATCTAACGATGTGCAGTGGGTAGTACTTGGTAGGTAAGAGGCCTCTACACGCAACTGCGTGTATTATACGCCCACAAGATGGAAATAATTGAGTGCTGAGAAGCATTAGTATGCTATTACGAGAAATAAACCAGAGTCGATACTGCTCTTAGCGAATTAAATTTCACTGCCCTGGGAGCTCCAAATGAACCTCGTCAATTACGGGGTTTAACAAAGTACGGATGTCTAATAGGGCAAATATCATATACTGTGGATTTTTATTGAAGAATTCTTGCCCAAACACAGACTATGATTCCTCGCCGTGATTTTGTCTTAACAACAAAGACAGACCATTCTTTGTGACCAATGCACCGAGGGCGTAGAACATATTTATAAATCTGAGAGACTGCGCGCCTTATGTGGTAAGAGCTGAGGCTGAAGAAAGATTTGACCATCGAGCGTGACCGATTGTAAACGTCGAGTATTGAGGTTTAAGATATATCGACTGTAAATCTCTCCCTTTTATGATATATCGATGATGGTCAATTGTAAATCGGCTGCTAAGGTATAAAGGAATCATATAGTCTATTAACATTCTCAGGGGATTTCTGATAAAAAAAGTTTTCATCAACTCTAAGGATCATAAGAGAGCGAAAGCGTCAGAACTGTTATGCCATGCGGACATTTAATAACTTGTTTAATCTTGGCGTGTGGTCAGGATATGCCTGTTGGAACTGCGGCCTCTGATGGACCGACTGTCCAATCTCCAGATGACGGATAAACGAATATGGAGCACTTGTAAAATAATGATTGACATGGAAAGCCCGTAACATTCGGACGAAAACCTGTATGAGTGCCACTTTAAACCATGACAAATCCCACATGGACTGCTCAGAGTTCGAACTCTCACTCGGTGAACAGAAGTCTGTCTGCATCCTTTATTTTGTGTTGTCCTGTGTAGGTAGAAGCCTTGCGACGTGCTGATCCTCCCACCAAATATCTGTGAGATTCATAGTTTCAGAACTTACTGCTGATCTTGAACAGGCCAGAGGGCTTAATCCATAAAAGCTGACGAATTAAATTAGGTGTTTTATAAAGCGGTGCTCCTTTACAAATGTAACATATGTGATCAGTTCCATTTAATTTGACAGGAAGGAAAATGTACTGTTTGGACCGCCATACGTGACCTGCCACTGTGAAGAGAGTTTCACTGTGTGTGGGCAGCGTGTTACAACAATGGAACGCTCTTCTGAGGACAGGTGTTGAATTAACATTCCGACCTCGTGTACATGATGAAATTATTGAGTGAGGTAATTGAATAAGCTAGACATCACGTCTGCTGTCAAATGGATATAAAACAAACAGGGATGGACAGATTGCAAAGTTTTACAACTTCCTTACGTGTTAAAACGACATGCGGCATTCCTTTAATGGTAAATAACTCAATCGATGATTTTCTTAATCGCATACTTCTGGTGTACATCCTGGTAAACACTTCCTTCCGCGCACATAATTAGTGCTAAAGTAACACAACGTTTAATACAGTATGTCTCTTCAATCGCAGTAGTTCACAAAAAATTAGTGCTAAAGTAACACCACGTCTAATACAGTATGTCTCTTCAATCGCAGTAGTTGACAAAAATAAGTACTCAAGTATCACCACGTCTAATACAGTATGTCTCTTCAATCGCCGTAGTTCACAAAAAGTAGTGCTAAAGTAACACCACATCTAATACAGTATGTCTCTTCAATCGCAGTAGTTCACAAAAATGAGTACTCAAGTAACACCACGTCTAATACAGTATGTCTCTTCAATCGCTATAGTTCTTAAAAATTAGTGGTAAAATAACACCACGTCTAATACAGTATGTCTCTTCAATCGCTGTAGTTCACAAAAATTAGTGCTAAAGTAACACCACGTCTAATACAGTATGTCTCTTCAATCGCAGTAGTTCACAAAAATGAGTACTCAAGTAACACCACGTCTAATACAGTGTGTCTCTTCAATTGCAGTAGTTCACAAAAATGAGTACTAAGTACACCACGTCTAATAAAATCTGTCTCTTCAAGCGCTGTATTTCACAAAAAATTAGTTCTAAAGTCTAATAGAGTATGTCTCTTCAATCGCTGTTTTCCACACAAAAAATGCAAGTATTTCATAACTGAAGTGTAGAAGGCAATGCAAGTTTATTGTGTAGTCTAAGAGATACAAATCCTTCCGAAAAATCTACAGCATCCATCTTCAGGGCAGATGCAGGCAGCAAGTTATTCCGAAAGGTTGGTAACGACCTACCAAGACTACACGGTACCATAACCCAGAACAATGTATAAATGTAATGTAACACATTCCTAATATCACAGCCATGTAACTAAACTGCAAGAACTTCTATAGAGAAACTTTACTCAATGGAAGGACCCACAGTGACATTTTTGTCTAATACAATGCTATTCTAACGGGCGACAGACCAAGAGTGGTCCCTTTATCTCCGGTTAGCAAAGTATTAGTTATAAGCGCGTTATTTTCAACACGTGTCGTGTTTGCTCCTCACCAAATATTATTTAGGTGATCAAACAAAAGAATGAGATGGGTGGGGCGTGTGGCATCTACTGGGGAGAAGAGAGGTTCACAGGGTTTTGGTGGGGAAATCTGAAGGAAAGAGACAGCTTGGAAGACCTAGGCTTAGAAGGAAGGATAAAATTAAAATGGTTGTTTAACAAATAGGATAAGAGCGCGGACTGTGTTGATTTGGCTCAGAATGCGAACAAGTGACGGGTTCTTCTGAAACGGTAATGAAACTTTGGATTCCGTAAAATGAGGAACATTTCTTGACTGGCTGAAAACCTCTTAGATACTTAAAAACAACTCAGCTCCGTGGAGTAGCAGTGGTGGTGGTGTGCTAGTAGTAGTGGTAGGGGTGGTAGTAGTAGTAGTAGTAGTAATAGTAGTAATTCTGTGTTTAACCTTTAACGTACGGACTTTTAAAAGCCCCTAGTCTCCTGCTGGCCGGACTTTTTCGGGCATTTAAATCTTAAAATTGCAGACCTCCACAAAAACAGATATATTTTCCGCTCTATATAACATAAAATTATGAAATAAAAACTGTTTGAAAGAGAGTAAATTTCTACATTTATGGACGAAGTGTCAATTTTTAGCAATAAAACGTACTCGCGGAACTTTCTGATAAATTCAAAAGTTATTTAGTGTAATATATTTTATGTCACTTCTGGGGATTTTTATTGTATTTACTCCTTGCTTTACACCGTAGGAATGTGTGATGTTACGTTCACAGAAATATACAACCCTTATTTGCACCGGCAAATGTATTCTGTTCCATCTGTACAACGATATGTGTCGACTCACGCCACAACATTGAACGCTGCTCTCTGTCTAGCGACTCAGGTTCACACGCGTATGCCACTTCTCGAAGCAGTTCACTATGCACAGACCAATGTAGTCTTCTACTACAGCAGGTTTGATAGCACGGCCAGATTCGTCAGAGAAATTGCCTTCAACGGGTGGAGCGTGTATGTTCGTGAGAATGTAAACATCACGCGTATCTATATTTCTTCGATCGTAATATCAGGTGGCTGTGCTGAAGTGCTTGCTGTGTCTTTGGATGCCATATACTGATGAAAGTAGCGATTCGTGTCATCTAGTGTAATTTGAAAAATCTGCCTGAAGAAGAGAATGAAGATTGAAAAGGGAGAGGATTCTGCATTTACCGTACATCTGAGGCAGCTGATCGGCTGACGCCATTTGGACGTCCAGTGAAATCAAAAACATTTGACGAATCCCCGGCTCTTCTAGCTCGAAACGTAACTTCGGTTTCCCTAGTACTATCTTCGTCTTCTGAGGATGAGGACTGCACACGAGATTCCATAAGTTCGTCTGTCTCTTCCAATTCCTCATCAGATTCCTTATCCATCAGTACTTCCTCTATTACGTCTGGCTCGAGTGGTTTTGAATATCTAGCTCGCATCTGAGGTTCCATTTCAAGGGGTCCCAAATAAACCGAATAGATGAAAGTTATTGACAATTCACCACCGATATAAAGTTTGTCTATCAAATAATGATTGGGTCACTGGGAAAGTAATGCAGATGAAACTGTGTCAGTAAACACTGAAGAACAAATAGAGATAACAACCAGTAAGGAGTACTTCCTTACAATCCGCCACTGAAGTTATGCAATATTTATCAGTTCGGCGCCGATAAAGTAACCTCAAACACGACTGTGAAATATACCACCTGAAGCTTTGTCAATAAATGTTACAAATAATTTTGGATTGAAGTACATAACCAATCCGCCACTGTCACAATATATGCCAGTCCGACAATGCAAAACATTATCAGATACGCCATACTACTACGAAAGCTGCCAGAAGACTAAACTTGAGCCCTTCCTGGTCCAGCTTCTACGTTTCAACGTCATACAATGGTCTACTGTATTTCGCCTGCCACCTTCTTCAGCTGATAAACAAAGGTCAAGTTCGGTCATAAATAATATCGAAACCCGGACCGCCATAAATGACATCATTGCTCATGACGAATACCAGACCTGCTGGTGGGGCCCTCAATGGGATTGTTTGGGTTTCCTGCCACAGCAAACACTGTCAGAGCTGAAAAAAGTCACGCGTGCACAGCGTTAGATATATCTAACATTCGGCCACTGGGGATGGCAGGCTGCGTTAGATATATCTAACATTCGTACTTTAAAGGTTAAGCACTGAAGAATGGTTCTATAATTAAAATTAAATATGGGCTTACATTTCTTAAAACCTATTACTCTCATTACAACCATTATATGATTACCAAAGAATGTTTTAGGATGCTGGAACTTTTTACCCAGTTCGAAGTTTAATCACGAAACGACCCACACATGTACCTACTTTCACCTGTAAGAGACTCTCAGTGTTTGACGACGACGTTAATCGTCAGGCGGCCTCGAAATGTACATAATTTCACCTGTAAAAGACTCTCAGTGTTTGACAGATGGCGTTAAGTATTAGACGACCTCGAGATGTACACACTGTCACCTACACAAGCTGTCACTGTCTGGCAGATGGTGTTAATTGTCAGATGGCCTCGAAATATACATACTTTCATCTGCAAGAGGCTTCCCGTTGAATTTTTAACGGGCATTTCTGCAGTCAATTATCATCAACAATCATGCTATACTTCATACCAGAACTATATATATATATATATATATATATATAAGAAACTCGTATTTCTCGTTATTAAAATGGCTACGTAAGTTTTAAATTTTTAGTATTTATCATTGCTAGTTAAGCCAGCATTGATTTCTCACACAGCCAATTTCTATCAATAATTTATTCTCTTGGAATATATTCCATAATATAATGAGCAGCTACCGGATGGCCCTAAGGGAAAGAGAAGATACTGGAGTTTGAAAGACGAAGCACTAGATCACACTCTGTGGAGAACTGGCTTTGGAAGAGGCAGTGGGACTTGTCGCCAGGTAGACTACCTAATGAATGAATGACAATGAATGAATTCTCCCTAATAATGACATATTAAACAGTTCAATTTACATATTTATAGCTAATTCTGAACACATATTAATATTTATAAGAATGACGGACGAGCCTTAACAGAATGGCATCAAAACATTAACCAATTTTAATTATAAATTTCTCGTCTCCAATGCGTCAAGACAGACACGGAGGCCCACCCAGCCCCCTACACAATGGGTAACGGGGATATTTCCCAAATGGCAAAGTGGCCGGGGCGTGAATCTAAGCACTCACCTCCCGCTAGTGCTGAGGTTAAGAATGCATGAAGCTATACCGCCAATCTCCAACATGCCTTCATGAACCGTTGGTTAAATAAGCACGAGAAAAGCATTACCACCGCAAGATTGACAGTGTTTTCTGCTGCGTTACGACACTAGAGATGTGCAGTAGTAAGCCTATAATGCAAGACCACAATCTACGCTTCCACAGCTGTGAGAAACTTAAATCTCCGTAGCTAAATAGTCGTCATTTTGAAAGAAAATTAGATATTATTGTCGGCAATTTCACGTGTCCATATTTGTTGCCTCCAACTCGCAGTTCTCACGGCGGCTACCTGCGGTAAGGAAAAGGAACTAATAAAACAGCCAAATTACACACCAACACGTGACTTGGCAAGAAGGGAAAAACGGCCACACAGCAACCAAACAGTCACAGTCACGTGTGCAACGTGCAGCAAGGTAACCAGCTAAGGAGCAGTCGTGTCATTGGCTATGACCACGTGAAACTTCTGCCGCAAGGAATGTCAGAAAGAACTGTAATTTTAATTCGTCGAATATTATAGTGTTATTAACATCACGCCCTTTCCTTTAGATTCTTAATGTGTCTTTTGAACACCTTTCAACACTGTTGCTTAAATTTTTTTGGGTTGTTGCCCGGCGTCAATTTTTGGTGTATGACCGACGTTTCGGGATCACTTCTTTGTCACATCTTCAGGGTCTTAGGTAAAAAGGTAAACCTAAGACCCTGAAGATGGGACAAACAAGTGATCCCGAAAAGTTGGTCATAAACCAAAAATTGACGCCGGGCAACAACCCAAAAAATTTTAAGCAATATTACGACCACGGCGGAAGCCTTCAATTACGATACATATATATACGATATACGTAAACGATTCGTGCATACCTTTCAACACTGTCACGGTCCCAGAGTACAATTTGTTGCATGTTTTAGCAGCAGCTTCTGCGTAAATTGGTTTTGCGCGTCAGAAAGATGATTTATTTCGAAACAAAATTCTGAGAACAGTTAACAAACAGCCTAAAAGACAAACTTAAAGAAAGTATGTTAGCTCTTAACCATAGCCTCTTTCTGGTTAAGAAATAAAATGTTTCGGAAAATCGATCTGATTTCATACTTGCCAGAAGATGAGATCTACCTAAGGTATGATATTAAAATCAACGAATAAACGTATTATACACACTGTATATATCTCCTACATGTTTCGGCCACTCATGTGGCCATCTTCAGGGAGGTGCATTACAAAATATAGATACATCGAAATATTACAGAAGTTTCTGGAACCAAAGCAGATATATAACATATTTTATATCTATGCATTGGTTCTAATACTTCTGTAATATTTCGATATATGTATTCTTTGTAATGCACCTCCCTGAAGATGGCCACATGAGTGCCCGAAACATGTAGGAGGTGTACAGTGTGTATTATACTCTTTCATACACTTATGTGCATTTGTTGGTTTTAGTATCACACATTATTGCTCAATGCACGGTTATGGATCATTTAAAAATAAGATCTACTCTGTTTGGTCCATCAGATGAGGTCAATATCTATGTGCTAACCACATGACGGCCTGACATAATGTCCACGCGCTACTCCACGGCCTGTTCAATTGGCCGCTTTCTTTGTTCTGTTGCAAGCCAAGCGTTAATTTCATCCACCAGAGTGCTACCGTCTAGTTGTGCTATGTTATATTACATGTTCGATGCTCAACAGGTTCTTTGGCCTCAGCACGTGCCCTGACAGAACATGGCAAGCCGGCAACCATAGCAAGCGGGGTTTGACACACACAAAGAGTATTTCTCATACAAACATGAGCTCCATCTAATATTCACAACAGGGAGGGAAGGGATTTCGTACTGCCACCTGATGACAAAAGCAGTGCTCACCAAAAACACAACGAAAAAATACATTTTCTTACAAACTGTTATATACGAGTACAAGACACTTCAGTCCATACAACCAGCTAACATGAAGGTCGAACACTTGAAAGTGCCATCTATAAACAGGCATGTTAATTCTTATGTGTGTCACAGGCCGAAACCCTTACCATTCAGCAAATATAACGGAGAAAGGGGAAAATGAGAGGGGAGGGGGAGATTTATGCAGTCCCCAGACATTACAGCAATTGTAATCTCTAAGAAGTAGACTGGCCTACATCATTTCATTGCTACAGACAACAGCTGAAGCGATGGTCAGTTCTTAGGCCATGCGTCATTCCACGGACAAAAAGTGACAAGGTGACGCTAATTCCACCACTTCCTGTATTCATGTATGTATCCTTCTTACTGCGTGTCTCTCACTCTCTCTCTTTGTGTCTAGTGCTGTGTCTTCTTGACCTACATATTGAAAGAAATATCACTTCTATGACAAGACACATAAATGTAACTTGCATATAAAGATGGAAATGTTACATAAATACACATGGTTTTCTATGGGATCAAACAAAATGAACCAACAACAGGAAAGCAGTGCTTGTCAATAGGTGAGACTGAATGCAGAAACTAATTGAAAGATTCTGAAGGAATGTAGTATTGTAGGGTCGAAACTGAAATATATCAGATGAATTTAATTTGAAAAAAACATAGGCACACTAATTTAATTTTACTGAAAGGTAATCACACTGCCCACTCTGCACGAAATCAGAAAACGTGACTCCTGTATACCACGTAGAAGAGGTGGTCGTAGATATAAGAATAATACGAAGATTCATTTTAATTCACGAAGACATTAAGAGCAGATCATATTCGGGGGGGGGGATGCTTGTATAATCATGCAATTCATATTTTTGTCCTCCCGTTTGATATCTAAAAATGTAAAAAATTAAAACGTTATTTCAGGCTTCCGCCGCGATGTTGAACAGATCTGCGCTCTTCTGGGATATTACGCGGTGTAATGTGTTAATTGTTTACAGACGTTTCGGGACAACGTATCGGTCCCATCTTCAAGGGCCAAGAGTCCGAGAAGAAAAAAGATGGGACCGATACGTTGTCCCGAAACGTCGGTAAACAATTGCTACACGACGCCGCGTAATATCCCAGAAGAGCGCAGACCTCATTAAAAAGTGCGTTGAAGTCCCGCAGATATAAAGGAGAAACATTCCAAAAGTTATTTCATGTCATTTTTTCGGAATTCGAAATTTGATGTAACATGGACACAACCTTACGGACGGTCACCGCAAAAAACATTTAATTCAACCAAAATTAAGATAAGAAATAATAAGTGTATTTTCGAAGTTAATAACAGAAGCATGGCTGTTGAAATACAGCATAGAAACAAAGCAGACAGCAGACTGAGTGACAGCAGAACTTAAGGCTCCTGCAGTCTTCCTTATCGTCAGCAGTGTTTCCTGAAGATGGCAGATTCCCTGAAGGAATGATGTTTATCTTCATGCACAAGTCATCTCCTCCCAGCACCAAAGTCCCTCTGATTGGGGTTACAAATCGCTCTTTTCTCAATTTTCTGTCATTTTCTCAGTGGTCAAGAACAATTCTGTGTACTTTCTGTGACGACACTATTGTGGCATTTTCTACCCGCCCACTTGCATAAACACAGAGACGTCACAATTCCCTGTCCACCGCTCCTATTGGTCCCGAACGGGCTTCATCACTTCTCCTTCTCCCGTAGGTCTGATTAACCACCGTCCATGCAGCCTGGCTGAATCTTTATCTTGCCTCAATCCTGAAGATGGAAGCGAAATATTTTTGCGAAACGTTAGTATCTCTACTTATAAAACCACACGTTATCACAACCTATCAAAACACTATCTTAACACATGCCACCCATAAAAAATCATTAATTTCAATATTTTTTTTTTTTTTCAGATTTTAGGTTGTCTAACAACATATTTACAAATCGACACGGCATAACAGCCCACACTACTTGAACCTTAACAAATTCAGTTGCATTTGTTTCAGATACCACAAAATATACAATTATGGAAACTGGGAGACATGTAGTTGAAGTTTCCGTCTATCTTTTAACACTTTTTTAAAGTGGTTTTGTTCTCAACAAAATTTAATTATTGTCTTTTTAAAAAAACAAGTCTGTAAGAAATGTAAGAACCGTTCTTTCTCTATTAAATAAAATACGCCTTAAGGTTGTCTCTATTACGACTGGGTTACAGTGCGAACACTGTTCTGACGTTTTCAGATTTGCTTCATAAAATGATGGCACTATACGGCTGATTCAGGTTTTCTGTCTAAAAAACACACAGAAATAAATTAGTCATTAAAATTTTTGTTACGCGTCGAATTACTGCTAAAGAGATATACGATCTGTTCAGTATGGCTGACAAAGGCGGGGCTAACATTGTAGTACTGATCCAGTGGAGGGAGAGATGATAAAGAGAGAGGTACTCCATAAATGTCACAGCCTGAACAAGCGTTGCGCGGTGTCCAAAAGGCAGACAAAAGCAGAAACAAAAGCAAAGCCAATAAAAACCTTACTAGATACTACTCTCAATTTAAAACTCTTTTGACACATGGCTTCCTGTGTTAGGACTAATTCTAGAGTATGTTACATTACTAAAACGGCTCAAGAAAAAGACAGATCCCCAAAAAACTGTGTTAAAAGTGGACAAGGAGAATTAATAAAAACAGAAAAAATTGTGGAGCGTTTAAAAACTTGGCACGCTATGTAGCCATGTTATAAAAGAGAACTCTATTAATTACATTGATGGTGGTGCCATCCAGCGAGCAGAGCTCTCAATTAATATCATCACATGAAAGTGAGAGATGACACTAGCTACGTCACATCCTGTGCAATTAAATACCAAGACTGGCTGTTCTTGTTCAAGTTATAGTTAACATTTTTTGGAAGCGTGCCAGTATTGACACATCTTTGTCAGTGAGGGCATGTTGGCTCGCATAACTCTGTGGGCACACAAAATTACCTTTGTGCATTTTATAACTAAAAATGGTAGGTTACAAGAATAATAGTATGGGGCTATTGAGGAAATATAATTCTTTAGTTTAAAGAATAACATGTCTGACGAGAAACGGTTTTGCTAAAAGTAAAAAAAAAAAAGTTTAAAGAAGAATTTCGAAGAACGAAACGTTTCAAGACAAATAAGTGAGCGAAAGCGAAAACAAAATATTTAAAACCATAATGTCTAAGAAGGAAATGTTAAATATCACGCAAGCAGGAATCTTCTTCGCGAATAAATCCGCTAAAAGAAGACGATCTTGGCTCGTTATATGACGGTGAGGCTAACACACATTCTAGACTAACCGAATTACTTGTTTTGCAGAAACCTCTTTCATTAAGGTTATAACTACGTAGGAAAAAAAATTCAATGTAGCTGTAAAATGTAAAGGTAAAATTGCCCCTGCCCAAGCCATGAAGGCAGAGAGGGGGAGCAGTTGTATAGCTCCACTCATTCTTAATCTCAGCACTAGATAGTTGTAAGTGGTCAACTTCACGCCCCGGCCACTTGACCCACTCCAAAAAAAAAAAGTTGTCCATTGCATAGGAGGCTGGGTGGGCCCCAGAGCTGGTTTGGTCCATTTTGGGGAAGAAAATGTCTCTACCACATGACTCGTGATCGAATCAAGGACCGTCCAGCCCGTAGCTAGTCGCTGTTCAAACTACGCTATCCCGGATTCTTCAGTGTAGATATTATGATAAAAAAAAAGGTTTTAAAAGGTTAACGCACAGCTTGCAGCGGACAGAGAGCTGGCAGCGCCCCCTTCATGATTTTGACACGGCACATTACGACTCTTGGCATCCTCTAGTGCACATGTTTTCGCATTAAGCATTCTGACACGCTGTAAATATCCCTGGATATTTGATCACATATCTCGTCTCCTTTAACTACATACGAAACGTAAAAAAATGCGTAACTCTTTAGATCTGCGCTCTTTTTGGGATTTTACGCAGCTTAGAATGGTACGTCCACACTGACGTTTCGGGACAACGTATCGGTCCCATTTTCAAGGTTGAAGCAGTGTTGTTGGACTGCTTCACCCCTTAAGATTGGACCGATAGATGTTCTTGAAACGTAGATACGAAACTATCATTCTACGCTGCGTAAAATACCAAATGTGCGCAGATCTCGTTTACATGGCGGCGGAAACCTAAAATCACGCATGTGTAACTCTTATCTATACCACGTGCTGGATTCGAAACCGTGACTCCAGACCGTGCGATCGCAAAGGCTGACATACGCCATGCGTTTAATCTAACATCTCAATATTTCCATGAATGTCCAAAGTTTTATCTGACACGCGGTCCCTTACAGTCCCGTACAGTCGAAAAACATGAGGGGAAGGGGCCACTTCGGAGACATTGACGTAGATGGAAGAATTATAATAAACGTATTAACAGAAATAGACAGTCAGGTAAGGATTAGATTAATCTGGCTCACGGTAGGGGTCAATTGCTGTGTTTCTTGAACACGGTAATTAACAGCCGGGGCCTATAGAAAGTGGTAGATATCGTAACTATTATAACGATTAAATTCCGAAAAAAGAACGCCACGCCATGTACAGTAGTTTAGCCAGAAATCTTGGAAGTTTATCATGGGGCAGATTACTCACCACTGTGGATGAAAATGTATTTATTTAGTTTATTTAGTGACGTCTGTGGTTAAGAAAAATGGTAACGGAAAGACAGAATATGGTAGCAAAAATATCAGCAAGTGTTCATTAGCATTGTATCGGGACATGAAATTTAACAGGGACAAAATATCTAATTAGAATGTTGTGCTAGGAAAGAAAAAAGTGGAATAGGGTGGCTGTTAGCAGGAGTGTGGAAATTGAGAAGAATTAGAAAAAAATTACTAAAGAAAGATGTCCTTTGTGTTCAGGTAAAGAGAATTCCAAACACCTATAGACATTTTGTTCAAAAACTAGCAAATGCAGAAAGGAATTTGCAAATAAAAGTGGCAGATTACTAATGACGAGGCATTTTGTAAGAAAATATTAATACATACTAACAAAGATTTCATTGTAATTTTCGGTAATTTTTTTGTGGCGCAACAGTCCGAGTCGGGTCTAGGCCTCTTTACTGTCGAGGTTACTAGATCACACACAATTGGAGACACACAAACACACGTACACCCGGTTGGACTCCTCTCGACGAGTGATCAGTTTGTTGCACAGGCTGCCACTTACAATACACACAACAAACACAAGAGACGAACATCCATACCCTCAGTGGGATTCGAACCCGCGATCCCAGGAATCGAGCAGTTGCAGACCTAAGCCTTAGCCTGCACAGCCATCTGGATCGGATAGGAAGATATATAGTCAAAGGTAAATATAAGCCGTTGAATAAGATAAAACAATTACATAATATGTGTTTAAGGGGAAAAATGCTTCCACCGTGACAACTCGAGGTTCATTGGATGGTAGCTTCAATAAAAGCAGGTTGGGCTGAACTCACTAAATATTATTATCATATTACGCGTATATTATGACGTACCCAGGTCCAACAGGATAATTTGTAAATGATAAATTGGAAAGTATATGAAAGGAAACGTGCGTGGTCTAATTTGATGTAAGCTAATATCCTGGCATTTGCCTGGAAGAACTGAAATATGTATCAGTCAGGACACTTGGTGTCCCGGTCAAGATTCGAAACATACACCTCCGGAATACAAATCATAAACCTCACCGCTTCTGCCAGTATGATTGTAGAGTATAATCTGTATCTCGAGAGACGAAGGTGAATGAGAAAGTACAGACTGTGACTGACTGACACCTGTTGCAGTGCACAATCTTACATCTTGCAACATGGTCTGAAATTACAGTACCGCTGATGACAAAGTCTGCCAGTGGAAGCGATGCTGAGTCAAATTCATCCACCTCCCATTCACCCAAGTAATTTCAGTAGCATTTATGTTAATATTGTTATCTCCTTCTAGGTCTCACAAGTGGTCGTTTTCTAAGAGGTGCACTATCAAAATACTGTACGCACTTTTTGCCTTCTCCATTCTCTGCCCTTACCATACCCAGCCCATCTAACTCTGTTTGCCCCTAACTATGTTAAAAATGCCAGGTCAACTGTGTAAATTACGGAATTTCACATTATGTAAAAATTACAACTTGTAATTAGCAATAAAATTACACCCTACTACATAGGCCTACACCAACAGAGCACATTGAATAATTTACATACCTCTCATCATGTTATGGTGTACCTACTAACTGTCGCACTACTTTACTTAACGTTTAGTGCTTCCGTGAACTTACATGTGTGATGCTGGGTATCTGTGATCACGAAGGTTACGACTCAACTGGACGCTATCAGATCACAAGGGTTGGAGCATGTAATGGCGTGACATGTCACCGCTTATCTTTGGTTCAGCGTTACATAAGAAAACCGTCACAAAATATACAGGAGTTGGATTGTCATTCGTTGCGACTGAGTGATTCTTTTGTCGTTTATCGGTGATGATTTTATGACTTTACGATATTAGTGAGAAGAAGCAAATGGTTGAAAGAATGGTGGACTTGTCAAAGGTACGCATATAAATCCGGCAGACAGGCTCTGTATTAAACTGGGCAGTGAAGAGATGTGCACGAGGATATCATTCCATCTAAAAAATAAATGAAGCTTAATTATTAGAGCGCGTTCGCCTTCTACAAATCGTACTAACAACGCTACAATAAGAATAAGTGGTTCCTATTTCTCTGATAATAGCACTGTTGCTAGAATACCGGGAAACACACAAATTATTTGCAGCACTATATTTAAATTTTTGGCAAAAACAATTTAAAAGGCATGAATTGTAATTTTACTTGCATAATTTTTGTGAAATTCATCCCGTTGTGGTATATCATATTAAAACTGACATACATGCTGCCGTTATCCAAAAAAAAAGTTTATCAGTTTCGTCAATATATGCTACATGTTTTGGTCGTACTGACCATCCTCAGGCATGTAAATGCATGACTTTAAAACTCAAAATAAAATGCATAGATTTCACAAATTCTATATATGTATACATATACATATACTATATGCATTTTGTTTTGAGTTTTAAGGTCATGTTTTTAAATGTCTGAGGATGGTCAGTACGACCGAATCATGCAGCATAAATTGACGAAAATAATGAAATCTGTTGTGGTTGACTGCAGCACTTATGTCACTCTTAATTACTTTCATAGCCCGCTATACGTCCAAAGCGTCAGAGACTGCGCATGCGCAGAATAGGAAAGCGAAAGCTCATGCGCGCAGAAATGTTGATAAGGAAAACAGCCCGACAATAAATTATAAATTTCCTTCAGACACAACAATGTGTATTAATGTCTGAAGAGGGTCAAAATATGACCGAAAATGTGTAGCATATATTATTAAATTAAATATAATAAAATTGTTATATCTGACGGAAAT
Organism: Reticulitermes speratus; assembly: GCA_021186555.1. NCBI lineage: Eukaryota > Metazoa > Arthropoda > Insecta > Blattodea > Rhinotermitidae > Reticulitermes > Reticulitermes speratus. Next base: position 48,099,205 of record JAJKFL010000003.1, read on the forward strand.
TTATAATTTACTGCGATTTAGTTATAACACAAGGGGATGAATTATATCAAAACAGCCCGACCTAGACGAAAATTAAAGGGCCCAACGGTTGTATACAAAACTGTCCAACATCAGACTTCATGAAGAATATTTCAGTTGTTCTCGAATTGTCATACACGAAAGGATAGAAAGACGGATGTGCAGGAATTTTAACACGCGTTCCTTGCATACATATGAAAGCGTCTCATAAAATTACTGAACAGTTAAACACGACACATATGCACCATTTCTACGTCGTATTCTAGAGATATACTATAACTCGTAGCTTAAGTATCGAAACGGATTGAGCTGCCTTCAGACCCTACGTGTCTTTCTTCAACCAGTTCTACTGAGGCACTTTACAGTTCTTCAGAACAGGTCAGAAATCATCAAAATTATTTAAAACAGTCAATAAACCACATGAATTCCTTTACCATTCCACCCACTTCACTGACTGAGACATCTGTCCGGTTGCAATCTGTTATTTCAATGTCTAACTAAATAACTCAATGCTGTATGACTCACTGAAATAAAAATTTTTCTTTAGACTTTGCCCATCTCCTTTTTTAATTTTTAATAAAAAACTACGTTTAGGACGCCGGCTTTGCTTCCGTTCTCAGGTAAAGAAAGCGCTTACACTGGTCGACCCCTTAGATAGGCCCGGTGACGGAGAATAGCTTTCCTAACCAGAAGACGGAAAACAAGTCGGCTTCCAAAAAGTAGTGCTTCATTAAAAAATTAAAAAGTTAGATGATGGGCAAAGTCTAAAGAAAGAAAATTGCTTCACTAAGTAAATAATCTTCCTAAGGAAACAATAACCGAGCAGAATTTTCTACAAAATCAATTTTCGTTTGCGGCAAAAGAGTCCAATTCGATACTGTTCTCCTCTCAGGAGTATCAGCATCACGTGAGTCTGTGCTCCTCTGTTCATCAGTGAGTGATCAGGTCACCACGTGGTCTGAGGCTGTGCTCCTGTCGATATCAGAATCGTGGGCTGGCTGTGCTCCTGTTAGTAGTTCAGCATCACGGGGTCTGAGGCTGTGCTTCTGTCAGTAGTATCAGCTCACGTGGGTCTGAGGCTGTGCTTCTGTCAGTAGTATCAGCATCACGTGGGTCTGAGGCTGTGCTCTTCTGTCAGTAGTATCAGCAGTCACGTGGGTCTGAGGCTGTGCTTCTGTCAGTAGTATCAGCATCACGTGGGTCTGAGGTGTGCTTCTGTCAGTAGTATCAGCATCAGGTGAACCTGAGGCTGCGCTCCTCTCAGTAGTATCAGCATCACGTGAATCTGAGGCTGTGCTCTGTCAGTAGTATCAGCATCACGTGGGTCTGAGGCTGTGCTCCTGTCAGTAGTATCAGCACCACGTGGGTCTGAGGCTGTGCTCTGTCAGTAGTATCAGCATCACGTGAATCTGAAGCTGTGCTCCTGTCAGTAGTATCAGCATCACGTGACTCTAAGGCTGTTCTGCTTTAGTAGTATCAGCATCACGTGACCCTGACGCTGTGCTTCTTTCAGTAGTAACAGTAGCACACGAATTCTTACAGCAGTTTACTAGTTGTGTGCCCTTCTCACATTAACGTCTTGCGTGATTTAATTCCATGCATATGAAACGGCTAGGAGACAGGGAACTGAGAAATGTGAGGAAGATCTGATGTTAATGCACTGGACATGCTGTACAGGCAGGTATTCTTTCTTTCCTTTACACTTTATGGCCTTTACCTTTTAGCATCCCAAATGTTCATCTCCAGAACAACACGCACACTGAAGGAAACAAATAAAGAATGACCTTACAGTGGCAGTCTTGCTAGCTACTGGATAGGAGAACAACAGAAGGGTGTAGTGTTGTATAGAGAAGACACTTGAGAGATACAGAAAACGCCGGTTTAAAGCGTTGTTCGGGGCCCACAGTTCTACTGTAGCGATGAGCAAATCTTGATGTACTAGGCTCGAATTACAAAGCTCAAGCCAAGTGATAATACAGTTCTTTTATTGTACAAGTGTTTACATGTTACACTAAAACAACAATAAATTATAGGAAAAACTTATGGTGTCTATAGTCCTTCAAGCGCTTTAATTTACTCAGTAAAGCTACAAAACAACATAACTCAATGTATTCTTCTTCCGCTTCATAGGCTGAGCACAACAAACCCAATGATACAAATAAATATTATAAAGCATACAGATCTTTACCTCTGAGTAACGGAACTCAAGTACAGAATTCGAATATATGCGTTGTGCACGCCATTTTTCTTACGCACAAAACACATTTAAAGTTTGTAAAAGGCTGCATTGCGATAACCAAACACTGTCCGTCGTCTCAGGCTTAAAAGCCCAAAATGTTTCGGAGAATGGATTCGTCTCCTTCTTCAGGTGGAAAGGGAAGAGGGAGAAAGTTCTGTAGCGGCCCCTACTTCTAAAGGTCCCACCAGAGTAGTTTTTTCCATGCTACGAAACCTTATGGGTCTTTTAACTTGAGGCGATGGACAAAGACCAAAATATCAGTCACGTCTGTACAAAACACGATGTAGACACACTTTAACATCACGTTTATCATCTCTCTCCATAAAATATGTCACATTCTAACTCCATTTGTTCATTGGCTATCGATAACAAACTGAAATTTTCCGTCTGATATTGCTGCTTTACATTCTACACAAAATGAACGTAACGCAAAAACTTGCACACATCCGAACATTTATTAAGACAATATTTCAGGACACTGCAATGGATATAATGCCAGATGTCAATCTTAGCACACAAATTTATTTCGCTCGTATGATAATATTTGAAGGAAAAAGGTGGGATGACTTCTAGTAGATTATGTTCGTGCGAAATTAAGTGAAAATCCGTCAGTGGTTCAAACGTTATTGGGGAGAGACACGGTAGACCTGAACGAGAGTTGATATGCTCACAGCAATTAAGGTGGAATAAGATACTGTGAATGAATGTGGGAAAAACTAAAGTAATGAAAATCTCAAGGCAACCATCCCCAATGAAAATTATGATAGATCAAAAACAATTGGAGAATGTGGAATATTTCAATTATTTGGGTAGCATGATAACAAGTGATGCAAGGTGTACACGTGAAATTAAATCCAGAATTGCCATGGCAAAAGCAGCATTCAACAAGAAGAAAAATCTTTTCACCAGCACTAGTAAAGTGCTACATTTGGAGCATAGCTTTGTATGGTGCTGAAACGTGGACACTTCGGAAAGTAGATTAGAAGTATTTGGAAAGTTTTGAAATGTGGTGCTGGAGAAGAATGGAGAAGATCAGATGACCGATCGTGTGAGAAATGAAGAAGTATTACACAGAGTCAAGAAGGAGAGGAATATCCTACATACAATAAAAAGAAGAAAGGCTAACTGGATTGGTCACATCTTGCGTAGAAACTGCCTTCTGAAAACACGTGATTGAAGGAAAGTTAGAAGGAAGGATAGAAATGACGGGACGACGAGGAAGAAGACGTAAGCAGCTACTGGATGACCTTAAGGAAAAGAAAAGATACTGGAAATTGAAAGAGGCAGCACTAGATCGCACCCTGTGGAGAACTCGCTTTGGAAGAGGCTACGGACCTGTCGTAAGACAGACTACAGAATGAATGATGAAGATACTGTGTAGGCCGTGCCGTGGTTCAGGCGGTTAGTCACCGGTCTCCCACCGCGGAGACCCGGGTTTGATCCCGGGTCAGTCCATGTGGCACTGGGATAGGTTTTTCCCGAGTACTTCGGCTTTCCCCTGTCAATTTCATTCCACCGGTGCTCCATTATTTCGAAAAATGAAAAAAACTGATCACCTTTCTCTTCATCTTCATCACAGGGTAGCACAATAAGCCTTAAGACTGCGGTACGTCCGTAGCATCTGCTGCGGGGCCCTTCTCCACCCCCCAAAAAAGATACTGTGTACCAATCTACACGGTGTCATATCTGAGAAGACTGGAATCTATATCGTACAAGAGCTCAGACAAATTCCTTTTCACCATAGACTGTTTACTTCAGGTTAATATTGACACCCGCTGCCAAAATCCACAGTGTTTTCCCTCCAACATCTGGCGAGCCTACCCACTTTTTCTCTTCCCCGTGCACGGTATCAAATTCACGAAACGTAGATGCACATGCAACACTGTGATCTCCATAAGGCTAGCGTCCTGCTCAAACGCAAAACTAGAACTGCACAGACGAGCGAGCCCCCAGATTTTAAGGCACACAGAAGGGACCTGTTGCTTCGACAGTGATGTTGTTGGGGATTCAGGTCTTCTTGAATGTGACGCAGTGTTACCGGGTTAAAGTTTCCCGACGTTTCGAAAGAATAGTGATGTCATCTTCAATGGTTAAGGTATCGAAGCAGAACCGCGTACATAGGACAAACTGTAGCCTGCACCACCTCACCGATTCATTATCGGAACTAGACTGAGGTCAAACCTTAGATTCACGCTCCAGCTGCTTTACTACCGATGTAACAGCCCCAGCTACCAATTGGATATGTGGCTAGGTGCCCCCCCCCCCCAAAAAAAAATTCTAGCTGCTACTGTTACATGAAAGCTGAGCCTCCAGCCCAAAGCCAGTTAATTCACTGAGTGGACCATCCCGCTCATGAGCGTATTTATCGAAGTGCCTGACAATATTTCAACTTGTTTGTACATACATACATACATACATACATACATACATACATACATACATATACATACATGTGACTGGATATATTGAAACACAGCTGATACGAAACGTACACGTTTGTTTTAAAACGATGTTAATCGTACTAACATTACAGCCAAGTGTTCTAAATAACATACAGCTCCTTGGTGTAATCTTTACATAACAATTTCATTTATCACAACCAGGCGTGTATTTTGTATGAATGTTATTAACTAACTAACTCCATGGAGCAGTCCTTCTTGAGAAGCTAACAGGTCCTCAGCTAGTCAAGAAATTCCCCGCGTTTTATGAAACCCGAAGGTTCATTACCGCACTCACAAGAGCCCGTTATGTTATTAGAGTGATCAAATAAAAAGTATGAGTGAGCAGGGAGTGTAGAAAGCATATGAGAAGTTAGCAAGTCGCAAACAATTTTGGTCGGAAAAATTGAAGGAAAAGTCGACTTGGGAAATCTAGTCGTAGATAGGAGGATACGGATATGAATATGGATAATAAACGACAAGTGACGATGTGGACAAAATTCATCTGGCTCAGAATGAACCCCCAGTGGCCGGCTCGTAAACATGGTGATAAAAAATAGAGTGACATCAAAGGCAGGGGATATAAACTGTTCTCACCACCCAACAGGCAACTTACTCCGATAAACAGGATATCAAAACAACATAATTGTTCAACTTTAATACAATTTTTAACAACCAACAACCACAATTTTTAACTTTTTAACTTTTATTTGTTTTAAACAGTGTATCTGAACAATTGTAAAGAACTCATGTAAATAATTGTGCCAGTTGGTGTAACTAGCGTGCGATTTTAGATAATGTGTCCCTGAAGATGAACCCAGGTTAGGGTTCGAAACATGTAGGACGGTGAAAGTGCACAAATAGTGTGATTAAATTGTACATGTGTCAGACTTTAAATATGCAGGGAATATACTAACCACCTCAGCGACGGTTAGTTTCTCTGGTTCATGAAGTCTGTTTCATGTTATTACAATCACAGTACACAAATTAATATTTACACGTTGAACACTCTTACGTCACTTACATCGGTTTTCCACTCGGTGTCCCATCGCCAGTGTTACTAGGTGGCTATCGGTTCACCGTTCTCGCCATCTTCAGGAAGCCCACCCACGTGACATATGAATGATTCGCATCATATCTAAGCACAGTGCATCTGCTGGGCGGAGGCAATCCCTGGCAGCTCTGCTTAATAAGACAACTTGAGATAAATCTGAAGAGTTGTGACAATGGTGTGTTACTAAGTTGACATATACATATGGCTCTTTTTTTACGGAAGGGGCCGTGGATAGCGTGCAGCGCTGTTCAAGGGCCGAACAGAGCCAGTTTCATGATTTCTGTACTTTAACTGATGACAGAGACAAGGCCAGTTCTTGAAACGTCTTGTGTCTTTAATAAGATACGAGGCGATATAAAGGTCAAATATGCCTGTCACCTCAAGGCAGAACTTACATATTCAAGAAAATACTGCTACTTCATTCATAACAAAGTTTCAGGGCACGATGTACAGATGCACACTCTAGACCGGGACGAATTTCGCATTGGAATATAAATAAAATACCTGAATTTTTGAGCTCCGTACAACGACGACACGTAAACGCAATCAGTGGTTAAATAAAATTGTTTTCAATTATTCGTAAAAACAAAATAATATATTGGGTCCCACACTACGAAGGTCCCCTCTGTTGTATCTGATGATGAAAAAGGAACCTGCTTCCGAATTCTGTAATTAACTAAGTGACTCCATGAAGCAGAGTCATTCTTGAGGAACTAATATACAGAGTGTTTCATAAATCCCTCCGGGATTTCGGAGGTCTGTAGCTCAGGAGCCAAATCATACACGGGGGATGAGAGCATGTCAGTGAAAAGAGTACATATCCAAGTTTTGAATCTACCTTACAAATGTTCAATATGTCCCCCTTTGGTGACTCGACAGACGTCAATCCTGTAATCTAGCTCCTGCCACACACGTTCCAACATATGAACGTCTATGGTTTACCTGTTCGTTTTGCGACACACAAACAGCCAGTTTCCTCGAATTTTCTATACCAGTCTCTTACTGTTTCGTCCATTGGTGGTTCTGTACGATACTTGGTTCGAAAACCACGTTGCACTGTTACAATTGACTGGATTTTAGAAAATTGCAGGACACAAAAAGCTTTCTGTTCACCTGAAAACGCCATGTTTGCACACCACTGCCTCCTAGCGGAGAAACGGGTAACTAAGCCATCGCATCTGTCACGAAAAAACTTTTACATTTCCTCTATCCGTTGGCATGCTTTTATCTCTTATATGTGGGTTTGCTACTGCACGGTCAAGCCTCTAAATCCCGGATGGACTTATGAAACACGCTGTATTTTTCAGCTAGTCAAGAAATATCCTGCATGATCTGGACCCCGCAGGTTCATTACTTTTTTCACAACAGGCCCCTATTCTGAGCCACAGGAATCTAGTCTATACTCCATCCTGTGACTCTGAAATCCATTTTATTATTATTATCATCTACGCTTGTATCTTCCAAGCACAGTGGATACGCACTGGCAAAATGCTGGTGTTACCAGCAACCAAAGAAACATACTTGAAATTCAAATAATAAATTTGATTTGATATCATACAAGCTGTCTCTTTCCTTCAGATCCTGTCATCAAAACCACGAACATGAGGTCTGTCCAAAAATATACCGAACTTTTTTTATTTTAATTTATTGCTTTACTTACAACTTAATCAGACTTGTCTCCTTCAAAGTACTTCCCTCCACTGTTGATACACTGCTCCCAACGTTTTTTCCAGTTCTGGAACGCGTCCTGGAACGTGTTTTGCGGGATGGCGCGAAGGTCCCGTAGCGAATTTTCTTCTATCTCCTCCGCCGTCAGTACTTAAAAAGTTGGTTTCTTCTTGGACTGACTACGTATATTTCTCTTCTCCCATGCGTTCCACCTGTTCCTCACATATTGAATTCCTTGATTTGCACTATTGTGAATAGTATTATTAATGCACGTGTTCCTCACACATCGTGTCCACTGGTTAGATCAGGAATGGCCTATAGTTTATACCCCATACGGTCTCAGATTTACGTCACAAGTTACCAATGATAAATGGCGCCAGTATCCCTGCTGCTCCAGTGGACTCAAGAGATATCTGGTGCTGCACATTTGCTATAGACAGTTCTTTAGTTCTTGGTGTGTATGCGGTTGTAAGAACGACACAAACGGCATTCATTTCACCTGTAATGCGTTTTCTTTAATTTGACGCGCTGTGTATCATCGCCTTCATCACCAATACCATGAAGCTTGCAAAGTCGTAGACCTCGCGACGGTTCCGGTATCAATATAACAATCCAGAGATCTCTATTTTGCCTGCTGTTTGACATTTCGTAACAGCCTGCGTAAGGCTGGATCTGCCTATTCTACGAATATATTCATCCATTTATTTTTATATCTGTCGATTTTCCGCAAGATCATTTGTATTTTTCAGGATAATCTGATTTCTTTTGAGGTTAAACAGTGTCCCCTTTTGGAGGGTTTTCTCCAAAATGTCATTTCTGATGCTGTGAGTCTAGATTTGGCTTATTCCTTTAGTGTCCAAGTTTCACTGCCGTATATTAGTGTGCGTAATCTACAAGACAATACAAAGGTTTCTTGTAACTACCTCTGAGTAACCAAACTTCTCGATATTCAGGTTGAACACAAAGACAGCAAGGATACGCGGTGGTGCAGTTGGTTGAGGCACTGCGCTACAAGCCGGAAGGTCGCGGGTTCGATTCCTGATGGTGTCATTGACTTAATCCTTCCCGCCGCAATATGGCCCTGGGGTCGACTTAGCCTCCAACAGAAATGAATACCAGGAATTTGTTTTTTTTTTGTGGGGGGGGGGGGGGGGGGGTAAAGGCGGCCGGTGCGTATGGCTGACAACCTACCACATTCATGTGCCGATTGTCTATAAATCTGGGAGTCTCAACCTCCTGGAACCCTAAGGGCCTGTCATGGCCTGTACGTGGGATTGCTTTACCTTTCGCTTGCCTACAAATAGAGCAACAAAAAATCTATCGTACGAGAAAGAATTTGTGAATTATTGAACTATAAGTTTGCTACTGACATTGATACAGACGCTAACTGTAATCACGGATACCAGCCGGTGTCTCAGTCGGTACCTATGGACAGCCATCTTGGGGTAAATATTCGTGTCGCCCGCAATGCAAGCAGGGACCTCTCCCGTTTAAAGTACCTGTCATTCCATAAACCTCACTCTGCCGCGTCGTCGCTACAGCACAATCTGACTCTAGGGCATCGATTGACGCCTCGACCCTGACAGACAGAACTGACCTATATTAACGTATTAAAGGGGAGAGCGGTGGAGAGGTCGATGCGACGCCCAGACATGGCGGCGCACGGCGATGCTTTATTAAATTCTTCATCTTCCTCGCGCAGTGTTTCCTGTAATGCTATTCCGTGTTGTGGAACCCAAAGAACCCAACACAAGACTACCGACTTTCTGTGTTCTTCTTACAATAACACACTGCCGTACCTACTGACAATATTAGCACTTCCGGGCGATGCAATTTGTTTTGAAATTTCCTTTAAACAAAAAATTAATAAAATTAGTTTTATATTAAGCTTAAAATCTGTTAAGTACAACAAAAGTAATATTAAGGCCCTGCCGGATTTGCGGTTCTCACAGAAGTTCTAATGGTTTTAGTCTTCTGGTTCCGTTTCCCGTGATAATGTGTCCCTGTCACCACAGCATGGCGCGTCCTCAGGTTGCCGTAGGAAGAACGGCCTCCAGTGTGGAGGGCAGCTGTGAATATATTGAATAAGCAGTCGCGGACAGTCGACAAGGGGTGGTCCTCCAGCTTGGGCGTTTGGCGAGGTGCTAACAACTCCTCACCCTAAAAACTTACCATGTTACGAACCATTCACAAATGCCTCAAACTTGGACTGATCCTCTGGTACGACGTAAGCAATCTTCAAGAAGTAAGATGGGAAGGCAAGGACTGGATTTATCTGGCTCTGGATACGGACAGGTGGCGGTCTCTTGTGAATGCGGTAATGAACCTTCGGGTTCCATAAAATGCGGCGAATTTCTTGACTAGCTGAGGAACTGTTAGCTTCTCAAGGAGGCTTCTGCTAGATGGAGTTAGTTATTTTGTTCCAACGTTTCGCAGCAGCTTGCTGCCTCAGTCTTCAGGGTAGTCTTCTTTGGGTACTCTGAATATGAAAGGAGCAAGAGCAGAATACTGTAAAAGTGAAGCACGAAGCGCCCCCGGAACGTTTATACTTATGTACCAATATACACGGCGTCATGTCCCGGAAGCTGAACACCTTCAATATAAATTCTCTATTTACATTGTTCCGAAAGAGCTCAGTAGCTTCCATGTAATTACGGAAGAGCCATCATTTCTAATATCCCATTCTGTTAACTAACAATAACCAAACAAACAAGCCGTCTAACTAACTAACATACTTCGTGGTGTAGGTCTTTCTTGAAGATATATGGATACTACGGTGGTGAAGAAGGTACCATAGAATTATTACATTTCCCGGCTCTGTCCATCGTCTCGCGGTACTTAAGGGCATCCTTGGGTCAGGTGACTCTGCAGAGTTCTTTCTCTTGGGGAAGGTAATTCATCCCCGTTATGTTTTATACAAATGCTATAAATGTTATATTAAAAAACACAGTCTTACACAACATATATACAAGCTTTACAGGTTACTAGTTTCGGCTTTGTTAACAAGACATCATCAGACGTCTCTTTATCAAGGGCCGTCTAATGAAACTTATCATTGCATATGGGATTGAGATCTCATCCCTTCACATTATTCGTCATAAAACTTTATTTAAATAAATACATAAAATACGGACAAAATTAAGGAATATAGAAAGGTTTAACAAAGTTTTATAATGAAAATTGTGAAGGAATGAGATCTCTGCCCTAACTTTGTGATATTTCTACCAAATTTTAATACGCAGGCATATCTCTCACTTTACCCATGCGTGCTATATATTACTCCCATCTCACCAACTCAGCCACCCTAAATAATACTTAGTAAAAATATACGTCTTACGCGAGGTATGAGGTATGACGTAGGCGCCCGGAGCAGGTTAATAATTTAGCGCCCCGGGCAGGCTTATAATTTGGCGCCCCTTAAAACCGATATTCATTACACTATTTCGACCAAACTTTTTGGGGGCGCGTGCCAAAAATGCAGACAATTTTCAGAGAAATTCTTTCGTGTGTTCACACCTAAGTTTATTAGCCCCATAATTCCAATTATTCCAGTGATGTCTTAGTACCCCTTACAGGTTGGCGCACCGGGGGCTGCCCGGCTGGCCAGTCCCTTAAAGTGGCTCTGAGACTCCGTGGCTGTAGGGTAAGGCCGGTACTATCCGCAAAATAGTACCGATATTACTTTGATCTTACACGCGTATTAGGTAAAGTCGCAATTTCCGGTACGCTTGAACTCTGTGGCGCGGTTTGCATACTAAATGATGCCTGGTCATTTACAGTGAACGCCATTGTGGTACTAAGTGGTCACTTCTTAGAGGTCATCTCATCTTCCAGCGGGTTGGGCGAGGAGAGGATTGTTCCTACACAATATGGATATATACCATAACTACGAAATACCATTGCATTGTGTGTGGATGGCGGAGGAACTGAAAACAATAAAGAAATAAAGGCGCTTATTAGTCAGGTAGGCCGTGATAGTGACTAGGTTACTGGCTGGATGGTCCGGGGTTCGAATACGGGCAGAGGCAAGAGACTTTCTCTTTTCCAAATTGTCCAGAGCGGCTCTGGGGCCCACCCAGCCTCCTGTTCAAAATATACTTACTGGGTTCTGTCCCGCAGGTAAAGAGCACGGGGTATCATATTTACCACTTACCTCAATCTAGCGACGGGGTTAAGCAATGAGTAGGGCTACACCACTACTCTTCCTCTATGCTTCATGGCGTGGAAACAGGGACAGTTTTATTGTAATGAATAAACAGTCAGTGCTTACGTGAACCACAGGCTGGTAAATTACGAAATGTATTTGCTTGCTGCATAAAGAATCTAACGTTTTACGTAAACACTGCATCGAATGCGATATCAGTGTCTAATTTTGAGCACTTTTGTGAATTAAATAAGAACCATATATAAGGACTTCATCACCTATTCTAATTATTTTAAAATTCAGGCAATGTTAAATCTCTAAGCTTTCAGAATCAGACCTATTTTCATGTATTTCTCACTAGTTCCTGGCGAAAGATCCACAATATTTTTACCTAGATAAATAAATAAATAAATTAATTAATTAATTAATTAAGCCGATCCAGTGGCCGTACGGTCTAAGGCGTGGGTCTTCGGCAGCTCGCTTGCTCGGATCGTGGGTTCGAATCCCACCGGGGGCATGGATGTTTGTCTCTTGTGAGTGTTGTGTGTTGTTGTCAGGTAGAGGCCTCTGCAACGAGCCGATCCCTCGTCCAGAGGAGTCCTACCGACTATGGTGTGTCTCTCAGTGTGATCAAAACCTCGATACTGAAACGGGAAACCGGAGTAGGTGGAAGAGGACGACTAAAAAAAATTAATTAAACAATTAATGTGGGGTTTAAAGTTAAGTTTTCAGTAAAGTATTATTTAATATTATCAGCTTACAGTTGTGCTTAATATTATTATTGATGTATACATACGCACATGCAGTACACACGGGAGGATACGATGGGCTGGACATGTAGCTAAGATAAGGAATGGAGTGTTTATTGACTGGGGTCGTTAAAACTTTTGGAAGGTTAAGAAATAGATGGGCGATATTAAAAAGAGTGATCCTATGAAAATAGGTCACTAAGAATGGAGTTTGGGCAGAACTGGCTCATGATTGCGTCTAAAGAGGGGCTACTGTGATTCGCTGTGTCTAAGCTAATTTAAGGCTGCTGCAGTTATTAAGCAGAGGGGAGCCGGTCACTGCAAAAGTGATTGTTCAGCTATGTCACTCGACATTTTCTTAATGGAAAAAACACTATTAATTCTGCAGAATAAATGGAGCCATATGTACATTTTTCGGCTACCAAATGACACGATATCGCATTCCAGAAGGCCTAAATTCAAATACTCAGTCGTGACGATCTCAAACCTCATATAAACCTTTTCAAATGATTATGATCCAATATCGCGGGTTAGTGGGTAGTATCCTGGCTTCGTATTAGTGAGCACTGTTTTCAAATCTGAGCTCGGAGACCAGATATCCTGATTTTTTTCGTGGGTTTACTTAATATCTTCATGAAAATATTAGGATATTCCTCAGAGCAGGTCAAACAAATAAGTATAATTCTATCCATTAATCTAAAATCGCTTTTATTTAGCCTAGCCCAATATGACAGCCATCTTACGAAACGACAGACACTGCTCTGACCATAATAGTACTATGAGAAACAAAAGAATAAAGTCCGTTCTATACCCCTCTATTATCTGATTATCCTGACGCCAGTGATGATGCTGTTTTTTGAAACTTCATGACTCACTCTGCATTATCTTCCAGTGTTTCTGTCCCGGCCATTCATACTTATTTTTTACTTTCTTTAAGGTTGTGCCTTTCAGCTGTTGATTGATTCATTATTTAAGACAATCAAATAGAGCTAGTTATTAGGTGGACACCCGGTTGTAGCTATTCTTGTAGTGGAAGGCCATTACCATGACAACGAGAGTTCGTGAGCTCTGACCTCTACTTCATCAGAGCAGTAACTGACTCATGGGCGTAATTTTCATCTAATGGTTCACAACTTCGCTATGGTATCATCAGAACTACACTTGGGGTCTGAAACACCCAGACCTGAATTTAAATAATCGATTTTGCCATTTCGTGTTCTCTCGAATATTTACAAGCATAGGCTTCCTACCTCCATGGAGCAGAGTGAATTTGAGAAGATAACAGATTCGCAGTAAGCCAAGAAGTGTCGTCAGTTACAGAATCTGAATACAGTGGTCAGAAAGTGAAAGGCACTGACAGAGAGATTTGGGTTAAAGCCTTCAAATAAAATAAATTCAAATGGCGAATTAAAAAACATATATTAGGCTGCATCCTATATGGGCTTACGGGTGTGATCCTACAAAAAGAGAAATAAAATAATTGCAGTAAACCCAAATAACATACAATCCCATCCCTCAAATAGAATTGTTTTTTTTATGGCGCAATAGCCCAAGTCGGGCCTAGGCCACCTCATTTTTGAGGTTTCTACATCACACACAATTAGGCACACACAACCGATAGGACTCCTCTGAATGAGTGATCAGCTCGTCGCAGAGGCCGCTACCAACACAACACACAACAAACACAAAAGACGAACATCCATGCCCTCATGCCCTCAGCGGGATTCGAACACGCGAACCCAGAAATCAAGCGGCTGCTGACCTACGCCTTAGACCGCATGGCCACAGCGATCGGCACTCAAATAGACTTGGGAAGCCCGGCATCTCTGAGAAATGCCCAGAACTGAGATTTAATTCCACGACTGATTGCCCAAATGCAAATATATATATATATATATATATATATATATACTGCGGACAGAATAAGTCAGTAATAATACGATCTACATACTATGCTGTCTTTACGTAAAATTTAAGTAAAATAAAGAGCACAAAATGGAAGCAAAATGTGGAGGCTGTGACTGTGCTTCCATTCGTCAAATTTTTTAATATCCGAAAGCAAGAATTTCGAAGGAATGCAATTCTTATTCGCACCGGTAAATTAGTTTAGGCTGTATGAAACGCATATCTGTGAGTATATTAGAAGTAGCACATCGCACTAAATATTTGTACATTACATAAAACAAAATATTATCCCATTAAGCCCCGCAGTTTCTTTACCTTCTTCGTAAGGTGAATGTATGCCTTAATACAAGCTACAGTATCTCTGGTACAGTAGATCTGGTCTCAACAGCCTTGCATTATTCCTTTAAAGTAACGGAGCTATCGGCGTATTTGTCCTCTCTGCTGCCAAGTAACATAAATACAGTCGAACCCGGTTATAACAACATCGGTTAAGCAACACCTCGTTTACAACATCACATGTTCTGTGATACCAATCAATTCGTCACTGTTAACCATAACATTACACCCCTCAGTTATAACAACACTTGTTTACAACGACACAAAATATTCGGTCCCTTTCATGACGTTAAAGATTCTGACGTCCTGAGGGCTTCATAAAATAAACACTAAAACAAATACTTAATGAAGTGTGCAAATGACAAAACTCTTCACTAAACAGTTTTTCCCTCAGTACTGTTAATTCCTCTCTCTTAGGTCCAAAGATAATCTTTTTTTTTTCCAATGGCTCGACAGCCCCTTGGGGGCCTAGGCTGCCTCATTTTTCGAGGCTTCACGATCACACTTTTTAGACACACCACACTCGGTAGGACTCCTCTGGATGAGGGACCAGCCCGTCGCAGAGACCTCTACCTGACAACACACAACACTCACAAGAAAAAGACAGCCATGCCCTAGGCGGGATTCGAACCCACAATCCTAGTAAGCGAGCGGCCGTAGACCCACGCCTTAGACCGCGCGGCCACTGGGATCGGCAAAGATAATCGTTAGCGTACTATTTTCATAAAGCCATAATCTACAGGTTGTTGCTTTTATCTTGTCCTTGACATGTCCAGTCAGATACGAGCTTTCTCTGCAATAAAGCTGCTGTGCTCAGAGACACGATAAAATAGACACTCCGTATTTCTTCCCTTAATGTGAGAGGTCAAATTTCACACTCACATAAATTAACAGGTGGGCCCACGGTTTCACAGGACCACCTTTCATTATAACAGATAGTAGTCTAAAAATGAAACCAGAATTGTGCACTTTGAAGGGTCGTCAAGGAAACGAAACGGAACGGTTCTTACTTTGACGCAATGCGACGTCCTCTGCTGACGTTAGGCGTATCTTTTCTGGCGTGTTGAACCGTATATCACACTTCGAAAATTCCTCCGTCTTGTGTGCTTTCCGCTTAATTCTTCTCTACAACCCTCATCAATTCAAAACCACCCACATTACCTTGACTGCGGGTAGGTTTTAAACAGATCAGGTACCGGAAGTATGACCTAACTGCAGAGCTGTAACATACAACTAATTAAAACAAGCACTTCCGAGAATGGCTCAAAAATTCTACTTTCCTACTGCATAAATTCTTAACCCTGAAGATATATTAATATTATACTGCTATTGTACTTCATTGTGTTAAAATATTTAAATAGTTTTACATATTCTAACAAGCCTACATGACAAATTTGTCGAATACAGCCATAAAGTTAAACCACTTTGCCATGTTTGTTTACTGTAGATTTACAAACAATATTCTTAATCAAGTACAGACGTCTTGTTTAAAACACATTTTTGCAGAATTTCAAAACGACCATCTCCAGTGGTACCACAGTTATCGTCACCAAACCGTAAGCTAAAGAAACACCTCGCACGACCGCCATGTTTTTATATTTCCTTATACAGAAAAAATTAACAAGATAGAAATTGCAGGTTTTCCTAATTTTCCTAATTGTAAATTAAGTGGCGTTAGTGTCAATACCCTCACCCCACTCCAAAATGTTCGTTCGTTCGCCATGTTACCCTCTTAAATATATATATATATAAAATTCGACCTTGCGTGAGCCTCTAACGTTGTAAATTTTGTAATAAATTTCGTCAAAATCGTCCAACTGGTCCAATCGTCGAGATATACAAACACACACGCATGTGTTCTCATAGACTTAATTTCTTTCGCAAAGAAATGAGTCCAGGCTAAAGACATAAATGATTACGCTGCAAACCCGCACATAACTTCCCTTCAAAACGCAAGCTTTTGACTATACTTTTCACTCTGCATCGTGTTTACCATGTGACCAAAGTTTTCCATAGGCCCGCATAAACCAAAAATAACCCCACCATAAATGAAAGTGCGATACGGGGGTGGGAAGGGGTTATAAATCAATACAGGCGGAACGTTTCCCTTGACGTAAGCCTTAGCGTTGCATTCGCACACAATGTGACAGAAAATACGTCAGTCCGAGTTCACAGGTACAGCTGACGTCATGACAATGTATCGATTTTATGTTTGACGTAGTTTACTGCTCTCCCCGCGCAGTTAGTCTGAAGAGTTTTCGTTGTAGTTGACCGGTCCTGCACGTGAACGACACTGCATTCCCCGTAGCTTTGTTACGATTGCGTCTGCGGACTCTGGCGCCTACTTAATTCAGTTCGATTCAAATTCAAGTCAAAATATGCGCCGTTACAGAAGTCCCAAAGTAGAATGTAAACAAGGCAATATCCCTCTGGAACCAGTGATAAAAGAAACTGCCTGTTGTTGCGCACAGTGAAGCGAAGAAAATACTATATATGGCCTTGTAGATCACCGTACCTCATATTTCTTCTTAAGCTTTGACGGTTTTCTGTCCAATTCCGACTCATAATTGTTTCCGAATGAGTTAATCATTTAACCATTTGGTAAGAAAATGAAGGCAGCAGGTGCCTCCGAAACGTTGGTATGTGATTACCAAAGGTGAGCGTCACATCCCAGAAGAAAGCATGTCTGGTCATTCTCTACGCAGTGTTCTCCTACATTATGGCAGATTCCTCAACCCTGAAGATGACAGAAGCAGGTTCCTCCGAAAAGTTGGTAACTTTCTACCAGACTACATGGTTTCACATCCCAGGAGACAGAAACCTTCATAGAACCAGGAGAACCTCAAATATGGCACCACCGAAAGTTTCAAACACACATTATCATCGCCTTATACTGGAAACCGTGACCCCAGTACTGAGATTGTCCAAGAGTTTGCGCGTTTTAAATCATGAGGTAAATTGTACTGACGCACGTAATTACTAGAAGCCAGGACAGCGCAGTCGGTATGCTGATCAAGTTACGAACTGGACAACCAAGGAATTGTCTTTCGATTTCCAGCAGAGAATGACAAAGACAGGCAATTACGTATAAACATAACATTGAGGCGCTTTCGCGTAACAACTGTTGCCGTGGAAAAGCAATAAGTATTATTACATATTCTGAGTGTTTGTAGCCTTAGTTATCCAGCATGCAAAGCGCATGCGTCGTATTATATTGTCACCGGTGGCCTCTCCGGCTCTACCATTTTCTTCACATTATCTCATAAACAGCACTCTTTTCGGAAAAAAACGTTTCTGAACATAAAATGTGTGTTTTGACTTTTTGTACAAATTTTATCCGAAACATTTCTCATCATAAGAAGAATTCAGCGAGATATTATCATAAATGTACATAGGCCTTCATGTAAAGTACCCGATACTCTTGTCAAATTTTAGTGAAACTTGAATTTTCTCGGCAGATTTTTGAGAAATTCTCAAATATAAAATTTCATGAGAATCCGTCCAGTGGGAACCGAGTTGTTCCATGCGGACGGACAGACACGTAAAGTTAATAGACGCTTTCGCAATTTTGCGAAAGCGCCTAAAAACATATATCTTCTCCTAAAAGTCCAGTCCGATTATGGGGCACACGTAGTCCCCTGTTCAGTGCGTATTGCAGGATTCTTTCTCTGGCGCTTAAATGATGGCGGTATGAAGCTCGAAATTCGTCCCATTGTCCTGAGTTTAAAAATGAGTGGATCTAGTTACAATTCTCCCCCCACCCTTCATATGTCTTCATGGAGAGCACACGGATACCTTTAGCTGTACTTGACTAATTACGATACGACCACAGATATTAACAAAATGCAAACAGACTATTGTTTTTTTCCCAATGGCTCAACAGCCACTTGGGGTCTTAGGCCGCCTCATTTTTCGATTCTTCACGATCACACTCAGACACACCACACTCGGTAGGACTCCTCTGGACGAGTGACCAGCCCGTCGCAGAGACCTCTACCTGACAACACACAATACCCACAAGAGACAGACATCCATGCCCTACACGGGATTCGAACCAACAATTCCAGTAAGCGAGCGGCCGTAGACCCACACCTTAGACCGCGCGGCCACTGGGATCGGCAAAGAGACTGTTGTACTTAATTCTATTTGACCGCCCGTTACAATATCTTCCACAGTTTCTGTGCGATCTAAGACGTCTACCGTCTTCTGCAGCCTCGAAAAAAAGGGGATCATGTGTTAGGTTCCGCTAGGACATGGATGCATGCTTTACTCTGTGCTTTTCTTATCTTTTATGAATACAGGCCATGTGACAGGCCAGGAGATCGTCCACAGAATCCTACCAATATCAACAAAAATGATTTAGATAAAAGACTCGAGACTTCAGCGATGTCACACTGTTTCGTTGCGTGAATATTTCCTGTTTCCAAAGATCTTAATGCTTGAACTTGAAGATGAAGGCACTACGCTGTTCCAGAATTCTGGAACTGTTTACCCAACGACACAGCGTACAACCCAAAAGTATTGAGTCTTCAGCAAAACCGCTGTGAGAACCTCAAATCTCGCAAGAGTCAGAAACACAGAAAAGTGGAAAACCTAGGCCGCAGTGGCCTGTAGCACTCTAGAGACAGACAGAGTGGATATAAATAGGCACCCTTAGTCCACAAATTGCGGTTTCCACATTCAGCAAATCTGTAGAGATTAAGGGCAATATAAAATTAGTGAACGCACTATGAATTGTTCGCTTTTTTGTAATGTCGTTATGTGCCGAGTAATATTCGTTGTATTTATTGGTCGTATTGAAGACTAGTTTAAAAGTTAACCGCCCTGCTAACGATACACACTGGGTGACAGCGAGAGAAGACTACAGCCAGGTGGGTGAAATAACATAATAAGACAAGACAATTCGTATTTTCAGCAAACTGGAACATAATTTTTTTTTCATATGGCACTTTTCGACCCGTTTTCGGTTCGTGGCTTTCCCCGTTCTCGGGGCTTCACGATCAAACTCAGACACACCACACTCGGTATAAATCCTCTGGACCGAGTGACCAGCCCATCGCAGAGACCTCTACGTGACAACACAAAACACTCACAAGATACACACATCCATGCCCCGGCGGGATTCGAACTCACAATCCCAGCAAGCGAACGGCTGAAGACCCACGCCTTAGACCGCGCGGCCACTGGGATGGACATTGGAATATTATTAGGGCGATTAAATAATGGAGAACGAGATTAGCAGGGCATATAGTACGCATGTGAAAAGTGCGCTTTTTGGATAAAGTTCTTGTCAGAAGTCCTGAAAGGAAGAGACAGCGCGATAGCTAAGAGCATATGGGAGTGTAACACTTTTTTTCCTTCTTTTACAAAATACTTAATTGTCCCAGTCCTAAAGTTAAGAATTGTTATACTATATGTAACCAATTTTACATGACTCCGAGGTAATGCTGTCAGAGTACTAAAGAGCTGAATGCATTTACATTGCCTTTACCTGAGCAAGACGTAATGCCAAATTTGACAATCATAATTGTCTGCAAGAACTCGGAAATACATACAGTCCCAAGACTCGAACTACGATCCATCCGCCATCATCTTGGCCTAGCAACACTTAGCATCCGGTTCCACAGTCTGTTCGTGCCATGGGATTGTAACTGATTCTACGTCATGTTGCACCAGCCTGTTTAAAGTGTGAAAACGCTCCAGTGCCTCACTCATACTGAGGACTCAACCTTGCACAACTTTCGTCCCTCTATTAGCTGAAGTGTTTATATCAGGGACGCATAAGTCCAGGGTGCCAGGTCACCTGGGCTACTAAATTTTGTAGGGTGGCGCCTAATATTTTTGAGTCCTCAGTATGGAACTTGCTTCATGTCACGCTTCTGACACCCAGAATTTTGAGATGGCTCCTAAATTTGTGGAGAATTTGTGGACCCCTGGTTTATATAACTCAGAAACGAGACTTGGAATGAGGTTTAATAATGCACTCATAATTCTAGGTTAACGGCAAGATGGAGTACAATTTTCGGACAGCCCAGAGCTCTCGGAATTGAATTTTGAAACAGATAACAGATATCTCATTGATGTTCCTCGTGGATTCTTCCAGTTACCGCATAATACTGCTGAAAGCGATTGGGCGTAAAAGCTCACATCCATTTAACGCAGACGTTAAGAATGAGTGGAGCTATATTTCCACTTCCCATACACCTTCAAGGCTTCCACAGAAACATTTTTACCTTTACATTACTTTAAAGACAGTCGGAAGGCGTGAATTTGATCAATGTGTTACATCCTCATGGGACTGATTTAATATAAGAGACTTCAATGAACGAAGTTAGAAGGCGGTGAGGTGTGATTTTTCATAAAGGCCCTATTAAAAACTAATTTACTGGATGCAAAACAGTGCTGTAATGCCGGCCTTTGTCACACAGTTTCACGTAATAACCTGAAATATGTTCGAGGCACATTCCACTTTACAGCGTTTATTCTTGAACCAATTATTTGAAGCAATTTATTCTGTTCACATTTAATATAACAGTACCAGCAAGACGGACATAAGGAGATTCTTTCCCCATATTCTAGTGTTATTATATCCCTTATCGTTCTTATAACCACATGTTTTTCGCTTCTCTATCCTAGTACATTTTTTGAGGGCGTGTCACTGATTTTTCTAACTATAATATGCAACATGCTTTATTTTGCTTAACATTAATAAACCAGAATTGAATTGAATTGAATTGAATTATTGAAACTAGGGCATGCATTTCTGAAATAGGATACATTATGCTAAACAATTATTGACGCCTTAAAGTTAGCAAGTTATATAGATGTTTGTAAAGATAAGCATACTTTCCTCCACCCTGACAAAATGTTCTGAAACCAAAAAAGTAGTTCTTACAGAAAAACGAACAGCTAGCAACTTTCTTTACCGTTTGAAGACTAACGTTCTTATAAATTATGTGTAAATCTAAATTTCTACTTCACAGAGAACACAGCACACCTCCATTAGAAGTACCAAAAATTAATTCTTTGTAGGGAAACACTCTGTATTTCTTGTGGGTGTCATGGGGGGAAAAAAATGTGTGGCCAAATATAGGGTTTCGTATTGTTACTGCAGGTATTTCTTATAATTACGACTGGGCTTCAGATAGTTATTTGGAGAAGTGTGGGTTAAGCTAACAACATATTCGGATTTAGGGCAAAGTCTCTGGAAATGGAATATTGAGTTCCATATTTGTAAATATATCTAGACCTAACTTAGTCTAGCCTCTAGTACAGGTACAAAACGTCACGTTTCAATATCGCTAACACTAAAGCTCTCCACCATATACAACTCTACGCCATTTATATCCATTTCTGATACTCACAATTAATTTCTTTAAGATTTCCCTTACCCTTTTTCTCTCATCATCTTCGCCTTCTTCCAGAAAAAAAAAATTGTGAAATTCTTTATTTCCATGCAGGATACATATTAATCCCACCGCCTTCTAGATTTCATATCCTAACAGTAAGCTTACCTGTTAAGTATGTGGAGGATCTCGTCGTAAATTTTACATTTCAATTTCAGAAATTAAAAATCTGGAGTTAATTGTGGTATTGGAAGAACATGGGAATGGGGATAGGGTAGTTGGTAGAGTGACTTCTCTTCGATAAGTGATCAGCTTCAAGCCCTCGGCCGCTTCACCACGGGGAGAGAGATCTCCTCATACGAAATTAATAGGAGGCAAGGTTAGCCCAGAGCCAGGCCGGACGCTGTTAAGAGCTATGTAGGAATTCTCGTCCCTCGGTCCGGAATCGAACAAAGTTACTTCGGGCGTCAAGCCCGTGGTACGGTCACTAAACAGCATACGCTATCCCGGCTCATCTATTAGAAGAAAATACGTAATTACTGATATTACTTATTAATGGGGTAAATTTCACTGAAAAGGAATTGAAAGTAAACGTGATCCAATAATTATAAAATTCGGTACACATTTAACGTTACGTCGTGTAAGCTAATTGCACGGTAACTAAAAAAATCAAGTAAGAGGATTAAACCGTTCAGTTTATGTTATATACGAGATTTAAAGCAACGAAATGACAACTTTAATGATATAAACAAATAAATTTCAATTTCAATTTATGTACCAGCCGTACATGAACATGAAGGCCAACCAGTTTCGAGCACAGCACTTAAGGCCTACTTTCCCATCGCATAAGATTTCTGGCCTTACACATAGGCCTACATATTTATGTGTATTGTTAGTGTTGTTTCATTTTACTTTTATGAAAAATGTATGACTTAATTACAAATTACGTAAGCGTTTAAATTTTTTTATCACTTTCAACAAAATTCACTCAGTATTACAGGTTCACAGCAATAAATTCAGAAACATATTACTGCTACATGTTTCGGTCCCTATCGGCCCATCATCACGGAGAAGATATGTCGGTATTGTACAAAACAATTAAATAACAATACGTAGTCAGTTGCCTATGTAGACCTGCTGGTGGTGGTGGTTTGTTGCACAGCAGATGGGTCAGCGTGTTGGTAATATGGAGGTATTCGCGGTATGTAAAACATAAAATGCGTTTAAAAACTTCGGAAATGCCCTCAAAGCTTCGTATTGTCGTCACGTTTATAATGTGTACAGTGGATTAATTTGGCTCGGGATAGAGACCAGTGGCCGTGCGGTCTAAGGCGTGGGTCTGCGGCCGCTCGCTTACTGGGATTGTGGGTTCGAATCCCGTCTGAGACATGGATGTCTGTCTCTTGTGAGTGTTGTGTGTTGTCAGGTAGAGGTCTCTGCGACGAGCTGGTCCCTCGTGCAGAGGAGTCCTACCGAGTGTGGTGTGTCTAAAGTGTGTGATCGTGAAGTCTCGAACAATGAGGCGGCCTAGGCCCCCAAGTGGCTGTTCAGCCATTGGAAAAAAATAGAGACCAGTGACAGGATCTTGTGAAAATGGTAACGGAACATCGTTTTCCACAAAAGAATGGAAATTTCTTGGCTTAGACGAGTAACCGGTAGCTTCTGAAAAACTCTTGTTCATGGAGTTCGGTATATGGTTACGGGTAACATGTGAGTATGCAATCTTTTTACAAATGCTCCCCCCCCCCCTTTAAGCTTCAGATTGTGTAGCCTTTGCTACATGCCAGTTGCATGATCACGTGAAGTAATCAGTCCGTTTTTGAGATAACAGTCTCACGTTATACTGAGATACGTGACGTCATTCAACAAGTAGCAGTAATGACGTGCTCTGTGACGTAAGAGAATCTCTCCAGATTATATATAAAAGTATTGAGTACCGCAATTAGTGCTCTGTAAATCCCCTTACTTCATTTAATTTTACGTTCTTTAGATAGCAAACAGTCCACGTGTATGCATGAATGTGAAATCGATAGTCT
Organism: Reticulitermes speratus; assembly: GCA_021186555.1. Taxonomy (NCBI): domain Eukaryota; kingdom Metazoa; phylum Arthropoda; class Insecta; order Blattodea; family Rhinotermitidae; genus Reticulitermes; species Reticulitermes speratus. The sequence continues at coordinate 48,123,138 of JAJKFL010000003.1, forward strand.
TGTGAAACTTTACAGGCGTTATTTTCAGACAGGAAAGTGGAGGAGGTGTGGTTTTGATGTTAGGAATCCCGTTGTGCTGTTTATAATAACAAAATGGTACTTCACAACATCAACATAACTTTATTAATATTTATAATAATTCGTCATATTATTCTATGGCAGCGTGTTTCGGCCATATTAAGGTCATCCTCAGGCTGACCATTGGTATAAAAATGTATACATTAAATTGACACATAACTTTATACAATTTTAACATGTATACATTTCCATACTAATAGTTGGCGTGAGGATGAACGTAATATAGCCGAAACATGGTGCCATAGAATAATATGACAAATTAGTATCAACATCACTAAAGTTGTGTTGACGGTGTAAAGTACCATTTATTAGGGGAGGTGTATTTTTCTAAAAAAAAGATATTTGAAAGTCTATGTTGATTTTAAATAAACGGATACTGTAAAAATTGCTGAAAGTTAAAAACTACTGTCCTCTTTGGCCAGAATTCATGTAATTTGGTAGAAAGTTATCAACTTTTCGGAAGAAGTTCATTTGCTTCATCTTACGTGTGTAAGAATTTGCATCTACTCTGATGGCGGCAGCAGGTCTTATTGACGGTAAATTACGTCTCTGAAACGCTTTACAACGAGAAGGAGCAGTTCAGCTGCAACCACGTACGAACATCTGCAATACGTATGATCATTTTCTTATTAATAACCCCTTAGAATAAAACACGTTGAACAGTGTAGCTCACCCAGTACAGTAACAGGATATTTAAAGGATGATTGGGCCGTGCCATGGCTCAGGCGGTTAGTCGCCGGCCTCTCACCACGGAGGCCAGGGTTCGATCCCAGCTCAAGTCCATGTGAGATTTGTGGTGGACAAAGTGGCACTGGGACAGGTTTTTCTCCGAGTTGTCGGTTTTCCCCTGTCGATTTCATTCCACTGGTGCTCCATTAATTGTAAAACTTGGTAAAAAAACTGCTCATCTTCATCATTGGGTTTACACAAAAAACCCTAAGGCTGTGGTGCGTGAGCCCTTTATCACAAACGAAAAAAAAAAAAGGGGATGATTGACTGTAGATGCGAGGGATAATTCCCCGATTTATTTCTCTTCGTGTTGTTAAATAATTTACTAACAGAACCGTAGAGTCTCTTGTACTTGTTTAAAAATAAATACAATACACGTGTATTTATTTTTATAAACATGTCAGTCAAACGAAGGCTTTAATAATTACTATCTAATTCAGTGCAGATATTTTCGTTAGAGATTTGTTATTCTTCAACACACTCCGAGATCCACCCAAAAACAGTACATGCGTCTAACCCATGCCGTGCCCGCAGCTGGACGCAGTAAGGTCTCGATTTTTTTTCGCGCGTTTAAAGTTTCATTTCACTCACCTTCGTATAAGTTCAGTATAATCCAGAACCCAATTAAAGAGGCCATTGGTATATTTGTAACCAGGCGTTTGACTGCCTCAGGGTACCCGTGCCACACACCAGGCCTTTGAAGAAGATCATTTTATAACCATCTCCATATAACAATGCTTAGTAGTTGTTTTTCACGTCATTAAAAGAATGTGCCCGGTGGCTTCCAGAAAGGTACACAGTCAAAATTACATGCCTGTCAACCCGTCAACTATTGTATGATGATTGTTTGCAGAAAAATAAAAGTACATCATGTTATGGTACGTGGACCAATAATACTTCAGTTCTTGGGGGTAGTACTGACAATTTAAAACTCTGAAGCCTGAAGCTGATTAAAATAATATTTAAAAAGTCGGTTTCCACTTCACAGAAAAAAGAATGTCTCCATTACAAACAGCAGTTGATTTATGTTGCTTACAGAACTTTGTGTCTCTACACTGAGAATAATGACTACAAAAAATACAGCCTGTGGAAAAATGTAGATTTTATTGAATGTTAAATTAGGTGGTACATTTGATAACCAAAGGGAGTCCTCGACATACGGCAATAATAAGTAGCATAAAAGTGCGACATGTAGAAGAGAGACGTGTGGAGGATTTTTTCCCTCTACTAAATTTATAGCAGCTATTTCACGATAAAGTTGACAACTCGTACGTCGGTAGCCCCGTCAGATAGATCGTATTGGGATGGAGAAGAATCAGAGAGGATCCTGGGAAAAGAAAAAAACAACGACGCAGGCGCAAAAACTAAATTTCTCCCTTTTTTACACTAATTGCAAACACGTAACTGGTTCAAATGTGAGGAAACTTTTACGTTTGGCTACCGCATAAGTTTACTTAAACACATAAATACACTGTGCAGAAAAATGCAGAGTTTTTTTAGCGTTAAGAAACGTTGCACTTACAGCTATAACTGTGTTCAAAGGATTTGCTACTCTAAGCTTAACATCCATTTTGATCAGACTTCAAATTTGACCGTAACAGATTCCTTCTATTTTAATTCAAATTTTTTAGTCTCTAATCAACGTACCGTTCGAGGCCTACAGATTATAGACTGGGTTATTCGCAGTGTAAATTAGTAAACTGCGATTAATAAAGGAATAATTAAATAAATAACGAAACAAAAACGTAAATTTTGAAGCGCACCGTACATTACATAAGAACATTAATTTTTTGTGTGTAAATGTTTATTTAATTATTGTCTATCTTTTTTATTTGTGACTTATATAACAAAGCTCGCAATATCTCAGACTGCGTAGCGTAGATTAATAGGCTGACTGGTAAATATTGAATTAGAAATTGTGCGGAAGAGAGCGGTTGTGACCCAATTTGATGTACTACAGGGGTTCACAAATTTTTCCAAAAATCTCTGAAACATCTCAAAATTCTAGGCTCCAGAAAGGTGATTTCGAAAGTTCCGTACTGAGGACTCAAAATATTAGTCGCTCAGGCGACCTGGCGCTCCAGAATTCTGTTCACGCCTATATACTATACCGGAATTTTATTGTCTGAATAAAACCACAAACCAGTCTGAAAGCGGAAATTTGAGCCTGAGATTCCCGAAGGCGAAGTTGGAATTTTTGTCACTCAGATGAGAAGTTATGTTTACTTACATCAACAAACACCATGCAGTCGGCGTCCACTGCTGAAAACAATTTGTTCATTAAAATAAGTGATAAAACAATGTTAAATTAGTGTTCTGCCCAATGCGCCCTCCTATCCGCAACAGCATTGCTTTGTTCTAACGTTCACAGGCTTAACTTGTCCTTCTGGTAACATTAGTTTATAAGTAAGTATGGACCATTGATGGATTGATACTGACAGGGGAAAACCGAAGTACTTGGTGATGAACCTCTCCCATTGTCCCTTTGTCAGTCACAAACCTCACATTTACTGACCTAACCAATACAAGAGCAACCACTGCTTACCACACAGAAAACACATTGCTTCTGTCCCAGTTCTTTTAATTTCACGAATTCTTTCCTAAATTCCTATAAAATTCTAAATTTATAATTCCCATAATATAAAATAGTGTTGATAAATCCTTATTCAAAGCAGACACCGTGGCATACAAATAAACAACATTTCATGTGAGCCTTCAGGTCATTCGGAATTGCTCAGGGAACATAAAACAGCAATAAACCTAACACGACTGATTGTATATTAGCTACCATACTCACAGCCACACAACTATAAACCGTTGCAAAATATCAGAATCAGACACAAGCAAGGCCCTGTCAATAAATTTTATTGTCTGAAACATCATATTTAGTTTTAGACAAGAATAGCTTAAGTCACAATCTTCACATATACCAAAAAATGCGGGGTAGCTTATTCAGTATAGCGACTGGCTAGGGGCTGGGCGATTGGGGTTCGGTTCCCGATAGAGGAAGAGAAAGTGTTTTTCGATATGACGTCCTCAAGAACTGTGACCCACACCTCCTCCTATCCAATGGGTCCGTCTAATTGCGGATAAAGCTGCGGCGTCGTGAACCTGACCTCTCACTTCTATCTAACTCCGAGAGTACATGTGTGTGTGGAAGTACACTACCACAAAATTTTTACATATTTATCTAATAATGTACGCTACATATTTCGGTCACATTTTGACCATCTACAGGGCATTGACATACATTATCTAAAACCGAAGTAGACATGCGTTAAAAGTATATTTTATAATTTGTGAGAACTCGCGAATTTTCAAAAGTCATTATAACGCCTGAAGATGGCCAAAATATGACCCAAACATGTAGCATATATTACTAAACAAATATATAAAAACTGTTGTGTCTGATGGAAATTTATAATTTATTGTCAGTTAATTATAACACAACGGGATTAATTCCATCAAAATAATATACCCCCACTTGCCCATACGGCATCATGGTTCTAAATTAAGCAAAGGGAAAAGCCTGTCAAACACTTCAATCCTTCAGGCGATAGACTACAGTTGACTGTCAGGTAACGACGGTCTCTTAACCGGCTCTATGGCTTAACCGGTTTAATTTTAAATAATACAAAGGCGAGAATATGACTTTAACGATGAACGTAATAAATTATGTGTATTATTATTATTACATATATTTATTGTACAGTGTACCTGTAAATAATAACCCATGGCTATGCTAAGTAACAGACAGTAAACCGTCTTTCGCTCTACCCTGCATTTTTATTATATTTTTCATTTATTACTGTTTTGTGTGTATTTTATTTCACGAGGCTGTTAGTATATTGGACAACATAACGTTGAATGTATGATAATCGATTAATGACAAAATGTAAAGGATTTGGAAAAAAACGATAATGGTATAATTGAAGTATTTTCCCAACATTTGCCTGGAGCGACTGAATAAAAACAAAAAATATGCGAAGATAGCAGGCAATCCGGCCAGGATTCGAACAGCGTTTCCCCAATACAAGTCTACAGCGTTACCACTACAACGACCCGTTCTGCCATTTATTTATTGTTTCTTAGGATTAATCATACATATAACACAATCTGAATGTCACGTTGTGTTCGCCGTGCATCTTGACATTAATTTTTCAGTTTTTTAACCAACGAATGTACTTTTTATTTTCGTATTTCTGTTAAATTCACCCTACATATGTTTCGGCCGTGTCTCGGCCATCATCAGGCCGAAACATATGTAGGGTGAATTGAAAAGAAATACGAAAATAAAAAGTGCATTCGTTGGTTAAAAATCTGAAAAATTAACACCACAATCTGTTCGGTAGAAAGAGAAGTGCGACCGGCAGTCGGACACTACCTTCTCATTAAGGTTTCCTTTCGTATATCGAGCAGATAAGGCATTTAGTGTACATCATCTTGTTTTGATACAAATTTTTCAGCCACCCTGTACCGTCTGCAGGGTGGAGCACCTCCTGGCTGATGAACAGTCGAGCTCATTACAGACGCGCAATCTAATAAATAAAATTTCCAGCCTCTTCTGAAGCTCCGTACAGTCCGTTCCTGAAGTTACAGCACACTAGCTCACCTCCGTTGAAGTCTGCTCCATTTCCTCCACTTAATAAAACCACTTTTGACATAGTAATGAGACTTCAGCAATACAGCGTGCCATGTACAAAATAAACATTAAATTCTCGAAGACAAAAGTGGGCCTGTACCTTATTGTCTGTCCGCGAAGCGGCATCAGCGCCTAAACCACAAGACAACTTCTTTTAAACTCTGATATTGAACACTTTTACTAAAACTTGTCCGACAGTTTTAGACTTTAAGCCACATTCACCCACAATAAAGTCACTGTGCTTAAGCACATAGTTTGACTGTTTCATGACGCCTCTACAACACAAACCGTTAACCAAGACTTATAAAAAGCCGGCAGTAAGCTTAATAAACCGAAAAGAACACAGCTGGGGATTTTGTATGCTACTTTATAGAGTACATACTCTCCAACTTCGTTCATATTCCATCGTGCGTAACTTTTAACTGCGCATGTTCAGTGTGGGTGATAGTGACGTCGATTCGATTGTAATATCAAAAGCAAGTTTAATTTTGATGAAGTAAACACAATATTTAGAAGTAATAGTACTAATTGGCCTGCAGAATGTTATTTGCCCTGTACAACTGAGGCAGATACAAGAGTGATCATTGGGTAGGGTGGGGTGGGTTGCGGGTATAACCAGCTCTGAAGCAAACCATTATAAAATAAATCTTATATTTAGTTAATTAACTAATTGTATGAAGCAGAGCCATTCTTGTGAAGCTAAGAGTTCCACACATAATCTACAAAATCTTCCGCAATTATGCAACACGACGGTTCATTGCCGTGTTCACAACAGACTACCATTTTTCCCTATGCTGAGCCACACATATCCATTCCACGCCCTCCTACCTTATTTCTTTAAATCCGTTCAATATTATCCCCATCTATGTCCAGGCTTCAAAATTGTCTCCCTTTTTTTTTCAGGCTTCCTCACCAAAATCCTTTCTCCATCCACCTTCTCCCCCATAGTGTCACATGCTCCTTCCACCTCAATCTCCTTGACTTTATATCCCTAATAATATAATTACAGCAGTAAAATTCATGGAAATCTCAATTACGCAGTTTTCTCCATACTCATATTACTTCCTCACTCTTTGGCCCAAACATCTTCAACAACTATATATCTGAGATCTGCACTCTTCTATAATACTACGTAGCATCGATTGGTAGTTCTGTACTGACGTTTCGGGACAACATATCGGTCCCAACTCTTATAAGTCAGACTTCTTGACCCTTGAAGATGGGACCGATAAGTTGTCCCGAAACGTCGATACGGAACTACCACTGAACGTGCGTAATATCCCAGAAGAGCGCACATCTCATCTACATCGCGGCGGAAGTCTGAAATCATGCAAATTACATATCTCATCTGCATACCCTTTATTAAAAAAATGAACTCATCTGCATAATTATTTTCTCTAATCTTTTATTCACCTGTAGCATAAGCATATACACAAATGACACTCCACACACAGAGATATATATGTCACTAATTTAAAAAGAATGACTTTGATCCCAGTTTGAGCTCGGTTACTAAAGGCCGCATCTGAATGACAGGCAGTCGATTTACAGAGCAGGCCTACATTCTTTCTCCTTGCGAAGCCCACACCAACTGTTTGTCCAATCAAATTGCTTAAACCACGAGATCCACAGCGAAACAAGTCACCGGAGCCAAAAGCTGGCCGTTCACACCTATCTAGGGCTAAAGTTTTCGAATTAGTAGAGCTTCACATCCACTTCCCCATACGCCATCACCGTGTGGCTCTTACACTAACAGATTTTTTTACTTTAAAGTTGTACATACCGTGCAAAGCTTGAGATAATTATAACTTAAAACCAACAATATTGCACTTATTTTATATATGTATATTGCAACCCTACATATGTTTCGGCTGTACTTCAGCCATCATCAGGGGTTTTCCTTGCAGCGTCCACTAACTGTATTTCTCACTAACATTTGATTCCTATTGGTTTTCTTAGTAACTAGGTATTGTGCATTGTCTTATTGTCTAGGTCGTATATTGTTCACTTTGTACACTGATACACTTATGTATGTGGGTTTTTTTGCACTTTTTAGTTTCTCTACAATGTACAGTTAGTTAGTTAGTTAGTTACTTCCTGTCGCTCCTTGCGGAGCATAGGGCCTCCTTTCAGAGGTTTCTTGGTCTGGAAGTGTGCATCTGTAGTGGGTGACCAGTCCACCGAGTGCACAAGTTCTATTCATCCTGATATGACTGCCAGAGCCATCTAGCAGTCAATCAGGAGACTTGGGTGAGAAATGCCGCTGAATTTTGCTTACGAAACATCTCTATTCAAGGTTCTTATACATGTCGTAGATTCCGCCGGCTTTAATTCCCCTCCGAAGGAAGTTGTGCTACGGATTTTTATCGCCCTTAAAAATCCATCGACCTCGGCCGGGATTGAACCCGCGAACCTTGGGTCCAGTGGCGAGCACGCTAACCACCAGTCCACCGAGGACGACACAATGTACAGTACTCATTACATAACCATAGACTCTCACTGAATATACAGACTTGTGTCTCATTCTTCCATTAAAGACATTATGCAAAATTCCGAATTTCAGTTACGTTAATATTTTGCACTCACGATCCGTCGTGCCACATATAATTTGGCTTCTTTCTCCAGCATTGAAATCTCCTAATATACAGGCGCAGTTATTTACGGTTATTTTAACTGTTCAACCTTACACGGTTCTGCTGCTTCAACAGCGCTTACGTCATCACCAGCACCTTTACTCACCGAGCAATGTAGCGCTGAGATTGTTATTTAGATTTTTATTCCGTAAACAGGCAGTTCGAATTTTAATGTATTACCGTTTTATCCACCCGTGGATTGTCGTGGATCTTAAGTCTCTGGGAGGTAATGCTGGCATAGCACCTTAAAATAGACCACGACCGCCTCTTTATAAATGTCGATGTACATAACATTCCTTAACATCTTAACATTTTTGTCAATGGTATATAACCACTGCAATTGAAACAGCTTCGAAAAATAATCAAATAATTAATCGCATAAAACCTTCATTTTTGTATTAATTATAATTTAACGTATATTTTAATATTTACTCTTTTATGTTACAAATTTTGATATTCTCATGGCGGTGACTATAAAAACCCCTGTGGACTATGTAGGTAGAACTTTTTGCAATTTTATCCTCCAAATTTAGGCGTCAGTATCCTCCGAAACGTCGGTAACCACGTACAGGACCATGAATACAATTCATAGAACTACAATCTAAACTTTAACTGCCACAGAACCTCAAACATTTGCTTATAATATTTGTATATAAAAGAAGCACTGTTCCATAAGAGAGAAATCCAACTTTTTATACACCCAGTGAATTAACAGAGAAGACAAGTGCAGATGTTTTACGATACTCTGCCACTGATTGAAGCTACTAAAATTTCCGATTATGATATATGCTATAAGATTCGATACTGGGACTCCCGAATTAGGCGACAGGCGTGATAGATCTAGCAGTGGGCGTTAGGAACAGGATACCGTCCCGTCAACGGACTTTAAATTATACATCCGGTTTACGGCAACACTCGTTGAAATTCGTCTTACATTGTTACAACATAAACAGGTCCTAACATACTAACAAATAACAAATCAAAATCGCTCAAAAGTAAACAACAGAGTTATTAGATGTGTTGTGGGCCTAATCCTATCAGACACAGAAGGCGTAATCCTGAGAGGCAGAAAGTGGAAAGCGGAAAAGCACAGAAAGTGTAGAAGGCACGTGAAGGGAGAAGGAGGAAATGACAGAAATGTTGGAGATAAAAGTAAGTGAAGGAGGAAAAGACAACAAAAATACGAATATTGTTTTTTTATGTCGTCACCATAAACATATTGCTTTAGACAATACGCCACGTATTCGCCGCCATGCTGCCGGACCACCCAGTTCAGTACATACGTCCCCACCCATTCACGTGACGACAGAAAAAAGTGCCGTTTCCGAAACGTTGGACTCTTTTCGGAATACCAGAAGGTGAACGAAGTCCAGGAACCAAATAATCACGAAAGTAAGAAACTTCATTGCTTGTGTGAAGAGGATAAGGCTTTACTTAGCAATATCGACAGGGGCTTTATCTAGCAATGTCAACAAATTCTACAGGGACATGTATCTAGCAATGTCGACAGGGGTTTAATCTAGCCATAATGTCAACAGGGGTTTTATCAAGCAATTTTCATAAGGGACTTTGTCTAGTAATGTCAACAGGGGTTTTATCTAGCAATTTCAACAGGGACTTTATCTAGCAAAGTCGACAGCGGTTTTATCTAGCAATGGTAACAATTCGACAGGGACATTATCTAGCAGTGTCGACAGGGGCTTTATCTAGCAATGTCAACAATTCGACAGGGACATTATCTAGTAGTGTCGACAGGGGCTTTATCTAGCAATGTCAACAGGGGTTTTATCTAGCAATTTTCAACAGGGACTTTGTCTAGTAATGTCAACTGGGGTTTTATCTAGCAATTTCAACAGGGACTTTATCTAGCAAAGTCGACAGCGGTTTTATCTAGCAATGGTAACAATTCGACAGGGACATTATCTAGCAGTGTCGACAGGGGCTTTATCTGGTAATGTCAACAGGGGTTTTATCTAGCAATTTCAACAGGGACTTTATCTAGCAATGTCGACAGCGGTTTTATCTAGCAATGTCGAGAAGGGCTTCATCTAGCAGTGTCAACTGGGGCTTTATCCAGTAATGACAACAGAGGCTTCATCTAGCAATTTCAAGAGGGATCTCATACAGCAATGTCGACAGGTCAGTGCCAGGTCTTCTGGGATATGACGCCGTGTGTTTGTCTATACATACAACATATATGACGTCACACTTTAGTAGACCCTAAAGTTTATATTTAACAATGTGAGCATATCAGGTGTCATGAAGACAGCGACAGCAAGTTATTCTGAAACGTTGGTGCATGTATACCAAACCACCGTAAATGGCGTCACATCAAACAAGGTGGTAACGAAGTTACAGTTTTATTGTTGATTTGGTATTCCAGTTAGTTCTCAAAATACCTTGTGCAATAAATTGCCCTCTAAATATTCAGACGTTGTCTAATAAATTAGCCTTTAATATTTAAGAAACACGTAACATTTCAATCGCTAGAAACCTGAGGAAGGCTCATAAGTTTGTCTTAAGAAAGTCGCTTTGCTCGTCCTTTCTTACCAGTTCTGTCTGGCTCAATATAGTTTATACGAAGTACATAAATGTTTCGACTCTCTCTGCCCTATAGCGTTATAACCATAAGATAAACTAGGAGTGGTGTGATTTATTGTGTAGATAGTGTCTGTGTACATGTCGATGCTTATGGAAGCAGGTGAACCACTTAAGAACGATCTGCGAATATTCATCTATTTTCTCAATATACTGTACAATTTTTCATTTAAATATCTCCTTCCCAAACAGAGAGATATTATAGAGCCTGGTAATTCTGAACCTTTCACAAACCAATCAAAATAACCTAACCGTTACATTAATTGTTATTAGCACTTATACACATGCTTTATGGGGTATTAAACACTGAAAGTGTCGTAATGCACCGCACTGAACGTTTGCAATCAAACGGCCCGTAAAGCTCCCTAACTTCCATGGACCTGAGATCAGCGCTGTTCTGGGATATTACGCGGCGTCGTGTGGTAATTGTTTACCGACGTTTCGGGACAACGTATCGGTCCCATCTTTAAGGGGTCCCGAAACGTCGGTAAACAATTACCACACGACGCCGCGTAATATCCCAGAACAGCGCAGATCTCATCAACATCGCGGCGGAAACCTAAAATCAACGTTCCATTGACCTACAATTTCTTAACCAGATTCCAGAGATCAATCGTATGAGGAAAATACGGAAAAAGTGGTAAGGTCCAAAACAAATTATTTAAATGAGGAAACTGAAAAGAAAATTAATTTCCCACATAATTTATGGTCTAGTTTCATACTGTAGAGAGTTCTACAAACCTTTTATTGTTAATGTTGTGTTTAGGGATGGAAGTTTACAATGTGACACCAAAATGCAATTTAGCTCGTGGGTTCATGCAATAAGCTTGTAAGCAACTGGCCTTGACGTGGAATACTGCTTGATTCGGAATATATAGCATATTCAATCACCATATAACAATGTTCACATTCTAAATTAGCTAGAATTTCGTACCTTAAGTTTACGGATGTGTCACCTAGACGCACAATTTCTTTTACTTCATTTCTACAATGGATCAAAATTCTGCTGTCCCAACTTTTTGAAACAGTGCCGACTCAAGATAATTGGACTTCCCTTAATGTTGATTCTAAACGACGCAACTGCCCTTCCGCTAAATGCACTTCGACTGCTAATGCCATAAGCAGGGATATTGCTATACTCAATGGAAAGTCTGTTTTGTTTGTGCTAATTATAGGTACTACAAATTTGTTTTGTTCATAATATAAGATCCAATAAAACAGTGTTTTAGTACAAAGGTTTTACATTTGAAACATTATATCTCCGACATGTTTCGATCCATTATGGGTCATCATCTGGGAGAATCACATTAAGCAATATGTAAAAAAACATAGAACATGATTAAAATTAAGATTAAAATAGTATTAAATGTTTGTGTTCATATTGTGATCTTTATTGGTTTTTACTATTTTCCATGTCTTATGTTTTTGGCTAGTTATTTAATATATTTTCTCTTATGTTCCTCTGCTGGCCCTGTAATTGGAATTTTTGGCTGTTGTGTCAGCACGTTAATAATATTGAATTAAACAATAATAATAATAATAGTAATTACTATTATTATTACTATTATTGTCCTTCCAATATTAGATTATTTTTTATTTGTATTCTTTTCTGCGTTGTTTTCCTCCCGTTAATAATAAAGAATCAAACAATCAAAGCAATTATTATTATTGCCCTTCTAATATTTGATTACTTTTTAGGCGCTTTCCTCAAATTGCGAAAAGCGACTCTTAGCTTCGTCATGCCTGACCGTCCGTCAGCATGCAACAACTCGGCTCCCACTGGACGGATTTTCATGAAAATTGATATTTGAGTATTTTTCGAAAATCAGTCGAGAAAATTCAAGTCTCATTAACATCTGAGAAGAATAGCAGGTACTTTACATGAATGCCTATGTACATTTATGATAATATCTCGCTGAATTCTTCTTAGAATGAGAAAATTTGTAGCCAAAGTAGTAGAGAAGACCAAAACACAATTTAATGTTAAAAAGTTTTTCCCAAAATCGTGCCGTTTATGTAATGTGAGAAAATATGGTACAGCCAGATAGACCACAGATGACAATATAACACGGCACATGCGATTTGCATGCTAAATAACTAAGGCTACAGGTACAGTCACAATATGTAATACATTACTTTTTCACGGCAACAAGGTTACGCGAACGTGTCTCAATGTTACTTTATACGTACATCAACTGTCTTCTTTATTTGTGCTTTTTTCTACAGTGCTTTCCTAAAACTGTTTTCTTGTTGCTGCCAAACACTTTAACAAATAATTGTATGAATTTAATTACTTCATCTTTGGAAAAGCCTACTTTTGAGCACAAATTCTACTTCGTTAACTCGGTAACAAGTTACGGCATATTTTTTTCCTTCACGTAATGGAATAGTTAACAGTAGAATGATATGATGGCCTGGACATGCAGCTAGGATGAAAAAGCAAATTAACTATTCAAAAAATTTACACGAAGCCTTCTCTAAAAACGGCCATATGGAAGATCGAGTAGATGGGAGCATAACATTCAGATGAATCTTAGGAAAAATGGTTACGAAAATTGATGTAAGTGATTTAGTTTTGTGTCCAGTGGCCAGCATTCGTATTAGCGATGCTGAACCTTCACGTTCTACTAGCAGACACTTGCTCTGTTACAGCACTCATTTTTCATGCCAACTGCAAAGTGTAATCATTCCTGCGCTGCGTTGTCGCCATTCCTCTGAATGCGATCAGATCTGAAGCAGCAGAGAGAATCAACCAGTTAATAAAAGCAGAAGGCCAACATTTGACGGCCAAAGCAGTCATTAGCATTAGCATAAGTATAATATAAGAATCACTTTAACGTGTTCAATTGTTTCGAAGCAACTAACTTAACCTTGTGTCAGACTAAATCCAAAAAACCTACGTGTTGCCATTTGTAACAGTAGTTCGTAGAAGTTATATATTCTTTGTGTCCTTTTCAAATAAATAAATAAATCACAACTTAGAGCAGTTAGGTTCATATAATACTTCCTAAGTAATAATGGGTAAGCAAAAATTACTTTCCAATGCTTCCAAAATTACTGTTTGGGCATAACCACAACGTCTAACTTAAAAAGTTTTACTACGGTAATGAACTAAGAATTAATATGTCCTGTTTTTATAATATTTCCTATTTTGAGCTACCAAATGACAAAACACTGAGACAGTGTTCATCCAATCACACGACTTCTGTTTCAGAGTGCTTTTCCTGGTTAAACAAATTTCGATAAAAAAAATCGGAACCCACATAGCATAATAAGCTTAAGCATGATCTACTTGATCGAATTAGTCAAAACTCGTTACTGTAAATATAAACCTAACTTTTTAGAAGAGATTTCAATTTTTAGACAACAATGACAGTTTTAAGGAAATAGTTGAAACTTCACGCGTGTCAGAGTCGTTTGACAAATTATACGATATTTATAGTCTTTAATTATTACCACGTAGGTTTGACGTTAACTAATTTTGAGTATTATTTTAATTAAGGGTCCAAAAATAGGATATCATCAGAGTCCTTCGAGAAATTATCATCATGAGCAAAGTACTGCGCTGGTATTTGGTCTTTTGCGAGAAATGTCATGAATAAATTTCATTAATTTCGATTCATATTCAAGAAAGATGTTATTAAGGAATATATAGTACACACATGCACTGAGCCCCGTGACATATTATGATAAAATTCGATATGTATTTATATGGGACACATATTGTGTGAGTGTTACAATATGTGACTTCTACTTAACTTAAATAGCCAGAGAGCAGACGTCAAGAAAGAAACGAACGTTTTTATATATCGCATCTTCCTGTTGAAATCACCCTGTATAGTGACGCAGCACCGACATGCTCCATTCAGTCAAAGAATGAAAGAGAATTGTCAGTAGCCGAAAGGTTTATTATATCAAATGAAAAATAAAATTCCTTGGTTATCGTTATTTAGGATGTACTGCAACATCAGAGAAAGAAGAACGTTTGAATGGAATAAAAACTTTGTGCTAAAAGAAAAGAACTTTGAACAAAAAAGAAATATTTCTATGCAGCAGTATATACACCATCTTATTAAGAGAGGCAGTACACCTGAATGGCAGCTTTGTCACCCAGACAGAAACGTGGCTTTGATAATGTAACTTTTCATAAAGGAACTTCAAACTTACAAAACAGTCTGAGCAAATTGTATGGGACACGTGCAGTAACTCCGACAGTGCGTCGACTCAGGTACATTCAACATACTTCTACAAAAACAATAACAATCAAAAAGTTAACATAATCACGACTCGTCAGGCTGTCGTCATGTGTTCCTCCAGTTAACGTTCCACACTTGTATGCCAGTTTCAGCATCAGGAAGGAGACACTTCGTGCTCCTGAATCCTTCGCTCCCTTCTATATCGCACAATGCACTCACTTCAAGTGATAGTTAACAATGTGAGAAACACAGGCTGAAGCTCTTCGAGAGCAGAATATTTGCGCCTAAGAGGGACGAGGTAACAGGGGACTGAGGAAAATTTCACAGTCCAGAAGTTTAATGACTTTTACTCCACACCAAATATTATTCGGGTGATCAAATCTATAAGAATGAGATGGGCGTGGGATGTGGCACATATGGGAGACAAGAGAGGTACATACGGTGTTTTGGCGGGGAAAACTGAGGGAAAGAAAGTACTTTGAAGACCTAGGCGCAGATGGGAGACTAATATTAAAATGGGTCTTCATTAGGATGAGAGGACGTGGACTAGTGTGATCTTTGCTCAGGATATGGACAAGAGGCGTGCACTTGTGCACACGGTGATGAACGTCGGGTTTCATAACATGCAGGGAATTTCTTGACTACATGCTAATGAAGGATTCTGCTCCATGATGATAGTTAGTTGATTAGTAGTCAGGCAGTGACTTCGATAATTAATAGTCAGTAATTTATTTATTTACTTTTTTTGTGGTGAAGGGCCCCGCAGCAGATGCTACGGACGCACCGCAGTCTTAAGGCTTATTGTGCAACCCTGTGATGAAGATGATTAGTTTTTTTTTTATTTTTCCAAGTAATGGAGCACCGGTGGAATGAAATTAACAGGGGAAAACCGAAG
The DNA here is from genome assembly GCA_021186555.1 of Reticulitermes speratus. Taxonomy (NCBI): domain Eukaryota; kingdom Metazoa; phylum Arthropoda; class Insecta; order Blattodea; family Rhinotermitidae; genus Reticulitermes; species Reticulitermes speratus. The sequence goes on from JAJKFL010000003.1 coordinate 48,138,909, forward strand.
TACTCGGGGAGAAACCTGTCCCAGTGCCACTTTGTCCACCACAAATCCTACATAGACTGACCCAGGATCGAACCCGGGCCTCCAGCGGTGAGAGGCCGGCGAATAACCGCCTGAGCCATGGCACGGCCCAATTCATTTAGTTATAGGCTACATGAAACTTTCATAGTGACCTCATGGAATACACACAAATTTACGGCGGAAGTTACAGTCTTGCAGTGGATATGTACGGTAGCCACTGACTTAATGGCAGTTTATTTAGACGACAATATACGTATTGCAGCTGAATGTTAGTTAACGTTAATAGCAAGACTAAAATGAGTCAGGCGTGGATCAGAGCTCCTTTTGATATTCTAACACGTGCTCATCCAGTCTTCTCAGCATTTCATGGAATCCGAAAGTTCATCGCCGTGTTGACAACAGCCCAACACTTGTGTTTATCCTCAGCCAGATTAACCCAGTGCACGCCCTCCCACTCTTTCAAGACTCGTAATATTAAAATGTAATCAGCAATAAGTCACCAACAAATGCACAAAACTGTCAATAAAGGTATAAATTAACCTTTTATCATTATTAAATTACCCTACATACGTTTCGGCTTGCAAGAAGCCATCATCAGGGGTTTACAGTTGTACTTATCAAATGCTGTGCTACGGTCTGGATATATAACTTCACTGTTCGTTTCAGGTGGTCGTAGCACAGCATTTGATAAGTACAACTGTAAACCCCTGATAATGGCTTCTTGCAAGCCGAAACGTATGTAGGGTAATTTAATAATGATAAAAGGTTAATTTATACCTTTATTGACGGGTTTGTGCATTTGTTGGTGACTTATTGCTGATTATAGAAATGCACGGTGAATTAAGATTAAAATTAAAATGTATATATTCGTTTTCAGGGTCATGTTACTTAAAAGCCTACGCAAAATTTTACCTACACCTTTGTGGTGTTTTCATACAATTTGATAAAACTCGATATTTGTCCTCCTGTTGTCGCATGTGAATTTAATCCATTTTATAAGCCCCACATTATATAAGGTCACAGGGATCATTCGGTGGGGGGACGCTTGTCGCTAAGTATCCTGGAGGAAAGCACAGCGACTGAAGGTTATAGCTGCGCATGGAAGACACACATTGTCTCATAATACATTGGCACAGACCTTTACGATTTATAGGTAATTAATAGAATTTGTTAAGTTGCTTTAATGCAGAAGTTATTCAGCCTGAAATCTGTGGTCTTCTGGGTAATTACACGGCGTCGTGTGGTAATTATTTACCGACGTTTCGGGACAACGTATCGGTCCCATCTTCACGGGTCAAGATTCCAAGAGGAAAGAAAGCCTGAGCAAAGAAACTGGACAGCATAGCGGGGTGGGGAAACGTGCGATGGATGAGAGAGGGGATGGTTACAAGGTCACAATATGTAGTGCGGCGGGGTGAGTTTCTTTGCTCAGGCTTTCTTTCCTCTTGCAATCTTGACCCGTGAAGATGGGACCGATACGTTGTCCCGAAACGTCGGTTAAATAATTACCACACGACGCCGTGTAATTACCCAGAAGACCACAGATTGCATCAACATCGCGGCGTAAGCCTGAAATCAAAGTTATCCAGCCTCTTGCTATTGCCCTCCAATGTAACGTACAGCTGCTGCATGTATGTACCTCTATGTATCTCGTATATACAGTTGGCAGAGAGATGTCATACGTTAAATAAAAGCGCTTTCCCTTTCCTCCTTGGGGCGCGCGGTGGCGCAGTTGGTTGAGGCACTACGCTACAAACCGGAACGTCGCGTTTTCGATTCCCGATGTTGTCATTGGAATTAATTCCTTGACATAATCGTTTCGGCCGCACTATGGCCCTGGGGGTCGACTCAGCCTCTAACAGAAATGAGTACCAGGAATATTTCCTGGGGGGTAAAGGCGGCCGGTGCGTAGGGCTGACAACCTTACCACCTTCATGTGCCGATTGTCTAGAAATCTGGGACCCTCAACCTCCTGGACCCCTCAGGGCCTGTCCAGGCCTGTAATGGGATTGCTTTACCTTTTACCCTTTCCTTCCTGCCCCCAACGAACATATTATCCTTCGTCTTTCTTTCATTATTTTACAACTTTCATTTAAGAAGGACTAACTAACTAAACTAACTCCATGGAGCAAAGTCCTTCTTGAGAAGCTAACAGGTCGTCAGCTAGTGAAGAAATTCCCCGCGTTTTATGGAACCCGAAGGTTCATTACCGCACTCACAAGAGCCTGCATTTAAGAAGGACGTATTCTTAAAACATACACTAAATACTTTACGATAAACACGTTAGGATCTGCTCTATTTTTATTTATATTTACATAGACAGTTCTTTGCATAAGACTCAGCGTCCAACTTAAGCAAGTGGAGGCACGCATATTCCACGCATTTAGCTCGAAAGACGGTATCTGTTACCTATAAGAACCGAGAAATGCTTCTTCGCCTCCTCTACTGAGGTCGATTATCCAACTTCGAAATTTTCGAAATAAAACTTTACCACATTGCTCACTGGATTACCAAGTTCTAATTAAACACAGGAAGGCCTGTTACTCTCAAGTGGAAAATTCCTCGAGGCTAGAATTCCCCTTACTGGACTGAATTAGAAGAGCACATTTATCGACAGTCATTATACTGAAGAGTGTTGCATAGTTTTGTACATAAGATAATGAAATATAAAAAAGTCTTATTTATTACTAATTAGTAGCGGAGTGCTAGAGGCAAAACAGTTTTATAAATAAATCTGGATGAAAATGTATAGCATCCATATACCTTTCTTTGCGACGATAATTTATGATGTAGAATTGCACCAAACACAGCCCACAAAATTAATAGCTTCCAGATGTAGAAATGTTTTATTGCTGCTAGAAATAAGTTGTGTGGAGCCCTGATTGTAAGGAAATTCTAGCTTCTACAAGCAGCACTGTCCTACCGTACAGTTAGTTATTTGTTAACCTGAGCTGCTTTTCTCACTACAGGGTGACCACAAAGTATTGCTTTGGATGAGAACGATATTAATGGTACTTCGCCTGGAGGACCAGGGTCGGAATTTCAAGTCTACCAAAGTTCGTAAAAATTCGTCAATGGCTCTAAAAGTTGTAAGGAAGGAAATCACGCGGATACACAGATGCGGGACTATAAGCTTACGTGTACCTAATAAAATAACTACAGTGAGGCAGTAATGACCTTAATGACGTTGTACGCCTACTCTATAATGCGGTATACAAAATTTTCAAAGGCGTTATTTGCAGCTTGTTCAGTTTACGTGCGGTTTGTTTAGCCATTTGTGACTCCAACTACAATACATTTTATTATGGGACGATACGGCTGGAAAGTCTGCAGTGTCAAAAATAGTGACAAATTCCCGTCTCGAATAAAAAAAAAAATTGGCAAAAGGTTTAGGCACTTACATTACAGCACAGACGGACAGACACGATGTCCACATAAAGTTTTCTTTATTACTTTGTTAAGACCCCCTAAAATTCTCAAATATATTCCTACATTATTGTATTACCTTTTGCAGACTGGGCGATGTTTCGTTAGACACACGGGAGAATTGGCTAGGATGTGAAGCACTGTGGCTATTACATGCAAAAACTGACTTAACATTACAAATACTTTTCATTTTTTTTTTCACAGAGTATGTTTGTGTGTTTGGTGCAATTTTCAATAGCAATTGGATGTATTTCCCTAAACATTATTATATTAACCAGCTGTTTTTTGTATTTGAGTGTTTCTGGTGTGAGGTAGGAACTAAATTCGTATAAATTATTGAGACAAGCTTCATCCTTCACAGAGTGAAAACGTCTCAACTGAATACGGACAGCATTTATTTCGCATTACAGTGCAAGTTACGTGGGTTATTCCATCAGTCACGGCCACACTTTTTGTCACAAGTATGGCAACGCAATGAATGGAGTGCATAGAAAGAAAGCACGTGATATGTACTTGTAAATTTTACCGTCAGATGGGGGTATATATATAGAAGTGCACACGCATTTCGCGCTCACACATAATTTCGTTGGCGATCTCTTTCTAAAATATAAGTTTTTAAGTGGAAATGTTTTTGTGCGTAAAAATAACAGACGTATAAGTATATTGAGTAAAATGCGTCCTGGTTTTACGCAGTCCGTTCAGAAATAGTCGTCATTAATTGCCGAAGCAAACTGCTATCGATTTCTTAAGACTGTAATTGTCGTAACGTTACCCTCTCAAGTTCATGGCATTCAGCGTCGAAACACTGACCGCAAATTCGATCCCGCAATACGATCCTTGACTTACAATTTGGGAGGCAGAACAGGTTAAATGGTTAAAAGTTACAGTACTAATTTCTGTTGACCAAAAACACCCCCAAGTCTCAAAACCCTGGTCGGCTTGGTGGGAGGTCTGCGAACCATAGTTAAGTTTCACTCCACTGCTGTGGTTAAAAAGGTACGAGCAATAGACACTGTCAGAGGAGGAGGCAGGCACTGCAGATAGACGATACAACTTAGCCATAGTTACATACGCGTCAGACATCAGAATTTACTCCTTCTATTACGAATACAAGTCGCATGCATTAAAGTAAAGCAATATTTGCACAAATTATCAATTTATTATCAAAACCCCAACACGTTTCTACCGAATGCGATCATCATCAGGAAGATCTCTTCAACGTAACTACAGAAGTATGGTACAAACTATCTGTACTTGCCTTATAACCGGGTGCCCATACTGAATAATTACAATTGGTCATAAACTCAAAGTATCTCAAAAATATATCAGAAAGAACTCCCCTTCCGTGATGTGATCACGTAGTGTCTTGAAGTACATTTAAAGAGACTTATTCCAGGATTTCGTCAATATATGATATTTGCCCTGATAATACGAGGAAAAGCCGATCCCAGTGGCCGTGCGGTCTAAGGCGTGGGTCTTCGGCCGCTCGCTTACTAGGATCGTGGGTTCGAATCCCACCGGGGGTATGGATGTTTGTGTTGTGTTAGATGTATGGACGATAGCATGAAACATAAGGTGACATGCAGGACAAAAAGGACTTCAACAGTACAAATGGATCAAAGGGGAAAACCCAGGAATTAATACAAAAAAAAAAAAAAATCCCACCGGGGGCATGGATGTTTGTGTTGTGTTGTAAAAAGACGGTTGTGGACCGTAAGTGACATGAAAGGACGAAAAAGGACTAACACAGAACAATAATGGATCAAAGGGGAAAACCCAGGAATTAATACAAAAAAAAAAAAAAAAAATCCCACCGGGGGCATGGATGTTTGTGTTGTGTTGTAAAAAGACGGTTGTGGACCGTAAGTGACATGAAAGGACGAAAAAGGACTAATACAGAACAATAATGGATCAAAGGGGAAAACCCAGGAATTAGTAAAAAAAAAAAAAAAATCCCACCGGGGGCATGGATGTCTGTCTCTTGTGAGTTTTGTGTGATGTCAGGTAGAGGTCTCTGCAACGAGCTGGTCCCTCGTCCAGAGGAGTCCTACCGACTGTGGTGTGTCTAATGTGTGTGATCGTGAAACCTCGACGAAAAACGAGGAGGCCCAGGCCCATATAGGGCTGTCGAGTCATAAAAGAAGAAGAAGAATACGAGGAAAAGGTAGCAATACAGTAAAGACACGATGTAAGAATTAGCAGATTAATGACTGCTTTACTGGGGCTGTACAAATGTTTTCACTGTCACTGTTGAATCTAATGTACTCTTCATACACTCAGAGTTCAAGTTCATGTTAAATGACAAAAAAACAAGTCTCAGTGCAAGTAGTTTGGCAAGTAGTTCTCAAAACGTCAAATAAAAGTAAAATTTGTAGCTATGTGTGTTAGGAAGACAGCCCTCCTGACGACGGTAGGATTGGGTCGAACCATGTTTGGATTTGATAATAAATTGATCTCTATAAATGACGTATTTTGATGGTTGTGATCTGCATTACAGATAAAAATACCTTCAAATTAAGTATGTTACAGCCCTGCATGACACAGTGATTAGAATCAGGTAGCCACTGGCCGTAGAACAATGAGAACATGTCAACTGCTACTAATGAGATGCGCGTTGCAATGGACAGCCTTAATACAGCGTGTTGCTTAGCCTTATCAACAGATTTAAGCACATCATACAGTAATAAAGAAAACTAATAAAGCCTTTTAAAATGAAAAAAGTTCAAATATTTGTTCAAGACAGCAACCAAAGTTTCATTTATGTGAGGGTTAAATTCGGGGAAAAGATATCTGCTGTTCATTTTAACATATTTTATGGTTCCGTTCTCTATATAAAACATTAGTATAAGAACAGTAGTAACTGCTTTTATGCGGAAGCGGAAATTGTTTTCCAATCGAGTGAAACAACACAATGAGGACGTTTGGGGACAAAGTTATAAGAAATGAGTCTATACTTGGACCGGAAGCAAAATATGTCCCTTGAACATCTATAAAAGTTTTAAAACTCGTATTAATCAAATTTCATACCAAAATTCATTTCCTACCTCACAATAAAAAAGATATCGCCTCCACTACATAGATGGACCAATTAAAAGTTTTTAGGGAAATAATTGACTTCAAGTACAAAAATAGCATAAATCTCAGAAATACAGTGTGGGCAAAACCAAAAGATCTGAAAGCAAATCTAACGAATCTAAATTGCATTCATGACGAAATTAAGAACAGATTTAACTCGGGAAATACGTGCTACCATTCAGTCCAGAACCTTTGTCTTACCTTTTGTCATCCAAAAATTTAAAGATTTAAAATAAACAGAACTATTCTTTGTCGGGGTTTTTTCATATGGATGTGAAGCTTGACCTCTTATATTAAGGGAAGCACATAGGTTCAGAATGTCCGAGAATAAGGTGCTTAGGTTGATATTTTAGCCTAAGAGGGAGGAAATAAAGGGCACTGGAGAAAATTACACAATGAGGAGCCAGATATTATTCGAGTGATAATATGAAAAAGAGATAGGCGGGACATGGGGCAGGTATGGGGCATGGAGAGGCGCGTACAGGAATTTGGTGAGATAATCTGACAGAAAAGTATACTTGGAGGACCTAGTCGTAGATGGGAAGATAATTTTGAAATAAATCTTCAAGAAATAAGCTGCGAGCGTGGACTGGATTTATGTGGCTCAGGACAGGCACATGAAATGGGCTCTTCTGCACACAATAATAAACTGCCGGTTTCAATAAAATGCTCGGAATTTCTTGACTAGCTGAGGAACTATTAGCTTCTCAAAAGGACTGTGCTCTATGAGGTTAGATAATCACGTCCAGCAACATGAGATGGACAGAAAGAGAAAGGCGAGAAATATATAGACAGCCTTAGTCCTAAAACATGTACACTTGTTAGAACTCGACTTACGTTCCGGTTTAAAGAAAAAGCGTGTGGCAGAATGGATTGTATTCATCTGGTTCAGGATTAGGGACAATTGACAGGTTCGTGTAAAGATGGTAACGAACCTTCAGATTTCGTAAGGGATAATAAGGTAAAATTCTCCCTATAACCTTCCATGAAGGCACAGAAGGGGAGTAGAGGTATAGCTCTACTCTTTCTTTAACCTCTGCACTACATGGTGGTGGGTGGTTAACGCCAAGTCCCGGCCGCTTTACCCCCAGGAATGACCCGGTACCCATTGTATGGTAGGCTGGATGGGCCCCAGAGCCGGTGTGGAAGGGTACAGAAAATCTCGCCCCCCCCCCCCACGGGATTCGATCCCCGGACCGTCCAGCCCGTAGAGTTTTATAAGAGGCTGAAAGTTTATTAATCATCTGAAAAAATGATGAAGAACGACAGCTCTATGGCGCTACTTTAGCTTAAGTTTCAACAAAAATGTGTTACTTTAAGGTGATTCATCCCCGCTGTTATTAAATAAAAATGAATTCTTGCAATCAGCAACGCATTTATATTCAAGAAGAATAAATGCTACATGTTTCGGCTAAAACCGATTAGTCATCATCAAGCCTAATTACAATAAAATTTACAAGAATTTTCCTATAATTAGGCATGATTATGGCAAATTGGTTTTAGCCGAAACATGTAGCCTTTATTCTTCTTGAATATAAATGTTGTGTTGCTGATTGCAAAACTTCATTTGTGAAAACATATTAGTTAAACCATGAGTTTTGACAAGGCTTCATATGTCTTCAGTCTCGGTACTGAAATTTACCATTAACCCGTGAGGCTTGAGGCTCTCATAGCGGTGTAGTTGACAATTCAGGTACTCTGGAATGTCACCTTCCGTCTTCAGATTAGTGGTACCCAAAGTGTGGAAGGGACGTCGAGAGAACCACTCACACAAAGACATAGAATCTACGTGTGAAGACATGAATCGCAATCAGTAACCTACTGATACAATTTGACAGCTGTAAAGCGAGGCGGAATTTGACGATCGCTACTTTGGCGGCTATAATTTACATCATCATTCTGCAGTCTGTCTTACGACCGGTGCGTAGCCTCTTCCAAAGCGAGTTCTCCACAGGGGCGATCTAGTGTTTCCTCTTTCAATTTCCAGTATCTTCTCTTTTCCTTAAGGTCATCCAGTAGCTGCTTACGCCTTATTCCTCGTCTTCCCGCAATTTACATCATTCCCTCTAACTTTCCTTCAATCACTTCTTTTAGAAGGCAGTTCCTACGCAAGATGTGACCAATCCAGTTAGCATTTCTTCTTTTTATTGTATGTAGGATATTCCTATTCTCCTTGATTCTATGTAATATTTCTTCATTTCTCACACTTGAACTTCTCCATTCTTCTCCAGCACCATAAAAAGTTAAGCTCCAAATGTAGCACTTAGAATATATATATATATATATATATATATATATACATACATAATTCAATTGGGCTTGTGAACGGTCTAAATTTTGTTAATAAATTAGATGTTTTCGTCCTTTAGCATATGAGTAACAAGTAATGTGAAGTGTCTACTTTTCCACTTTCAAATCACATTCTAATTGCTACAGTTCCGTAAGTTGTGTGCTCTAGTAGTTAACTTCACAATTCAAAACAGATGGAATGCAACACCGTGCGAAGGAATGCAGGTTGCATTTGTGCGGCAAGAAGGGGGGGGGGGGGTTACACGACGTGAACTGTAATGAACATAACTTAAGAGCGTCAGGATTGATTTATTTGGTTTAAACGCTGACCTTTGGAGTGAAGTACCTTATTCTCTATACCTTGTACAAGCGATGATGGGAAGAATGTAGTGATTTATAGATAGACGCTTCATCAAATTGCTATTCTTCACACGGCATGATTTGTAAATTAATAGTAAAAAATGATAGAATTGCCTAACATTTCATACTGAATAGCTGGATCGTTACAATTCCATTCCTTGATTGGTAAACAGACTCATGTGGCTTGTACTGGGCATTGCGGTGATGCTCTGGAGTGATAAGAAAGTGATTCGAAGATACTGTTACACGAGGGTAAACATTTCTGTAGGAAGACGGCAATTACTGTCCAGTAGTCACTACTGCTGTGAGGTTCACTAGCCACGTGACGCCATCATGCAAGTCAGAGAGAAAGGTATGATTTTGTCGGAATCATTCATATTACTCACTCTAAACATAAGCCCTCCTCACATCAACTTGTATCCTTAAAACGCCTGAACCAATTCTGAATCTATTTCATCGTTCAATTTGGTAAATTAATAAGTTACAGGTACAGTTATACGCAAGACACCAGTAAGCACATTATTGAGTTTCTTACCCCACTCGACATGGGGTAAAGTATTTTCACGGCCAGTGGTATAGAACTTTCACCCCCGTAACACTGACAGCAGAAAGATGACGGAGAAGAAGAAGCAGAAGAAGAGGAGGGGTTGTAGTGATTAACTAACAAACTAACTAACTAATTCCATGGAGCAGAGTCCTTCTTGAGAAGCTAGCAGGTCGTCAGGTAGTCAAGAAATTCCCCGCGTTTTATGGAATCCGAAGGTTCATCACCGCATTCACAAGAATCCGCCACCTGTCCCTATCCTGAGCCATATCAATCCAGTCCATGCCCCCCCATCCCACTTCTTGAAGATTCATCTTAGTATTACCCTCCCATCTACGCCTGGGTCTTCCAAGTGGTCTCCTTCCCTCAGGTCTCCCCACCAAAATCCTGTATGCAACCTCTCCCCTCACCCATACGTGCTACATGCCCCGCCCACCTTATTCTTCTTGATTTGATCACCCGAATAATATTTGGTGATGAGAACAGATCATTAAGTTCCTCGTTATGTATTCTTCTCCACTCCCCTGTTACCTCGTCCCTCTTACGCCCAAATATCCTCCTCAGCACCCTATTCTCGAACACCCTCAGCCTATGTTCCTCCCTCAGTGTGAGAGACCAAGATTCACACCCATACAAAACAACAGGCAAAATTATAGTTCTGTATATAGGCATCATATTTATTACAAAGGAGGGAGGAGAAAAATATGTACTGCTGTGAAGCTTCCCAGGCTGTGCCCGCTCGTACTTGTGGTAAAGGTAGCCTGGAGGCAGTGTATAAAGTTACTTTACTCAGTTACTAATACAATTTCAGCTGTCAGCTGACAAGGAACACAATCCGTCTGCACTATAGAGACCAACGTGTTAACATTATTTAAAAAAATGTTTGCCTTTTATCGTGAGAATCATATGAAATACATATCTCCCCTGTTTTGTAAAAAAGGGGCTAACTGCCCCTTTGAGCTAAATTGAGTTTGTGTAGCAAGTCATTCAACTACTGCTCTTCTATGACACGTAGAAAGATGACAACTCCATCTTCAAAAATAACCAAGATACGTGGGGAATATCCTACCTCTCAAAGCATTTGTCATATGCAAAACAGAGCCATCTTTTTGTTTCTCCTGTAAAATTGATATTTTGTGGGTTGTCCCCTCTTGACAAAATAGGGGCGATATATACATTTTTTTTGCAGCCCAACAGCCCAAATCCGGCCTAGGCCGTCTCCTTGTTAAGGTTTCAAGATACAAAAAGCCGGTAGGACTTCTCTGAACGAGTGATCAGATCGTCACAGAGGTCGCTACCTACACAACACAAGAGAGGAAATTTCATGCTTGCTATTCTATTCGAAACCGCGATTCCAGGAATCGAGCTGCCGCAGACCTACGCCGTAGACCGCACTGCCACCGAGATCACACATACATACACTACGTGGGCATAATGCAGAGCGTCTTTTTGCTACAACAGCTGGCACTGAATTTTAAAAGATTAAATACCTCTTCCTTTCTAGGATTGTACAGCTGAAAAACAGATAACCTCAATAGTGTCAGTCCAGAAAGCAGAAATTCAATGACAAACCAATCAAATTGCAGGAATTGCGACACAGAGAATAGGCTCCTTTAAAGATATTTTCTGTCGAACACGATGACATTACGATACCGTCTTAATATTTGAAAAGGAGACCGACAATTCAGGTTGATGCATTTCAATGTTGTCCTCAGACCCTCCCGGCAAATTCAGGGATAGCCATTTAAAAGTAAGCAATGCCCTTTGACCACCACGTCCAGACAAGCTCTGGGGTCCACTGGGAGCCCTTTCCCAAGGGGTGAATTTTGTAGTCCCTCATGTGTCAAATGGTGCTTAGATTACGCACATAATTTTCTTTCGCGAAGTTTTTGATATTTGATTCACCTTTTCCACCGACCTCTAATACCAAATAAACCGACAATAAAAGATTAGAAAGAGGAGGAATAGCTAATTCGTCATTAGTGACTAGGCTAAGGACTGGCCATTCGAGCAATGGTGGTTCGACTCTCAGTAGGAGCAAGATATTCTTTTCCTCCACAGGGTTCCTACTGGCCCTGGGGCCCACATAATTTATTTAATGGGTAGAAGAAGCTCTTTGCCTGCTGGTAAAGCAACCAGGGTGAAGGTAACACCCTCCTGTATCTAATATCGAGGTTAAGAATGACTGGAACTATATCTCTCCCCTCCTCCACATCTTTACCTGTAGAACAGGCCTGTCAACCAGGAGGCCAGCAGGCTGCATGCTGCCCGCAAAGCTTTATGACGTAGCCCACTCAGTTTTCGATATGTATAAAGTTTTAGTGTAATTATAGCTTTGTTTCAAATTACAGCCCAGCAACCCTGAAAATTAAAAATGAGATGTACTTTACATCTTTGAGTTTTTGTACATTAAAAAAATTACAAATTACAAAAGATGAGGGAATATGATATTATATGTTGCGACCAAACATGTAAAGTTGGGTTTCGAATTTGACATGCAACTTATTTTGAATTTGACAGGACAAGCCTGCTTTAGACATACCGGTAATTTTAAGCGAGATATCCCCTACGTGTAACGGAAAGGAACAAAGATTCATTATCTTCAGAAATACTTCCAAAACACCCATTCAGAATATCTGACCCCGATGTAAGGCCGAGGAACTTTGAAAGTAAAAACTTGCACCATCACAACCCTAAAGTATAATTTAAATATCAATGAATATTTCATGATGACTGTCGCCTCTTGTAACATTGCCAATCTGTCACGCAAGGCAGCAAGCATGCAAGTGCAATAACTGCTGCCGACCCACCTTACTGCAGCCTCAATACCACGTCTATAGTAGCATAACTGCACCGATACTCCTGCATATAGACCGATCAAACCCTTTGTTACAGCATCACTTATTTTAAGCATTTTCAGGCATCGTTCTATACTGAAAATATTCCAGGGCTCATAACTGATAAATACGTCTTCTTTGTACTGGTGATTGACTTAAGGCAGAACCGAAATTTGGTAGAAGGATTAAGGCAATTAATAGAATGAAAGATGATGAGAAGACAACCCACATCACTTTAGTGTCATAGAGGTGGGAATTTGCTTTGACTGCCGGGAAATAACATGGCCTACGAAATCTTCACGCATCAAAACACTTATTGACATGAATTAGTAAATAACGTACTTCTCCCATTTGTTCGAGGGGGAAATAAAGGATGGTTACGTAATAAACGGGAGTTAATAAAGTCTTAAGCTAAAAATATATATCTATGCATACATACAGGTATATGAGGACATCCATAAAGATCTCTTAAAATTAACTACGGAACGCAAACTTAAATTTTAGTGTCATGGAGTAAAACACGTCAGGAAATTACGCACCTTTACCCTACGTTTTAAAGTTTTGTGACGTGTTACACAATGTTTCAATATAAATAAATCCATTACAGGCCCTGCAGTCACCTGAAGATAGCCGAGACGTAGTGTGCAGTGCTCTAGGACAACGAGAAAGTAGTGAGCGGTGCACTCGAGGATTAACCCTTGACTTAGGCATGCTGAGCCCTAAGATATAGCAAGCGTGACGTGCTTCATGACAAAATAAAAAAATAAAAATAAACCGTAACAATAAGTACAATACACATAATCTTAGAAGAACTTAAAGTTTTAAACCAGGAAGAATTCAGTTGCTAGGCTGCTACCCGGTCGACCGATAAACGGTGTTTTATTTCCGGCAGGGAAATGACATTCTATTCGTCTCCACAGCCTCCAGACCGCCTCTGATACTCCTCCAAACTCCTGGCCGTGGGAGCATCGCGGTTGGGGCGTATACTTGCCAGTCAAATACACCTGGTACTGACGACAAGAATACGTAACTACAATTTAATTCCCTGATACGTGTTCATAGCGATGGGGTAGAAATATATTTGGGTCTGAGAGGGACGCGGTAATAGGGAACAGCAGGAAATTTCGCAATAAGCTTCATGATTTACACTCCTCACTAAATATTATCCGGATGACCACATGAAGTTGAATGAGACGGGCATGGCATGTGGCAGTAAGGAGAGGCGAGGAGCATACAAGGTTTTGGTGGAAAAACCTGAAGGGAAAAACCACTTGGAAAACCCATGCGTAGACAGAAGGATAATATTAAAATGGATGTCAAAGAAATGGGATGGGAGGGCGTAGACTGGATTGATCTGGCTCAGAATACGGACAAGTGGACAGGCTCTTGTGAACACGGTAACGAACCTTCTGGTTCCATAAAATGCTGTAAATTTCTTGACTATCTGCTTGAACCTTGAAGATGGGACTGGTAGGTTGTCCCGAAACGTCGATATCTAACTACCAATCTACACTGAATAACATCCCAGAAGAGCGAAAATCTAATTTACATCGCGGCGGAAGTCTCCAAATAATTTACCTGAAACGTAAATGCACCGTTGCATGAAGGGAGCGTCTCTTTTTACAAATGATTAGAAATATGGAGGCAGTAGTTTGTTTGCAAGGTCGGCAGCCACCCGCCAGATTACACGGTGTCATAATCTAGTCCAGTGTTCCGCAAACTGTTTTGCTTGCGGGGCCCTACTGGCTTCGAAAAATAACCACGGATTCTCACATTCTTGCTGACGCAAATATAGTTGCCCGGATGATATGTATCCAAAATTAAAAATTTATATCTCAGACCTGATTTTAGATAGCTATGAATACATGACAGTAACATACGTAACAATACGTTGCATGATTTGACCTTAATTAAAATGATTGTCGCTCGCTTCGTGGGTACAAAAAGTTTAATTAGATATTCTAATGGTCATAAAAAATAAGTATACCGCCAATTAAAGCAGTTCCTCGATTATTTTTACAAAACATTATTCCTTTAATTAAAATTTCAGAAATATATCCACAGAACCCCTGGGAACTCATCGCGGATCCCTTGGGATCTGCGGAGCACAGTTTTGGTACCACTGATCTAGAAGATACAATTTAAAACTTCTTACGTAATATGTGTCCATTTATTTCGCAGCTCCTGCTGAGGATGGCCACCGTGAAAGGCACACTGTGACAGCATCAATCTGATCTACTGTCGTGGACAAACGGAAGAAGCCCTCATCACATATCAGCCCTAATCTTTCAGGTAACACGTGAGTAGGATTTGCCATGTAATGCTTTATTAAAATCTCCCAAGTCTATATGCATTCATTCATTCATTCATTCATTCATTGCGTAGTCTGTCTGGCGACAGGTCCATAGCCTCTTCCAAAGCGAGTTCTCCACAGTGCGATCTAGTGCTACCTGTTTCAATTTCCAGTATCCTCCTTTTTCTTAAGTTTAACCAATAGCCGCTTACATCTTCTTCCTCTTCTTCCCATCCCTTCTATCTTTCCTTCAATAACGCATTTTAGAAGGCAGTTCCTACGCAAGGTATGAGAAATCCAGTTAGCCTTCCTTCGTCTTATTGTATACAGGATATTCCTTGTCTTATTCACTGTACGTAATACTTCTTTATTTTTTACGCGATCGGTTCAACTGATCTTCCCCGTCCTTCTCCAGCACAACATTTCAAAGCTTTCAAAGTAGCCTATTTCTGATCTATATACTCGTATATATTTATTTACCTATGTATAAAAAGTATACACTCGTAAAGCGAGTCCGGTGGTTAAGAATGGAAGATAGTAGGCCGAAAGTCAGGACTCGATTGTCTACAGGCACAAGTTTGGAACTGTTGGTCAGGATCTAAACCAGCCGACAATAATAACCTATTTAACCAGTAATTGGTAAGAAATATATTAAATTCTGAGTTTGTAATAACAGAAATCAATGCCCTTATAATGCCCGTCACGAAACAAAGCAGAAAGCGATCAAAGCCGACAACAAATATGTTCCTTGATTACTGACACGGCTTTCATTAATGGATGTGCTGGTCTCGAGGAGAAACTGGTTCAATTAGGGAAGGTCGAACGGCTTCGGTCACTGTAAGTAACGCAGACAATCTAAAGTCAGTATAAACTTATGAATTGATAATTAATACATTAAACAACTTATGCATTTAATAAAAATATTTTCAGAAAATATAAAACTCCTATAGACTCGTACGTATTTCGGCACCGAGGTGCATCATCAGGGAATATTCTGACAAAGGAGTATAAGGCCTAACCTTATACCCTTTTTTTCTGAATAACTCCCTCATGATGGCACCTCGGTGCCGAAACATGTAGGAGTTTATAGGAGTTTTATATTTTCTGAAAATATTTTATTAAGTGCATAAGTTGGTTAATGTATTAATGATAAGAGTATGCACGGTATGAATAACGTAAAAATTATGAACTGCTGTTCGTGGAATTAGATTATTGGAACATCAAGTTTAGCAGCAAATTCTTTAGTGTAGCCTGTGCGAATATTCGCTGATTCGAGGAATATCTGCAGTTTTATGTACTTGTGGTTTAATTTAGTACTTGGAAAGGTCATATGTCAAGTACCTGTACGAAGAAAATTTCAGAACCAAATATTCATAGAGTTTCTCCAGAGTCAGGCATTTTAACTATTCGATGTTTCACACAGATACACCTGGATATGTAATTAGGTTGTCTGGAAATGGGAAAGGAATAAATGTTGTATAGATAACACGCACAAACATCGCAGAGACCTAGGCTGAGGTACACATTTCGCTTCCATAAACTTTATTAATACTCTCGTAATATTTTAAATTACGGTGGTTACTATATACCACTCGCTTTAAAATACAAAGTTCTCACAAGTTTGACCACACATTTATGTGTTTTTATCACTTTCGCGATCAATAGCATTCATTTCCCTATATAGTGTGTTGTTGTGAGGCAGAACCTAAATTTTAAATATTATATACCAGAACATAGATGAAATATGTAGTTAATGAAAACTTAAATATAAGTGACCATCTTCTGATTCATCCCAAGTGCCAATGCAACGTTCAGAAGCTGAATTACGATTCCTTTATACAATTCAGACTATATCTATGACAGGCGTATTATGACGATACAAAACTTAATAAAGAAAGAAAAGAAAAATGAAGTAAAAACACAAAAATAGGGGATGATCGAAGGAAAGAACTAATAATGAATAAAAGATTGAGCGAAAGGGGCAATTAGAAAATAAGAAAACGATAAAGAAAGAAAAATATACATAAATAAAGAACAGACAGAAGGCAGTAATGAAGGAAATAAAACAAGAAAATATAAAAAAGGAAAGAAGATGTAAGGGAAAAATATGCGAACAAAAGACAGGGCGACTGGACGCGTAAGAAAGAAACGATGAAAATGAATTAGATAAAGAAAGAGCAGCACAGTGCAGGGAATACAACAGAGTTCCTGCAGTGTAGTTCATGACGCTGTGGTGTGAGGAAACAAGTGCCTTACAAGGGCATAAGCTTGGCTGTGAGCGTGTGGACGACCTCAAGATCCATCAGAATAATAAATATGTATGAGGTCCCGCGCAAGTAAATAATCCCCTAGCCTCATCAAGCTAGCAACACCAAACAACCAAAGACCCCTACTTTCACAAAACAAAGACGAGGAAATGAGAGTACATACATACTTGGTATTAATTTTGTTACGAAATAATCTACTGGCTAAGATGCAAGGAGACTGATAAACAAAAAAATGAGACAAAAAAGGGTTTTGTGAACTTGTTATGATGCAGCTTAATTGATTCGTCATAAATTACTGGGCTCATTGGATCATATTAGGTCCTGCTACGGACGTAACGGACTGCTTATAAAATTAATTTATCAGTGTGTACGTATAATAAACGTGATCATAAAACACTCCCAGACTAATTACCTTACAACCGATGTTCCTTAACGACTCAGTAATTTGTATAGCGTTTTAATCTGCCCACTTCTGTACATTATGTTATTTAACAAATTCCACTCTGGACCTAAGAAGTGGCACGAATCAGTTTGTGTCTGTAACTAGGCCGGATCACGTTACAGCAGAGTGTATGTGTATTCCAAATGTACTATATGCATACTTCAAACAGCGTCGCCGTCTTACTGGTTCTGACGTCTACGTGTCAACGGCTGCACAGCAAATCACACTGCACGCACAACAACACATTATTTTCTGTTTAGTTCACTTAAATAACCACCACATCGAAAAGTATTTCAAATAACAGATCTAAAGCTGAAGGAATTCCGCACATGAAGCAACATTCCAATTTTTACACAGTAAAGAGTTTGGGGGGTAATGGATAGAATTTGATTTGACCTTCGGGCAAACCATTACAAGTATCATACCGCCACAAAACACTAGGCGAATTATACGGGAAAAAACCACTAGCTGAATCATACTGGTAAAAACTATTAGATGAATCATACCGGTACAAAGAACTAGGTGAATCATACCGGTACACACAACTATGTTAATGATACCGATAAATGCCACTAACTGAATCATACCGGTACAAACAACTAGGTGAATCATACCGGTAAATACCACTAGCTGAATCACACCGGTACACACAACTATGTTAATGATACCGGTAAATGCCACTAGCTGAATCATACCGGTAAATACCACTAGCTGAATCATACCGGTACAAACAACTAGGTAAATCATACCGGTACACACAACTATGTTAATAATACCGGTAAATGCAACTAACTGAATCATACCGGTACAAACAACTAGGTGAATCATACCGGTAAATAGCACTAGCTGAATCATACCGGTACACACAACTATGTTAATGATACCGGTAAATGCCACTAGCTGAATCATACCGGTACAAACAACTAGGTGAATAATACCGGTAAATACCACTAGCTGAATCATACCGGTACAAACAACTAGGTAAATCATACCGGTAAATGCCACTAGGTGAATTATACGGGTACAAGCCAAAATTAAATTCGTACCACAGCTTTCACTGCAGACAAAAAGTGCCGAATTTAATTCAATTCTGTTTCATAATTTCTGATAATGAACACGAGTATCGACAGACGGACAGACATGGCGTCCATTAGGTCATGTATCTTGTTCACGAAACCGACACGCAACATACAGAGTGCGACGCTTAGGTAGGAAATGCCTAAGAATGGAAATCTCGTCTGCGAGCACAAACGAAGACACGTACCGCAGTCAAGCTCTCAGGTCGATACATTCTACTCAGCACAGTGACTGCAAACACCATTAGTCGCACTATCAGCCTAATGACAGATAAAATGTCCTGCATTATTTTATATTATTCATACCGTGCACTTTCTTGCAATTATTATATCAACCAACTCATGCACTGAATAAAGTACATTTGTAAGCTATTATAAAAACCCCTACATGTTTCAACACCGAGGTGCCATCATCAGAGGGCCGTTCAATACAAAGCAATTTAGATCCAACACACCAAATTATGTCGTCTTTACAGAAGTGAGATTAAAATTCTAAAGTACGTAAAATTAATAACCATACATTTAAAAGGTTGTTGTAATATTAACACTATTAAAAGTACTAAAAACAAGCCGTTCCAAGTGTTGCAGTTGTTTACAAATGTATGGATCATGCATACATACATACATACATCTATATCGAGTGTATGTAGAGATCTCGTTCTGGTGGAGGATATGCAGAGTGTGTGTCGAGTGGTGAGGTATACTGCATTAGTTGAGGCTCTTATACCGGTGCTGATGGAGGTCCAAGTCTTCGCGAACGGTAGCCGTGTCGACTGACAAATAGTTCCCGACGTTTCGAACGACTGTATTTCCTTAAGCTTCAGGGCCAAGCAATCTTCTTGAACTGCTTGGCCCTGAAGATTAAGGCACTATGCTCCTGCTAAACATCCACAAACATTTACAAATCTACACGGCATTATCATTCAAAAAACTTGAATATTCAGAAATTCTGTTGTTATTTACATTAGATCGAAAAATTCCTGGCTAAATAAAGCATAATGTGGCCCAAATAACATGGTCTTTCTAATTCATTAGTAATTTGTCGGACAGCCATTACAGGAACAACACAATATTTTTATACACGCTTAGTAACAAACAGTATTAATGGAGAAAAGAATGTAGGACAAAAATAACACCATAGAATTTGGAAAGCCTCTATTCGAAGTGACCATTATACGACTTATGTAAGATATTTCGCAACTATTGCTTAGCACGTGGCAAAAAAACTGAACGCGACTTGGGCAATGGTTGTCACAAGTGCCAGGTTTGGCACCGCATGACATTTTGTTTGGCACCAGTTCTACAGATTTATTTTATATTAACACCTGGCAGCGCTTCATAAGTAAAGATTTCACCAAGCCGTAATTTCTTTTGGTGTAAAGTACATTCTGTTATTACTTCATGCTACAGGCTGCTGACGTTGAGTCTTAGGCCTCTGTCACACTCTCATATTTTTTTAAATTCGCGGCGTTTTCAACGAAGTGCCAAATTAATGGCGGTTTAATTATTTCTTGAATTACTTAAAACGTTCTCTGAAATTTTAGGTTATACAGTATCGAATGGAAAGACGGCCGTACATTGTGAAGTGCAAAGGGCGTGGTGGGGGATCAGTCAGTGACGTTGCATGGTACTATACAAAACTTATGGTATTATGCCAGCATTTTATGGAAATATACCACCAATTTATGATATTATCCAAGAACTTTATGGAACTATACCAAACATTTATGGTAGTATACCAGCATTTTATGGTATTATACCAGCATTTCATGGTATTACGCCAGCACCTTATGGTACTACACCATACTGTTATGGTATTATGCAAAACTTTTATGGTACTATATCAAATTTTTATGGTATCATACCAGCATTTTATGGAACTATTTCAGAATCTTATATTACGCCAGCACTTTATGGTACTATACCAAACTTTTATGGTATCATACCAGCATTTTATGGAACTATACCAGCATTTTCCAGGAGTGAGTAAAACCACAAAGTAACCTACATAACGGCCCCTTAAAGGCGAGAATCGAAGGCAAATTCTCTCGAATCCAAAGCAGGAGTGCCAAACTTGCGGCAGCAACATACTGCTAAAGGCAGTCTACTAACTACTGGGATGTTTTCGGCTCACCAACAAGCAGCTGATCGCCCAAAAATATGTTATTGAATTTACGTGCTGAAAAGTCTCAAATCTTACGCATGGAATAAGACACTGAAGGACCGCGTAATTCTTCAGAAGCTTCACCGTCGGCTTCTCACCACGTAGGCACACGTTCAATTCGAAGGCAGTAAAAATGGAGTTTGTGGTAAACAAAGTAGCGAAGCGTAGGGTTTTTTTTGTCTTCAAGTTCTTTGGTTTTCACCTGTCAATTATCGTACCACCGATGCTGCACTTTCATTCATCTGTCGTCCAAATGATAGACAACGAGCCCATTACGAGTCGAAGTCTCACACCATCATACGAGAACAAAACAAAAACAATACTTTAATGCATTTAAAAGACACTGTCTATATTTAAATTGGTCCGTTGTAGAGCCAGACCTGAAAATAAGGACGACAGGCAACAAAGTGGAATTAAACGTCTCCTTCAAAGTGTCTGATAATTTAACTGACACGAACAACTGCATTCTTAATGACCACACCACTTTCCGGTCGCTATCCGGCCAGGCGTATTCGATCCTGTCTCTTAATTGCTTTATACTGATGCCTTCGTATGCACACTTATAAACTCGGTTGCTTAGCGTTATCATAAAATTACGTTCAGGAGCCGGACTACGTTATACGCTGGACGACGGGAGATTCGGGATAGGGTTCCTGGAAGGGACAGATGTTTACCTTTCCTCCACAGCAATCAGACAGGATATGGGCTCCATCCAGCATCTTATCCAATGGGTAACGCGGGCCCTTTCGTCATAGTTACAGCAGACAAGTCATAAGGCTGATCAATTACTTCTATCCAGTGTCGAGGTTAAGAATGCGTGGACCTACACCTCCATTCTCCCATACATCTTTGTGGTAAGGGACTTAACTAAAAGCAGGGACAAATTTGCTCCTTATTTTAGTACCCATGGGAGTTTAATCGTGAATATAGAAGAATCTGTATCAACAGGCCTCTGATCGTGTCTCATTTTTCCCGGCGGTATTTGAAGACATTTATAGAGTTCGGTTCGAGCTTCATGCAAAGTAGCAAAATTAAATTCTCTCAAATATTTTTTAGTAACTAAACCAACAAATACACGTTACTAGGGAGTAACCCTTACCTCTCTACAACTTACCTCCCAAATGCCTGGGCCATTATCAAGGAGTACCAATTAATAATAATGAAAAGTGTATTTGGGATTGGAAGTGAAAAATACTAGAAATTTTCTTTCCTGTCAACACAACAATATTCATTGTATTACAATAGCTATATAAAAATAACAGTAATATTTTAATGTATTTTTAGGTACACAACTATTATCTTCTCAGGTTTTAGAATAAAACTCCATCTGAAGATGACCTACACAAATAGAAGGATGTCGCGTAATTCCTGTAGCTAATTACAGTACAACGAATAATGTTATACTGACAGAAACAGAACCTTAGCATTTTTCATTTGGAATTCCATTACGTAGCAGAACGGGATGCCAACAGTGAAGACTGAGAATGTATTTGTTTGTTTAATGACTAAGGTTGTACGAAAACATACGGTGATATGCAACACTAAAAGACACCTCAAATATGTTCAGTATAGACAAATCCTCCCCAAACGAACAGCAAATTTTATCGAAAGAGTTTCCAAAAGTTGATATGAAACGTCCGAACTGGCGTAACTTATTACCAAGACCGCACACTAAGCACAGATTTCATTGTTTATTGCTTATTTAACGACGCTATCAGTAGTTAAGGTGCCGATCCCAGTAGCCGTGCGGTCTACGGCATAGGTATGCGGTCGCTCGCTTGCTGGGATTGTGGGTTCGAATCTAGCTGAGGGCATGGATGTCTGTCTCTTGTGAGTGTTGTGTGTTGTCAGGCAGAGGTCTCTGCGACGAGCTGGTCCCTCATCCAGAGGAGTCCTACCGATTGTGGTGTGCCTCAAAGTGTGATCGTAAAGACTCGAAAAATGAGGCGGCCTAGGCCCCCAAGGGGCTGTCGAGCCATTGAAAAAATCAGTAGTTCAGGTAGTTACAGACACGAATGGTAGGATCAGTGGTGATTAATATATTTTGAAAGGCATGTAACGAAGCAGTAGTAACTTGTTTTGAATTACTGTTGCTGAATTTGTCTCTAAATACTGAGGAAAACCATGAAAAGCTTCAGTGGGTATAGGCGGTGTCCCGACGGAGATTCGAACCACGTATGCCTGCCAAATACAAGTCAGACGCGCTACTGCTTGATTTACACGTAACCCGTCCAAACCTTACAGATTTACTTTCCTCTGTTCATGGAGGCGCAGTCCACAAATTCCTTTAGGGTCACCGGAAATCCAACACGTGACTGCATTACAGTGCTTTAACCCTTTAATGAGACTGAAGGCCAACAAGTCCACAGGTAACTGATCTGCATGAAACAAAGGCGCCTTCTAAGTCGTGGCTAAGATCATACGTATGGACCCATTCATGTCTCGGAAGGTTTTCGCAAAATTGGCCCGCGAGACCTCAACATTCCTCAGTGTGTTAATATACTGCGCTTTTAAGAGGAACGTCGGTAGTTATCTACCAAAGCACACGGCGTCACACGTCACAAGACATTCACCACCGTGAGAACCTCATATATTACGTAATACACAAAAGTAAGACCACCACAGACAGTGTTTCAAGCATATCCACTATGGGCCATAACTACTAACTAACTAACTAACTAACTAACTCCATGGAGAAGAGTCCTTCTTGACAAGCTAACAGGTCGTCAGCTAGTCAAGGAATTCCCCGCGTTTTATGGAATCCGAAGGTTCATTACCGCACTCACAAGAGCCCGCCACCTGTCCCTATCCTGAGCCATATCAATCCAGCCCACGCCCCATCTCACTTCTTGAAGATCCATTTTAATATTATCCTCCCATCTACGCCTGGGTCTTCCAAGTGGTCTCCTTCCCTCAGGTCTCCCCACCAAAACCCTGTACGCACCTCTCCCCTCACCCATACGTGCTACATGCCCCGCCCACCTTATTCTTCTTGATTTGATCACCCGAATAATATTTGGTGATGAGTACAGATCATTAAGTTCCTCGTTATGTAGTCTTCTCCACTCCCATATTACCCGTCCCTCTTAGGCCCAAATATCCTCCTCAGCACCCTATTCCGAACACCCTCAGCCTATATTCCTCCCTCAGTGTGAGAGACCAAGTCTCACACCCATACAAAACAACAGGCAAAATTATAGTTCTGTATATCTTAATCTTTGTATTTTTGGATAGCAAACTGGAAGACAGAAGATTCTGCATGAATGATAACAAGCACTCCCCAGGGCCATAACTACACAGAGATGTAACTTACAGAGGTGTGCAATACAAGGTACTTTGGTTCTGAAATACAAAATGCTACGAATTTAAGCATCTTTTACTCATCCTCGATTTTAGTAGCTAGGGGACAACACTGTACACAAAAATATAATTTTACCTTTACTATTTAATTATCCGTGTGAGCAAATCAAGAAGAATGAGATTGGCGGGACATGAGGCACGTATGAGGGACAGGAGAAGTGCATACAGAGTTTCGGTGGGGAAACCTGATTAAAAAGAGACAAATTTGAGGACACAGACGTAATTGGGAGAACAGTATGAGAATGGAACTTAATCGGTTGGGAAGGCATGGACTGGATTGATCTGGCTCAGGACAAGGACAAGCCGCGTGAGCTTGTGAATGCGGTAATGAAAGATCGGTTTCCATAAAATGCGGGCAATTTGTTGACTAGGTGAGGAACTGAGCTGTTCAAGAAGGACTCTGCTCCATGGAGTTTAGCAGTTAGTTAGTTCAGTAACTATGGTTCATTTAACGACGTTATTGCAGCTCAGACTGCACAGCGTCGAATGTCATGGTTACTGAATAATGGGTTGAAGGGGTTAGAAGGATACAGTCGTGATATAATTAATTATTATTACTATTATTATTATTATTATTATTCCATAACCAAATTATGTACTTAATAAAATACATTCAAAAGTACATAACTCCTACATGTTTCGACATCTAGGTGCCATCGTCAGGGAGTTATCTGAACAAAGGAATACATGGCCAGCACGCTTATGTAGGCGTTGTGTCGCCTTAATTAAAATAATTACAATATTAACATTCCAAATGCACAAGGTTAACAGTCACAAAATAACAATATTGTAATTTTTAAAACTTTTTAAGTAAAACGCTCCACGCAGAAGCTTTCAGTTGTTCGATCTAATTTGATGTACTGTTCAAACATTTGCCTTCAGGAATTGAGGACAGCACGAAATACCCCAGTATATCAGGTATCAGGACAGAGATTTGAACCAAGGACCTCCTACATAACAAGCAGTTTATCTATTCGCCTGCGACGATCTCTAATTTTACTTTATTTTGTATTAGTATAAAACATGGTGTATTCCATTATGGAATAACACAGACTAAGAACTTTAATTGTACTCATTTGTCCGAGTACCTCTAGATCAATACAGTGTAATTTGAATACTATCCACGGCGCAAAATATCACAGAACAATCAATCGTGCCTTGTATGGCGTTTAAATTATACAGTAGTCTCGATGTTCGTGAAACTCGATGTTCGGGATTTCGACCTTTCGTGATCGCCAGTTATAATACGTTTCGGTCTTCCGTGACTGGCTCCGACGAATCGGGATGAGACAATGTGGTTGGCGAGTATGCTTTCCCCATTCTTCTGCTACTGCGCAGATGACTAATGAATTCCGTTTATCCAAAAGTTGTATTTCATTAGAAATAAATTTTCATGCTATTTACACTTTTTTAAATACTTGTTTCAAAGATTATGTCGGCAGTATTTACAGTATAAAAAGAAAAATCACAAAACTGTTATTATAACCAATTTAGCTCACTAGGAGTGCGTGAAACAAAAGTTAAAGATAGAGAAATATAAATAACATTAGTGAAAAAAAGACTAAAAACACTACGTCTGATAGTGAGCTGCTTACAGCACGATATGTCGGTCGTTTATGTTTGTAGGTTTTGTACAATGTATTTACCGAGGACAAATATTCTAAAGGACGTCTCTCTTAAAGGTAGTCAAATTTGCATCTCCCCCCCTCCCCCCCCAATCCTGCCGTTTATATTTCCGTATTTCTATATCTATACTTGTCATTTTAAAATCCTACTGTTTCGCTACGTAATGCTTGAAGGTCTTGCTTGATTTTAGTGCTTAAGGATTGCAAATTTACGGCTGGAAGTTTCATAATTACAGACAGTAAATTAGGAACTAGGGATCGTTGGCAAACGTCTAGGAGTAATGTTATGAGAATTTCCAATCAGAACCGCTGGCCCCTGACGTGAATTAAGCGTGTCAGATGTAAGCCTTCAGCTACCAAGGCAGCAGGTGACAAAGAAGTATACCGCTTCTAATGAATGGATTATCGTTTAAGATATTAATCAATTTACCCGTATCATAAAAAAGAAGACTTTTCTCGTAGGACGAAAAAAAAAATATTAAATTTAAAGCCATGTGTGTAACACTCCTTTTAATTGCTGTGATTTTATAGTTTCGTTATATTCTTTTATTTGGAATGTCAGTTACACTTACCGTGGGCTCTTGTAATTTCTTTGGCTGAATACAGCAATTATCCATTCTCTCTGCTGCGAGCATGAAATTCCATCTTAATATGATGTCTTAGGAAACGAATTACAATTTATAGAATGTCAACCGCTCCTCATCACAAGAATCTTAATTGCATTTGATACTAAATTAAATACTACCACCGAAAAACTGAACTGTGTGTAGTCAGAAAAAAAAACAACAGTCAGGTCCAAACTAATAACAGTATCAGACTAAATACAAAATATATCCCATACATAAATACAACTCGCACTGAAAAATGAGAATTGATATAGGCTTATATTATAGGATGCGGTTTATAACCGCGATATCTGTTTAAGCGTGTTGTCAACTATATGACGCCGGTGATGCGTGAAACATTATGGAGCATTGGTGGAATGAGAGTCACAGGGGAAAAACAAGTACTCGGATTAAAACCTATCTCCGTGCCATTCTGTCTACCTCAAATTCCACATGGAATACCTAGGATTGATCCCAGGCTTCTCTGGTTACAAAATCACAGAGAACACCGTTACTCTCAGTATGACATTACGTCTCACGTCATACAAAATAACGGGAAAAATTATAATTCTTTATACTTAATTAGTACGGTTTATAAGCCCTTACTTTCTTTTAAATGCAGTTTTCATGTGTTATGGCCATTCCCGAATATTTAATCATTCAAGGGCGAAAAGTAATGTTTTATCTAAAAGTCCAGTTCGTACCGAGCAGTAAACACTTTTCATCTCGGTTATAAAAACCAATTAGTCAATGCTGCATAGCGTAAAGTTGCTGTCTGTTATACATACAAAAGAAATAAATCCACTCTGTTAGCAGAATGTAGAAATTCTGAATATTAAACCTGATGTTACGTAAAGTCACCGCTAGGTTTTGAGACATTTTCGATGGGTGTACGAGTATTAGCTAGCCAGCTTCAAATTATTATTTCTTTTGTATTCCAGTGATAAAACATAAATTCACACCAATTTTCTCTGAGCTTATAGGCCAACCTCTTTACTAACGTCTAAAGAAACCTTCCACTCAACTGTCTAAGAGGGTCCCGAAAAAATAGATGTCCGATCGGGATTCCAACCCGCGACTACATATGTATGACTGTAAACGAATCTGATAAAACTGTTTTGATAGACGGTTAGAACAGTTGTTAGACAGCCAGACATTCTCGAGCTGGACCCATCAACTGTCAGCTGAAAATCCTTTTGGAGATGGTAAAAAATAAACATTAATAAAGCATGTCTAACTATCGAGGAAACAATGTCTAAAATGTTGATAGCTGAGACATTTGCTTAATAACTTTTCATCGCGCAGGAAAGCATTCTGACACCACTTAAGTACACAGCTCTAGAGCTACTTAGTGTCCATGATAGTTATGATAAGGAACGAGCAGCGGAGGGAATACTGGAATGGACGGCAGGAGAAACAGCGGAGATGATGGTTCGATGTCGAAACAATAATAATTTTATGTGACGCCTTATAATGTGACAGGTACATAACGTTTCGGATAGACCTGACGCCTCCATCCTCAAGGTGTACGCCATATCGTGGTAGATGTGTTTTAATTTTTTCTACAAATTTGTCTCAAAAATTTCTCATTCTAAGAAGAATTGAGCGAGATATTATCATAAACTTACACAGGTGTTCATGTAAAGTGTCCGTTGTTTTTGTCGGACTTTAAATAAACTTGAATTATCTCGACAGATTTTCCAAAAATACTCAAATATCAAATTTCATGAAAATCAGTCCTGTGGAAGCCGAGTTTTTCCATGCGGACGGACAGACAGACAGACATGACGTAGTCAATAGTCCCTTTTCGCAATTTTGCGAATGCGCCTAAAATGTAAAGCTGCGTAGATCTTCAGTAACATATATATAATAACTATGCATAAAAAAACTGAGCGTGGCCGCGACAGAACTCTTCGGTAAAAGAAACCTATTTACAGTATATCAACCAGGCAAAAGTAAATTCACTGACAAAAACATGTCCAACTTATGTCACTGTTCATCTGAATGGAAGTCTCGTTTAGAAGTGGGTCAACGTCAGCACTTCGGTGTGTAAGTGGCAGTCATGTACCATAACGCAACTTAATCCTGTGACTGAACAAAAAACACGTGCATGCAGGATAATTCTCTCACAGTGGCATACCAACTGGCAGCCAAGTACTCGCTTAATAGCGTGTGCTAATACCATTGCAGTCCATAGAAGCATCTTGTGTGAGGTTTCAATTGGATCAGCTCACGCTGCTGAAGATAGGAGTGGCCAAAACATTTCAATTGGTCTAGCTCGAGCTAATGTACACAGGAGTGGCCAAAACATTTCAATTCGAATAGCTCGGGCTAATGTACACAGGAGTGGCAAAAACATTTCAATTCGAATAGCTCGGGCTAATGTACACAGGAGTGGCCAAAACATTTCAATTCGAATAGCTCGGGCTAATGTACACAGGAGTGGCAAAAAACATTTCAATTCGAATAACTCGGGCTAATGTACACAGGACTGGCCAAAACATTTCAATTCGAATAGCTCGGGCTAATGTACACAGGAGTGGCCAAAACATTTCAATTCGAATAGCTCGGGCTAATGTACACAGCACTGGCCAAAACATTTCAATTCGAATAGCTCGGGCTAATGTAAACAAGGGTGGCCAAAATATTTGAATTGGTCTAGCTTGGGCTAATGTACACAAGAGTGGCCAAAACATTTCAATTCGGATATTTCGGGCTAATGTACACAGGAGTGGCCAAAACATTTCAATTCGAATAGCTCGGGCTAATGTACACAGCACTGGCCAAAACATTTCAATTCGAATAGCTCGGGCTAATGTAAACAAGGGGTGGCCAAAATATTTGAATTGGTCTAGCTTGGGCTAATGTACACAAGAGTGGCCAAAACATTTCAATTCGGATATCTCGGGCTAATGTACACAGGAGTGGCCAAAACATTTCAATTCGGATAGCTCGGGCTAATGTACACAGGGGTGGCCGAAACATTTCAATTGGTCTAGCTTGGGCTAATGTACACAGGGGTGACTAAAACATTTGAACTAGGACCTATTCTTTGGAGTGACCTACGCAACGGGTAAGGAAAATGTGACTGAAACTTTGAATGTCAAGATTTCTATAGGTCAGGTGCACTGAAAATAGTTTGGGTGGGAAATGTTTGAGGAAAGACTACTTAGGAGGTCTAGACGTATGTGAAGGATAACGTGAAAATAAACATTAAATGGGCTGAGTGTGGACTGAACTCATATGGCGCAGAAAAGGACAGGTAACTTCTTGAGGAACTGGTAATATACTTTCGGGTTACAAAAATTTATGGGAGTTAATAGCTGAGCGGTTATTAGCGTATAAGGATAGACTATAGTCTGCGAAGTTAGTCTGAAAACCGATAAGTCTAATTCATAGTAATCGGAGGTGTGAAATTTTTATGGCAACATGCCACAGACCCACCAATTATTAGGCTAAGTTCAGTGGTCCATTCCTTTGGCTCTCCAATCGTATCACGCCAAGTGTGTGTACTTGCACTGTCTTAGGCAAGTCACAACTAACCCGCCGGTAGTAAACTTGTATATCCCTTGCTGTAAGCTACGGAGTCGGCTATCTGATCGTGCCAGGTTAATTTGATCCACAAAACTTGTACCGTAAACCTTAGCTTTCACGTTACAAATATGGGCACCAGAATTTCCAGATACTTCATTACAAATATAAAAGTAACATAGTTATTTATGTAAGGACTTTACTTACAAAATTAAGCATAAGTAATGATAAATTATCATAATGCATATAACCTTCAAGTACACAAGTGTATAGACTTCTATTTCCAAGAACGTCCCTTGTTAACTATATAGCCTGCTGGTTGTTGAAAAGAAAACGACCAGCTGAAGCAAACGAATACTTAAATTTAAACACATCTGTTTGCAATAGTGTCAGATACTCTTAATCAAAGTTATTCGACAGATGAATAGGGTGACGAAAACTGCTGTAAAGTCAGACAACCTCACTTCAGATTGGGGTGGACAATGGATACTAGAAATTATTCATTCCGTCCATTTTGTTTACAATATTAATTTATAAAACCAGACAAATGCACACATGACAAACACATGCGTATAGTTTTTCACTATTCCTGCATGTTTCGGCAGGTCTGTGCCATCCTCATGGATTTCATACACAAAAGTTTAAATGTGAAGACGGCACGGACGTGCTGAAACATGTAGAAGTAGTGACAGCTACGGATGTGTTTGTCATGTGTGCATTTGTCTAGTTTTATAAATCAATAGTGGATATTAGGTTTATAAGAATATTAGGCAGATTTAAAAATCGGATATTCTGGCTTAAAATAAAACTGACACTATATTTATGCATACCAACGGGGATATCTTGTGTTCGAGCTGACAGTGCACCAAAGGATAAAAACGAAGAACTTTTGGTATACGGTTGCATATTCATATTTCAAATAGCACAATCCATCGATCGTAAGATCATATACAAATTTGTATTGTATGAAGGCCAACATTCTTGAGCAAATTGAGTGGACAGTTTAGAAAAAGGTGATTCTTTCTGACATTTTCATAATGTCGATTGACAAATTTCCTTAAAGCCACAATGCCGGGTAATGCAGTTCCCTTTCCTTCTACATGTAAGATGATAAGGCAATTAATTCCACTCCATTGGGTTCCTTGGCATAACTAGCCCTATATCCTGGACAAGGATTTCAAAGAGATCCAGCATAACAGAATTCTTAATTTATCCTGCCAACTGAAGAAGGAAACAGAACCAGATGTGGTTTAACAGGCACTTCGCCCATCTATTGTATTGCCATTATATGGATTTGTAAAGAACAAAAAGCACCATAATGGTTGCGCTACGCGTGCATTTCCTAGCTTCTTAACCCTTTAAGCACGAAAGGTAATCCGCGCACTGAACACTTCCCATCTCGATAATAAAAACCAATTACTGAATGCAGTACAGGGCAAAGTTCGCTCTTTGTTCTGAGATACACACAAAACATATAAATACACTGCGGGCAGAGTGCAGAATTTTTGAATGTTAAAACTGGCGGTACATACAGTAACAGCTAGGCTGTAAATTCATTCCCGGTTCTCTTTTATTCGTCACTGACAATGGTGTTTATTTAGTGCGAATAAAAAGCTATCATTACACAGCTATTCGCAATACAAAGACTCAGAATTTATAAACAAATAGCTTGTTAATTATAAACCATATGGAAATGTATTTCATATCAGACATGTAGATATTAAATCATTTAAATCTTATGAATGCAATCATAATCCGTATGGTCCATCCTTTGGTACAGATTATAGACAGACTACAGAATATAAAAAAGGAATATAGAATAGAATATAGAATAAAAGTGTAATATAGATAGACTATGGAATATAGATGTAATTCGACGTAAGCTTCATGCATAATCAGGGTTGGAGACCCATTGGGCGGATACAAAAAAAAAGAGAACTTCCAGACAGTTGTTACTGTAGACATCAATACCAAATTTTACCGAAATTGATTCAGTAATTTAGGATAATAAAAGTGGGCAGACTGAAGGCAGGATATCATCTTCTCTGTACGATCTCGTCCCGTTTACCTACCGCGTAAATACCTCACAAAATACAGAAAAGCTTTCAAGGGCCGACCTAAAGTCAGGCGGTAACACTAATGTGTAAAAGGTCATACTTAATGCAAAAATGTAAAGTCATTGATGTGCTTAATTAATTAAGCAACAAGCATGAAAATTTAACCTCGGAATTAGACGGAGGTATGTGATCAAATTCACGTCCAGGCTGCTTTACCTTGGGTTGGGTAGGGGGAGGAGGAAGAGCTCCGGATACCTACTTAGATAACACACTGCATGGTCCCCCCAGAGCCAGATCGGATGCTGCATGCGATTTTTCGGCAGCCCATCTCGTGGCCTAGGCACTGAAGTGACTGAGCTAGCCCATACGTATTGTGACAAACGCTTTAAACGTTGTATCCCGCGAGTGGTCTGTGGTATAAAGGGCTCTGTCAGTATTTCAGTCTATTATCTTGTAGCGTCAATCTCACTCAACAATGTCGCTGATGGTAGGATATTAACTGGTAAATTATGAATTCTGAAGGATCTGGAAGGACCTTGGTCACTGTTAAATCGAAGTGCTATCTCTGCATTTGCCTGAAGGTTACGCGAAGCATAATCCAGAGTCTGAGGAGCCTGCCAATGCCCGCAGCTCAGACAGCGTATCAAAAACTGAATCGCAATACGTGAAGGGTCCAGACAACACCAACGTTTGGTGACTCCTTGCTACAAAATTTTATATCACAACTTTAGGCAGAACTGGGATAGCGTAGTCGGTCTAATGAATAGGTTACGAGCTAAACGGTTCGAATCCCGGCATTGGCAAGAGATCTTTCTCTACACAAAATCTTCCAGACCGGCTCTGGAGCCCAACCAGCCTCCTATTCAATGGGCGCATGAATTCTTTCCCGGGCGCAAAGCGGCCGGGGCGTGATGTTGAACATTCACCTTCTTCTAGCGGAAAGGATGAGAACAAGTGTTGCCGTACCTCTGCTCCCCCTCACATGCCTTCATGGCGTGGACAGGGACACCTTTACCTTTTCTGTAGGGAAAGAGCAGGTTGCTGAATGGTAACGCCCTGAAGATGAACCGCGTCGAATATTGGCTAAGGCATCGGCTACCGTGACCAATTATTTCGTAACTTTCCTCAGTGCTTCCTGGAAAGTAACGTCATAATGCCTCTACTTTGCCACAATCGCTTCTTTCCAAATCTCCTCAAACTCCTTGTTAATTAATCTTCCCACATAGAGGCTATATAGAGACTACAGGGTGTCTATTCTATCATGTCCTGAGCACGCCAGCTCTCGCGGGATGTGCCAGCGGGTATAGATGGTATAAGATAAAGCTGCCGTGCTGGGAGACGAGATAAAGAGGACAGGGACTATGACATCCTGACTGCGTCGTAAAATAAACCATAATTACACACTCCCACGAAAACGTGCGCGCGCTCATACACACGTACACGCAGGATACACTATAACATACTTGTAAATCTGCACTGGCTACTTGGTATTTTCCTCGTATCCCAGCAACAGCACTAAAATCGGCCGTTGGGTTTCTACCGATTGCCTTAGAATTTTTTTACATAGGTTTTCCCCATATCTTTGCAACGGTGATAGTTTATGGTCTGTCCGTTTGCATAATCTAATAGGCGAAGGAAAGCGACGAACTGAAACCTATGCTTCTAACAGTCAAGTTAAAATTTTCAAGGTTTTCCTTTCTGAAATGAACAACTTTCGTGTTTATGCCTTCGACTATCATTATTAATTTGCAAGAAACAAAGGGTGACTTACGGAGGTAGAGAGAGACGGTTGTACACTGTGAATTTTATGTGTATTTCTATATAACTCTACACCGATGTCACCGCAGCTGACATTGAAATTTTCTGATGATGATGGTCTCAAACACAAATAATGTGCGTCCAATACACGCAGTTTTCAGTAAACTCGCATTAAACGTGCACCAGCATAGTGTTCTGATATTCAGTCATCATTCATTCTGTAGTCTGTCTTACGACAGGTCCATAGCCTCTTCCAAAGCAAGTTCTCCACAGGGTGCGATCTAGTGCTTCCTCTTTCAATTTCCAGTATCTTCTCGTTTCCTTAAGGTCATCCAGTAGCTGCTTACGCCTTCTTCCTCGTCTTCCCGTCATTTCTGTCTTTCCCTCTAACTTTCCTCCAATCACGTGTTTTAGAAGGCAGTTTCTACGCAAGATGTGACCAATCCAGTTAGCCTTTCTTCTTTTTATTGTATGTAGGATATTCCTCTCCTCCTTGAATCTGTGTAATACTTCTTCATTTCGTTCTGATATGACATATAATATTTTATTATTTATTCTCTCATCATCAACGTAATCCCTGGATTTAGAACATCCATTTTTTGCAGCACAGGGTAGCATTTACCAACCACGGGCCCACAGTAACTTCAAGATTACCAACAGTGGATATACCATACTATTGCTTTAAACCAAAGGCATGCACTTTCCTTTCTGTTTAAGTCTGTTGCTGTGTGTGTAGATGCTGTTTTGTACGCTTCTGAGATCACTGTCAATTTATTAAAAGATATTAATGTCACATACGGAAAAGACAGAGGAGACAACTTGTACCTATATGTAGACAAGCCCGGCAATAAATATCAGATTTTTTTGGTCCTGTTTAAAAGATACGTTAAGAGCGCTGCACAAAGCTGTGGCTGGGGATAATTGGAGGCCTTGAAATGGACTGTTGAAAATTCAAATTCTTTTTTGCTTCACCTCAATACCCCATACATCATTCACAACTGCTCGAGAACATAAATCTGTCAGAAATCGAACGTATCTTGTTTGCCTGTCTCTTACGAGGCCGTACGCTACAGCAAACTTTTTAAAGAAAGGTTCATTACTTCCGTGTCAGTTTAATAAGAAGATCTTTTGAGAATGATATATAAATGGTGTAACATGACGTTGTGAGCGGACAATAATACACACTATTAATCAGAAAAGAATCAGATTTGGGATCGGTTTTATGACGTGCTCTGACATGGAGAAGATCGCGGGGTTGTCATATCCCTCTGTCATTCTTCACCCCTATCCCAAGGACCTATTTACAATGCTTTACGAATTTACACTGAAGCAAGCATCTGTATTTATTTACACTAAAAAAACGCCTTCGATCTAAATGGAAGTAACACACAAAAACAAGTGAAATTAAGCCAAAATTAAATTAGGTGAGATCTGAGGATCTCGAGATGATTACCGAAGATTAACGCCTTCGGGGATATGACTCCGCGTAATCTTGTCGAAATTTGCTGACGTTTCGAACAAAAGTACTGTCTCTATCTTCAGGGCTGAAGAATGGGGGTTGAGGTGCTGGCAGTACGTTATTCCGAAACGTCAGCACAAGTCTTGACAGATTCACTGTCGATTTATCACACAAATTAAAAATGAATAATGTCTATGGGTGATAATAACATCTAGATGTTGGATGTAAACGTTTCGGATATAGTGACTGCCTCCATCTTCAAGGAAAAAGTTTAGTCGGACAACCTGAAGGGTAAAAACCGTTTGGAATACGTGAGCTAAAGTAGGAGGATGATATTAAAATGGATCTTACAGAAGTATGATGGTAAGATGTTGACTGGATTTGTGTGATTTATGAAGGGAAAAGTATCAGGCCACTTTTAACACATTCGGGGTTCATTAAATGAGATAAATTATTTAAAAATTTCACCAGAACGTCAGACAGATATGTCAGCTATTTAGAACGATATACTGAAGGCTTGTGGTCAGTTACGTCGACTTTGACGTCACAGACATGTGACGTAGACGCAGTACAACATTACTTCGTGTTACGAGTACTGTAACTGGGAGTGCAGGGTGTCATAAAGGGAAGACTTTATATTCATTCCAGCATATTAAATAACGTAAAATAGATTCTGACTGTTAGAACAACAGCATAAAACACTTTTTCAGTTGTGGTTCACATTCCAATATAAACCACGTGGCTGGACACTACGAGTCAGTCGTTTCGTGGTTTTTCCTCAGTCCCTCCAGGTAAACGGGGGAAAAAACTGTCCCATTAAAGGTAAAATTAGGTGACGAAATATTCCTAGCACATCCTTTCCAATTCATAATTCAGGAATCACGCTTCAATTCGAC
The DNA here is from genome assembly GCA_021186555.1 of Reticulitermes speratus. NCBI lineage: Eukaryota > Metazoa > Arthropoda > Insecta > Blattodea > Rhinotermitidae > Reticulitermes > Reticulitermes speratus. The sequence continues at coordinate 48,174,991 of JAJKFL010000003.1, forward strand.
ACTTCCTGACGTAGACAGTAAGGAAAGCATTTTTAAATAAACCGAGAAACAAAAAGGCATCTTACACCACGAAACGAAAAAAATATAAACAGTTTCAATCCTCTATTAATTCAACCAGCCATGAAAATACACGCCTCTCTTGATTTCATAAGCTTATTCTTGAGAGACATCTACCGACTCTAAATTAATTCCCCCATACTGAGAGACCACGTCAAAACGAATACATATGAGCAAAACAAACAGAAATATTGCTTTCTGAGTCTTCAAGGTATAATAAACAACTTTCCATCTTTTGTTTTTGTACCGTGGTCAAAATATCCAGTGCTCATATCACTTGAAACCGGATGCCTATTTATTATGAAAGAAGTGCTTAATTATAAATGAAGTGACACGCTGCCCTTCAAATTGTCCATTATAAATGTATGATTTTTACTGCTGTATAGTGATAGGCCAACTACTGCCTAGACACATACAGAATAACAGTCATTTGTCTTATGACGCAATGCTACCTGTCATTCCACTGAACTATGAAAATCAATTGGAAGAACCTTCATCTGCCTCGGTGTTTCTCTGCTTTATCTACGTATGTTACTTCGTGCTGGCCACTTCGCAAAGAAACTGTAGTCAAAGCGCAGAAAAGCAACGCTTCTCTTCCCAAGATGTGCATTTTACAAGTATGAACACTGTAGTGTTACATTTTACAAGTATGAACATGCAGTGTTCATTTTACAAGTATGAACACTGTAGTGTTACATTTTTACAAGTATGAACACTGTAGTGTTACATTTTTACAAGTATGAACACTGTAGTGTTACATTTTTACAAGTATGAACACTGCAGTGTTACATTTTTACAAGTATGAACACTGTAGTGTTACATTAATCATTAACCTTTGAAGACTAAAATTAATCTACATTATACAGAGTGGCGCAAAAGTCACTTGACACGGCCTTTCTCTTGTTAAACATCGACTGACAGGGAAACTGAAAAGAGTAAAAATGCTTTTGTATCCAATGCTGGACGGTCCGGGGATCGAATCCCGGTGGGGGCGAGATTTTCCGCACCAGTCCAGACCGGCCCTGGGGCTCACCCAGCCTCCTGTACAATGGGTACCGGGTCTCTTTCCCGGGGTAAAGCTGCCACCACCCACCCCCATCTAGCCCAGAGGTTAAAGGAAGAGTAGAGCTATACCTCTACTCCCCCTCTGGGCCTTCATGGCCTGTTCTAGAGTGAAATTTACCTTATCCAATGCTCCCCGATTTCGGCAGACAGCATTGATCTTTGGAAGGCTTTGCCTTCCTGATACGAGCAATATATACATGAAGATGACTATAGAGCAATGGTGGAATGATTATGACAGGGGAAAATCGAAGTGCTCGGAGAAAAGCCTGTCCCAGTGCCATTTTTTCCACTACAAATCTTATTACATGAATTAACCCGAGATCGAAACGGAGCCTCGAAGGTAAAATTCTCCTGAGCCATGGCACGACATTTAAAGTGACTTTTGCGCCACTCTGTATATAAAGATGTATTTCGCACCTCCTAGAGGGCATAGTCTGCCGTCATTAAGACCAGTCGGCTAAGGCTGTATAGGGAGACGAACACTGTTTATCGTATTTTTAGGCTAGTAAAATCAATGAGGCTAAGATGTGGTTAAGATGTCAAGACATAAAGAATGGGAAAAATGTCTTTGTGGAAACCTCATAAAAAGTCCATATAGATGGCAGAGGAGATGCAGCGACACTGAACTATACTTATCATTTTATTTACCTTTGTCAAACAGCCTGAGCAGGGATAAACATTGAGAAGCCGAAGCATGTTGCTCTAAAGTTTGTGATATAGCAATTTTTAATAAGCACTTGTGTTGACAGTCATTGATATCTATCGGAACGACACCACTAAAATTCTGCTGGAAAGGTAAGTTGTGCGGTCGAGGGGGGGGGAATAACTTGAATAAAATCGTGCATTATGGCGACTTAGTGCTATTGAATCGTCGGGTTTTGCTATGAAGTTGGTAGTTTCAACAAGCGTTGATTATAATTACAGGGGAGAGTTTAATAAAACATTTTAAACAATAAAATACCCGATACTCAAGCACCTTTCATTCCGTTACTGACAGCTCATAGCTTTCGCTTGTCAATGCTCCATCAGCATATGTTCTATCTAAGCTGCCAGGCATATTAACGTGGAAATGAAACCAGAGCGACATTGCTTCAACAGAAGGCTGATTCGCGGTTAGAATCCTGAGGTCCTCAGAGAACCTGTCCTCTACTCTTCACTTACATTCAGTAAGAAACTAGGGGCTTACAACGAACGTAGTTAATACTGCGAAACTCTACTGGGAAGGATGGCTCTGGCAGTCACATCAGGATTGAGTAGAACTTGTGCGGTCAGTGGGCTGGTTACTCACTACATCAACGCACATGACCATAGAAACCTCCGAAATGAGGCCCCTATGCTCCGCGTTGGAGCGACAGGGACAAACAACAATTACTGAGAAGGTCCAATAAAACAAAGACGAAGTGGACTGAGTGGGACATATCAGCGTCCGGTATATGTTGTGGGTGTTATTTTTTGGGCATAAACATAAGTACCATAAACAAAAAACCTACAAAATCTATCGTAGGTACAAGCAAAGAAAAATTACCGATAAGTTCCTTACGTGTATGTCTCGTCAGGATAATGCAGGACAAATTTTAATTTAAAAAGCAAGAACTAACAAATGCGTGAAAATATCTACGTAGACATAAAGAAATCTGCAATAATCACAGCGCCCTGTTGTCAAAAGTCGCCACTGGACCCAATGTTCGCGGGTTCAATCCCGGCCGAGGTCGATGGATTTTTAAGGGTGATAAAAATCCGCAGCACAACTTCCTTCGGAGGGGAAGTAAAGCCGGCGGTCCCATGTCGTAGATTTACGGCATGTAAAAGAACCTTACGTGCATGAATATAGATGTTTCGTAAGCAAAATTCAGCGGCCATTTCTCTACCCAAGTCTCCTGATTGACTGCTAGATGGCTCTGTCAGTCATATCAGGATGAGTAGAACTTGTGCAGTCAGTGGACTGGTCACTCACTACAGATGCACACTTCCAGACCAAGAAACCTCTGAAAGGAGGCCCTATGCTCCGCAAGGAGCGACAGGAGGAAAACTAACTAACTAACTAACTAACTAACCTGTTGTCATAAAATATCAATTCTCTGATTACACCAGCTTCAGAAATATAGCTGCACGAAATAAAAATAAGTCTGAAATGACAAAAGATGGGACATCATGTTGGTTAGGATAGGGGCACGTGGTGGGTTCTTGTAAACAAGGCAATGAAATTTCTTGTTCCATAAAATGCGGGGATTTTCTTGAGTAGAAGAACTATCGGCTTCTCAAGGACTCTGCTTCGTGGAGTTAGGCATAAACTTTGCTCCCTATAATTTTAAAGTCTCTCCTATCCGAAGATCGTTTATAAGTACTGCGTCTACAGTATCACTGGGCACAGGACGCAGACCAGCCCCTAGAGTGATCGGCAGCTTAGTTAAGAAATAAACTGCGATTTATTTGCGACAAGATCTTAAATTCCCTAATTCCTTCAAGATCTCCAGCACTGTAAGCTCAACGCAGTTTTTTCTGCCTCAGGAACTGTAGGCTTATACCAGAAGCGTCAATCAGCATATAGAAACGCACAGCTCAGATAGCGTATAGGCTGTAACTGGAAGCTACACAACTATTAAATCTCTAACTTTCAATCAACTTGTGATTACCGTAGCCATTCTTCGAAAAATAACACTCATTAACTTTAACTATATAGACGTATTGAATGAATATGCATTAGTTACTTCTATCGGCCTTGCTAGTGGGCGTGACGGGTCCTACTAAATCAATCTTTATTTTACTTTGTTTCTAATAACTATTTTATATCTACCGTGTTGGCAGTTAATGACGGTAGATACCTTAAAATTTTCGGACATACATTAAATACTATTTATTTTTACTGATAAAAGTAACCTAAGGTTGTGGTTCGACAATATAAAATTATATGTTACAGCAACTAGAGTTAGCAAATCACTTGTAACATTCACACTTCACGAAACAAAGGCAAGGTCCCGTATGTAACTGAGCACTGAAGGCGGATGGTAACTTCTTCCACTTTACGTACCAATAATGTGAGCTGAACGAAGATCGCTCCTTCGCTATTTTCACTATCCGCCTTCAGTAACTAGAGAGCAGCAATCGGTCACTCGACGTGTTCGTGGCACGAAGTACGTAAACTGTTGTTATAACTAGGTGTAACTAGAATTCACTCACACACACTCACGCACTCACTCAATCGCTCATACACTCACCACACACCCACTCACACACGCACTCACACACTCGCTCACATGCTCACGCATACACTCACATAATCTCACACGCTCACAGACACACTCACTCATTCACTAATCGATCATACACTCACCACACACCCACTCACACACGCACTCACACACTGCTCACATGCTCACGCACACTCACATAATCTTACACACTCACTCACTTACTCACTCCAAGGAGCACGGTCCCCCTTTACAACATAATAGTCAGTCACCTAACCATGCAACTACAAATTTTTTTGTACCTGGGTGCCCCTTGTCGAGTATGTAATAGGTTGCCACTGATAATAACTCTATTCTCTGCCAGACAAATCCAGTCCACGCCACATTTATTTAACATCTACTGTAACGCCCTTCTCACATCTACAATTAGGTCTTCTTACGTAGTCAGCGGCCTTTAAGACTACCCAAAGAAAGCATCCAAGCCAGAGGTCCCGTGTAGCACTCCGTAAGATTATCTCCATGTGTCAGCCTTATTATTTTAACTTGCACCTAAATATTACGACTTTTATGCTTCCTAAAGCACAGACCTTATAAGGTTATATCGCACACCTACAATAACGTGCCCATCACTTAAAAATATTTCATGGTAGCTACTACTGGGAAGCCTGAATTATTCATACTTTTAACAAAAGTGTAATAATGCAGATCCTTATTTGGTAAATTCCGTTGTGATAAAGTTATATACTAAGAACTTTCAAAAAATAAGGTAACAAACACTCTGATGCCGAGAAAGTTATTGTGACTCCCGTGTATATATTGCACATGAGTAGCAGATCGTACACATCAGACTTGCACGTAGTAGCAGATCGTACACATCAGACTTGCACGTAGTAGCAGATCGTACACATCAGACTTGCACGTAGTAGCAGATCGTACACATCAGACTTGCACGTAGTAGCAGATCGTACACATCAGATCTTGCAACGTACATAGCAGATCGATACACATCAGACTTGCACGTAGTAGCAGATCGTCACATCAGACTTGCACGTAGTCACCTTTGACATTTAAAATATCTGTCCCACCATAGCACCCAGGCTTGTAAACGAAATTGGTGTCTATACGATACTACACGATACTACACGATACTACACGATACTACACTATACTACACTATACTATACTATACTATACCATACTAGTACTATATACTATACTATACTATACTATATATACTATATTATACCTTACTGCAAAACATTATACTACACTTTCCTAATTATACGAAAACTATACTATATTATACTATACAATACTATACTATAATATACTATATTATACAGTAATATTCGCTAAAAATACTATTGTATGAGACTAAGGCATATAGTACTTCCTACTATTACTTTTTATACAAACTTAAAGTTTGGGCGAAATAACCCTTTAACCAATAATTGAAAGTCCTTTTCTATCCAATGCTCCCTGATTTCTGAAAGTTCATTGCGATTTGGAAGGTTCCCAGGTTTCGCCCATTTGTCCTTTTACTATGAGCAACATGTAGATAAAGATGAGTATGGAGCATTAACGGAACGATATGGACAGAGAAAAGCCGAATTACTCGAAGAAAAAAAAGTGTCTCCCTGCCACTTTGTCCACCACAAATCTCACATGGACTGCCCTGAAATCGAGCCGGTGCCTCCGCGGTGAGAGGCCGGCGACTAACCGCCTGACCCATGTCACGCTTTAAACAATAAGAATAGCCTGACATATATGTGAAGACACAGTTCGTACCGCGCAGTAAACGCACTGTACATATGTTATAAAAATCAAACATTTAGTGCTGTATAGTACAAAATCGCTGTTTTTTATGAGATCCATACAAAACACATAAACACACTGTGTGGACAAGCGTAGAATTTCTGAGTGATAAACTTAGTAGTACGTATAGCAACTTCTAGGTTTTGAATTGTTAAGCACTGGAGCTTCAAATTTTGGAATGAAGTCTCTGACCGCTGTATCCTCCACGGAGCTGACTAGTCTTACGTAAACTCTACAGATACGTCCGTAATGGCGAGAAGAAGGAGACGAAGGAGAAGAAGAAGAAGAATAAGACTGTCATCGAACTCAACATACCCAAACCTCATCCAGATTCCATTAAAGACAATCTTCATCTATAGGTCGTTTAATACGCTTGCTGTCATCTTTATCCTTTCTTTCCTTTTATGTAAACAAAACAAAAATAAAGATTAGATATAAAGACCAAAACGTAACAGCGTTTCATATCCTCAGGTAAATAACAGCGTTGTGCCTGTAAATGGCACTGCTTACGTTAAAGTGCGCGTAAGTTATTTATTCTGGCACATGGACTTCGTACACGTTAGGAAATTTGAGGTCCTCGCTCTTCTGGGATGTTAGGCAGCGTACGTTGCCATTTGTTTGACCGACGTTTCGGGACAGCCTATCGGTCCCATCTTCAAGTGTGAAGCAGTCTTGGATTACTTGACCTTTTAAGATGAAGCTGTCCCGAAACGTCGGTAAAACAAATGCCAACATATGCTGCGTAACAACCAGAAGAGCGAGGACCTCAACTACACCGCGGCGGAAGCCCGAGACCACATTACGAGACATAATGTTCAACCTTTTAAAGCCTAACGGTTACTTGATGCATCAACAGTTGTAACATTCAAAAATTCTACACTCTGCCCACACTGTATTTATGTGTATTGTATTTATATTTATAACAAACACCGACTTTTGCCTTACATAAATAAATTGATTTGTTTTTGTAACCGAGATAAAAAGTGTTTACTGCGCGGTACGAACTGGGTCTTTAAATGAAACAGTTTACGCTTCGTTTTTAAAGGGTTAAAGCACATTAACTACTGTTACGTATCGTCCGCTTTTTCAGCATTAAGAACAACCCTGCAGTTTGACACAGAGTGCATTCATGTGTTTCCCATTATTCTCACAATAATGACAGATTATTTCCCCAGACAGCAATAACCGGTTGGTTCGAAATATATTTACTGTGTGGCATGAAGTCAAGTTTCATGTATTGTGCAAGTTAAATCCGTATCAAATATTTTAAACTCAAGCACAGCTGACGACACTCTCAAATATCCCTCCGTCTTGTCCGTCTTGTTTGTGAACAAAAAGTGGAAATAGGGCTTGCAAGACGAATTCAGTCACTTCGGTTGCAGTATATTGCAGACAGTTAATACTGCAACACGTGACGTATCTGTAATCGATACATCACTGTACCTTCAGTAGAATCCAAAGACAGTTTTTCGCATTACACTGCATTTTCATTACATTTTGATTTATTTCTTGTTTGTCCCGTTAACCAGCTGTCAAGCTATGCGCTCTGTCACTCGGCCCATTTTTACGCCGGATACGCAAAGCACACTGCATAGAGCAATCAAAACGTAAAGAAGTAATTTATAAACATGTTTTAGATCTGTGAGAAATTCGTCTAATATTTTATATTATGCATTCCGTAAATTTTAACTCTATATTTATAGTCCGATAAATGTACAATTTAATCACATTAATTGTGTAATTTCACTGTCCTACATGTTTCGAACCCTTCAGTTGGATTCGTCTTCAGGGACTCATTATCTCAAATCACACACTATTTACACCAACTGGTACAATTGTTTACATAGTAAAACATTAATTCTTTACAATTTTGCATATACCACTACAATGTTTAAAACAAATAAAAGGTGAAAATTGTGGTTGTTGGTTGAGTCTTACATTGGTTAGGATGTTAAAAATTGTATAAAAGTTGAATAATCTGTGCTGGTTTGATATCCTGTTTATCGGAGTTGGTTGCCTGCTGGGTGGCGAGAACTGTACATTTGTCGGGCTATAAATATATCGTCTAATATTGTAGATTCACTAAAGAAGGTTTCATTCTTATAGTTAATACCTCAAAATTCCACATCTCAGTTACCTTCCATTGCCTTCATCAAAAAAAATCCAGAATTTTAAATATATTTAATCCACAAAAATAGTAAACACAAAATGGTTTTTATAGGAGTGTAGAATTTAGGACATGTGCAGTCCTAGTGCGTCGATTTCTGCTCGCCCGAGACCACAATCGGGACTCAATAACCGAATCTAATTCGAGTCGAATATCAAGTCTAACTGACCGATGCTCCGGACCCAAACCATCAGCTTCACCCGATCCGAATCAGACGATAGCCTGAAATACGACGTTCCAGTGTTAGACCGAGGCCGACAGAGCATCCCTTTGGTGTTCAGTTCCTTTGAATAACATTCCGGACAAATTTCATAATTTTTTTTTCTTATACGTGATGTTTCTTTTTACTTTTATTTCCTCAACAGTTTCCCAAAATAATTTTGTTTCTCTCCTCTCTTTCTACTTCTTTACCCATTCCTTCCCATTTCTTTTTCTAACTTTATTTTATGTTTATCTCCTTCTGTTTTTCCTTATTTCCTTTTTAACTCTGTTCTCTCTTTTTCCCTTTTTCCACTAACGTTGTAGTCTTTATAAACTAGAGGCCTCTTAACACCCGTAGAAGATGGTGCAGTTGAAACCAGTCACAGGCATGTCCCGCTCTATCACAGATGTTTTTTTTTTTTCCTATGGCTCGACAGCCCCTCGGGGGCCTAGGCCTCCTCGTTTTCCGAGGCTTCACGCTCACACATTAGACACACCACAGTCGGTAGGACTCCTCTGGACGAGGGACCAGCCCGTCGCAAAGACCTCTACCTGACAACACACAACACTCACAACAGACAGACATCCATGTCCCCCGGTGGGATTCGAACCCACGATCCTAGTAAGCGAACGGCCGCAGATCCACGCCTTAGACCGCAACGGCCACTGGGATCGGCCTATCGCAGATGTGCATAGGGGTAATCTTCCCTGCGCTACCAGTCCTCGTTGAAGTGCTTTTTCCATATGCAGAAGCAGCTAATTGGATGACAGAAGTGTAGCAACACCTCGTCATGGTAATGTCTCTGGTTCCTTAAGGCATCGCCACAAAAGTGTTCCTGCAAGATGTATCAGGTGTCGACCAGTTTACATAACTTTCTTCTTGGTGTTTAAAATAAAAAGTTATAAAAAGGAATGGTTAACCATGACCAAAAATGGCGGTGCTTCTAAAAGAGGAGGTGGGTTGCCCGGACGCTCAGTGGATGCGCGCTATTTACCCTCCTTCACCAACACCCCCCCCCCCCATAGGGGTCTAATCGCACCCGCCCGTGCCGGAAGCATTGTTCAGCTATTATGTACCATGAGGACGCCCCGTGCAAGAAGGAGCTACACAGACTGTTATACTGCGCACGTATAAATCCACTTACGCAAAGGACTTTTTTTTTAATGTAAATTCACATACTTAGAGTGCGAAACAGCTGGGGTAGCTCAGTCATTGCCGTCACTAGGCTACAGGCTGGACAATCGGGGATGAATTGCAGGCAGGGAGAGACATTCCTCTCTTCTCTGTAGCATCAAGATGTAACCTGAAGTACACACAGCATCCTATCCAGTGTGAAACGCGGAATTTTTCACAGCGGAATAAAGCATGGAGCTGACCGCTCACCCCCTTCTTGTGTCGAGGCCAAGAATGCGTGGAGCTATACCTTCATTCCAGTGGCGGCTCGTGGGGCTTTTCTCATGATAGGGCTGGGGCTAGGATTATTATATGATTATTGAGCGTTTCTTTCAGCACAGACACTAAATCACTTGCGTTTAGCGTATATAGCAAGGCCTTCTCATGTAAGTTTGTGTGTTCTGCTTGATGATGACTGACAAATAACTAAATCACATGTTGCACGATATAAATTCTTAATTTCAGTCTTCCCGACGAGAATTAATTGCGAATAATTGATGCCCTGTAAATACTTCACATTGTTCTTGTTCATGTTTGTCTTAAAATTGCAACTACCAAAATTAAAACATTCACAAATATGGCTTCCAAAACAGCTAGGTAAAAATGGTTATCAAAATTCCAACGTTTGAAACAGAACAGGTAAACAGATATACGAAGTCATCCTTTAAATCCTCTCTGCGCGACCTACTTGCCGCTGTCTTCCCGCCACCCGGCCTAGTTGTGCTGACCCAACTCTCAACGTCTGGGTAGGGCACAGCCCGATTGCTTTCCGCAGCGCTTAGAGCCCGTCGCGAGTATATGAATTTAAAGTGATTTCATTGATATGCTTTAAAAATGTACGTGTCTCCTAATTAGAACTTTTATTCAGATACGTAGTTTAATTTTTGTTAAAATTTCTGAGAGGACTGCAACCCTACAGCCCTTATGGACGAGTCGCCCTGTTCCTTTTCCCTTATACCTCCATAGTGTTTTGTTTAACTCTACTTTTTTGCTGTCTTTCAGTAAGGACATTTTAATCTCTATTTAATCATATATTATTTTGTAAGTCAGGAGGCCTAAAATGTTTCGCTAAAGACTTAACTAACAATCGGGGATCGAAACAGATTTTATTACCATTGCCGTGTGAAAACCGACTCTAGGACTCACCACTGGATATCGGTGCTAATCCCTTGCGGATAAAGTGGGCGGTAGGTGAATCTGTCCATTCGCCTTCGTGAAATGCCGCTATCTAAAAATGCATGGATATTTGCTTCCACGCAGACGTGCTAAATTACAAAAGCAACTTCACCTGTAATTTTATAAGGCCGGAGCTGAAAGATAATTTCTTGCAAAGAAATGTGTATATAGCTTGTTTTTCAGTACAGCTTTCTTTGCATGCTCTCAAACACTGTCACACCATCATTTATTGTCTTGTAATTTCTCACTCGACGCTATGAGCAGTTGGTACAGCGTTGCAAAATAAAGCAAAGTACAAACTCGTTGCTGTGATTCGTCTAGAACATAATTTGTACGAAGGATAAATATGTGTCATGTACCTACACTGCAATGTACATTCATGGTACAGTTGGCGTCTTTGAACTCTTCTTGCTGCACACGGAAGGAGACGGTAATGGTGCCATAAGTGCTTTATTTTACGAAGATTTCAATTACTGAGATTATATTGTCGATGGTAGATGATGAAATATGAGTATGAGGCATTAGTGGAATGACAGTGAGAGGGAAAACAGAAGCGCTCGGATTAAAACCTGTCCCCGTGTCAAATTTGCCAACCCAAGTTCCATATTGACTGGCCTGGGATTGAACTCAGACCTATGTACAGGCAACATATCTATATGTGCATGACTGTGCAAGCATCTGCACAAAAATTCATCTGAATCATTTACAAAAATCCAGTTGCTACCTCACAGAGAACACAATACTTGTCCATTATAAAGACGGACAACTTAATATTCTTCAGGGAATAATCAATGTTTGTGGTGTCTGAGGTTCTCACACAGCGGCGATGTGGAAGGTCCAAGGCTTCGGGGATATCGTAAAAAGAATGGTCTTAAACGGCTTGATATCCTAGAAGATGAAGTTACCACGTTCCTTCGAAACGTCGGTTACGATTTACCTGCCAGTAAAACTCACTCGGCTACCAGCCATCAGGTCTCCGTCATCCGTTCGCCGATGACGAGGAGATGCTTCTCGGAACGTCCGTCGGTTTGTTTGCGTTTCAACAAACTGTCACGGCCGGTATCGCCCTAAAAGCTTCAGACTCTATATTTACCAGTCAATACCGCGTTATACCCCAGATCGGTGACTGCTGCGAGGATCATATGAAACGCGTAAATACACCGTACGGTAAAAATGCAAATTTTCTTTAACGTTACAGTAGGTGGTAGATGTAAGCACCACTGGGATTTACGTGGTTCGTGATGCTTACAGTAACGCGGAGTGTACAACACCCATTGATCGAATAGTAGTCAAATACGAACTGAAATGTTTTTACAGTGAGCTGTCGTTGCATACTTCAGGGTTCACCTCCAAAAATTCCCTGGAGGGCCTGAGTAAACCCGCAAAAACTCAGCTTATTCGGTGGCCCGATAGAGGTTCAAAAAAGGCACCTCCCGAATAAAAAATAAAAGCAATCCCATTACAGGCCTTGACAGGTCCTTAGGGTCCAGGAGGTCGAGGCTCCCAGACTTCTAGACAATTGGCACATGAAGGTGGTAAGGTTGTCAGCCCTGCGCACCAGCCGCCTTTACCTCCCCAGGAAAGATTCCTGGTACTCATTTCTGTTGGAGGCTGAGTCGACCCCAGGGCCATAGTGCGACCGAAACGATTATGTCAATGAAAAATTCCAGTGACACCATCGGGAATCAAACACCTCCCGAATACAAATTATAAATTAAGACACAAGTCAACTTAGCCGGCGTTGGAAGAAGAAAAAAAAAACAAATAAGGCAGGCTAAAGTTACGTGTTTGAGTGAAATGCAGATTTGGTATTCGGCCATCATTACTTGCTTTAGCAATATCTGTTACAGTTGTCTGAAATGGTCAGATTTCCTTTACTCGACATTAATGTAGCACACTTCTTGCCAAGCGAGAGGACAATTTAATGGATTACAACAAAAAGATAGCTCATAAATGCTACTATAGCAACTGTGTTTTCCAAGAAAACTATATATACAAAGTCATTTCCATTGAAAGCCATCACATGAGTGATTTCTGCCTTGATAATACGAGTTAGGTGGGATTAGTTTCTGCGTCGTTCCTTTCACATAACCGTAGGCCCACAATTGGCATTGCCCGATGCAGCTGAATTTACTATTGAGAGCCAATTCCCTGGAACAGCAGCCAAGCAATAGGAAGAGGAAACTCCTACCACTGTCGGGGATCGAAATCCGCATCGCGCCATGAAGGCGTATGCAGGATGGAGGTAAAGCTCCAAGCATTCTTAATCTCGGCACTAGATTGGGGTGAGTGGTCAGCAAACTATAAAGCCCTTAGTCTACAGGTCTTGTTTCCGTGATATTAATCCAGGGGTGCACAAATCCCGGGCACCAGGTCGCCGTGGCAACTAAATTTGGTATCAAGATGCCCAACATTTGCGTGTTGTCAGTAAGGAAATTGCTTCATGTCACCATTCCGGCGCTTAGAATTTTGAGGTTGCGCCTAGATTTTAAAGAAATGTGCACCCCTGATTTAATCAATACAATTTTTCTGCGCATTTTATGTGATAACTTTATCATGTCGCGTATCTGAACTGCAATTTACGTATGTTTAACTTACCACGAGCATTATTATTTTGAGCCAATACCAGTTGGTGCAATTTCCATAATAATGTCTTCATATCTTTCAAATCTCTGTTGCGGAGATTATCGGAAGTCACTTTCAAAAGCAAGCGTTTTTCTTATCGATGCATATAAATTTACGCGCAAATATAATCTGAATTATGTAATTCTCACCTGTAGCAACAAATTCAGATAAACATAGCCTAAACTAACGCAATTCTGAAGGACCACATTATAAAGTCAAAACCTGATACATTAATCAAACACCACGTGGCCTTTCTCAAGACCAGCGCACCAGACGTCAAATTTCCAGCAGAGACGGACCACTTTGGCGAAAATGGAGCTAATTACAGGATAATTTTCAATATTTTCGATGTCGGTACGAAGAAGTACAAACATTAATTACGGTTATATTATTTGTAATTAGTTTTATAGTTAAGCGTTATTAACAATTTTTTTTGAATTCGAAACGGAAGGCTTCCTCGAAAAATTGTCGGGCTACACAAATTTCAGCCACAGATGGGCTTTTCTCACGCGCATCACAAGTCTTTAATCAAGTTTTATGAAGAAAGGGCAAGTAAATTTCCTGAATTTCAAAGAATGACACTGCGATTTCTGTGTGGCATGAACTCCTTCCAAAATTTTGTTAAGTGATTGGCTTAAAGCAGAAAAATGCCTTACTTTGTGCTGTCACCTTGAAAAAAAAAAACGGAACAATTTCCAAGGAACTCTGCTTTATAAAACTGGGAAGAAGAACAATATCCAAATATGAGTCACAATGATTGTAACAGGACCTGTTCCACCGTCAGAAACCATTAGACTTAATTTCCACTTACTTAAATTAATTAATCTTCACAATAATTAGTTGAACACTTCAATGTGTAACAATTACCTTTAATGTGGTCTGTCAGTGCCTTTTCTCATAATGCTGCTTTCCCCAGTCTGATACTAGGGGCAAGCAATTCATAATCCTCTTTGACAATATGCGTTTGTGAGTTTCGTCTGCATTTATTTAGAAATTTTTGTCCCTTAAAACAGAAGATGTTTTGAAGAAAATCGATTAAGCCTCGTTTTAATTGCATAAAATGTAGCACTTATATTTAAAGTACTCATACAAATCGAAATTGTATTCGCCGAATACAAACCACCAACATAAATTTAACCAGAATAAGTTGAAAAGTTTCAGAGATCAGACGCAGAAAAGCACAGAGAAGACCTCCCAATTATGTGCTCATTTTACACACTTCCTAGCAAAAAACATATAACTGTGTCGAATCTGTGTCTCCCGCTATAACTGGTACGTCGGAAGAATGTTTAAGCACAATGTGCACATCGCTGGCAACAGCCCCTTTCAAATTATCGAAGGTCGTTCCTGTGATTAATTAAGCACCATGCCATGATAGCGTATCGGGGGTTAGGAGGTAGAGCTCTACTCATTCTTCAGAAGTGGTTACTCTCCATTCTCTCACCGCGGAAGACCGGGTTAGGTCTCAGGCAAAACTACGTGGAATTTATGGTGGTCAAAGTGGCACTGGGAAAAGATTTTGTCCGAACACTTCGGTTTTCCCCAGTCACTATCAATCCACCAGTCCTCCATACTCATTAAACTATCACCGACGCTATATAACCTCAGTAATTAACAGCGTCGTTAAATAACACAGTTTAAAAAATCCACTCATTCAAGCTCGGCACTACATGGAGGTGAAGGTCCAGGTATAGACATGGAAGATTCGCAGTTTCGCACAGCTGTGAAAGTCACAGTGCGTTCTTTCGGTTTAAGATACCGTATAGTCTGGTAGGTGGTTACCGTTTCGAAGTAACATACTGCCTCCTTCTTCAGGGTTAGACTAAAGTATGTCCATCTTTAACGTTGGTAACCAAGTACCATAAAACACGGCATCATAACCCACAAGAGCACAATATACACACAGATGTGGATACTTTTTATATTGTGAAATTATAATTGAAAGTTACTTGGACCGCTATTGCTTTAACACGATGTGATGGCTGAGGCTGTCAGGGTGGGGCACGTTCAAGATTTTTATCTCGTCGCGACTCGTGCTGCCGACCTCTCCCGTCCCCACAGCATCCCGGCTCCATGAGGAGGAATTAAACGGACCGGATGTGAAATAAAAAAAAAGTTACAATGGAAAACAACGAGATTTGTAACTGAAGAGACAGATTGGCAGCGTCTGGCACCCGATACAAACCCAACTATGTGTGTATGTACCAGAGGGTTATCCACGTGAGACACAGACGGGGGCTGTCGCTTGCGTACCGAAAGTGATTCAAGTCCAGATTACAGGATTTCACCACGGTACAAGTGAGAACTTTGCTCTTCTGGGTTGTTGAGCAGTGTAGCTTGTTTACCGACGTTTCAGGACGTACTTGCCCCATCTTCAAGGGTAAACAGTCCAAGAAGAATTATTTTTCCTTTAAGGACTATTCTTGGGGGCACGCGGTGGCGCAGTTGGTTGAGGCACTGCGCTACAAGCCGGAACGTCGCGGGTTCGATTCCCGATGGTGTCCCTGAAATTTTTCATTGACATAATCGTTTAGGTCGCACTATGGCCATGGGGTCGACTCAGCCTCTAACAGAAATGAGTACCAGGAATCTTTCCTTAGGGGTAAAGGCGGCCGGTGCGTAGGGCTGACAACCTTACCACCTTCATGTGCCGATTGTCTAGAAATCTGAGAGCCTCAACCTCCTGGAACCCTAAGGGCCTGTCCAGGCCTGTAATGGGATTAAAAAAAAAGGACTGTTCTTGGAAGTACTGATCCTTGAAGATTGGGCTGACACGCTGCCCCGAAACGTCGGTCACAAACCAACCTACACTGCGCAACAACCCAAATGAGCGAAGGTCTCAATGACTCAAGTAGCTGTTTCTAATTGTCGCTTCGCATTCACAATTAAGAGCAATTTACTAACCTATAAAGAATTTATTCATTTGTTACAATTTTAAAGTGTTATTACTGTTTGAGGGGTCAAATTTGGGTATCAGTTGTTTATTAGCAAGAGTACCTTCAAAATTTATGTCTCCAACCCATGGGTCAGTCATGAAGACCCATTATGTAGGTGGAAAATGTAAAGTGAACAAGCCTAATTACAGCGTGTGACGACTTGTAACATTATCTGCAATATCATTTCCGTGTAAGAAAAAATGCGCGTTTTTTTCGGATTCTTGGAAATAAAACATTATATGGAAGTTACATCCGTCCGTCGTCGTCTGTGACCTGGTATGACAATCTAACCATCGGACAGACTCTTTTAAATCTAATACAGGCGCCGTCCACTAAAAGTTTTTGGGCAGTTCCAATTCCCAGCAATACTAAACCATCGTGAGTTCACATTATTTAAGGCCATAAATGTCTTCATATGTGCATCATAAGCCGTTGATCAAAATTTTGGCGAAATATCATTCATCTTGGCACAACTTTAGTCAGCTATTCTGATTTTTAGCCAGATTGACAGATTAGAAAGCCTAATTTACATAAGGCCTTACAAACAGCTTCAGTAAGAAGCAAAAAAAAAAATGCCTCTGGGAATCTGTATACAAAATAATGGGGTTCACAGATTCCAATCTTGTTCTATGTAGCCTATAGATAGACAGGCCATGGCATTAAAGATTTGCCAACGTCACTCATATCCATCAGATATTTCGTCTCTCGGTGTGGAGCATACTCTTACTTTTTGGTAATGTGAGTCGTACAGTCAAGTACAATTAAGAGCACCTGTTTTACGTAATAGTAACTAATATATTAAAGAAACCGGATAGGGTGTGTGGAAGAAGGATTTTCGTTTCCCAACTGTCCTTTGTCACCGTATATAAATATCAAAATATAAAGCAAAGCAAAAGCAATCCCTATACAGGCATGGAAAGGCCCTGACGGTTCCAGGAGTTGAGGCTCCCAGATTTCGAGACAATCGGCACATGAAGGTGGTAAGGTTGTCAGCCTTAGGCACCGGCCGCCTTTACTCCCCAGAAAATATTCCTCGTACTCATTTCTGTTGCAGGCTGAGTCGACTCCAGGGCCATAGTGCGGCCGGAAGGATTATGTAAATGAAAAATTCCAATGACACCATCGGGAATCGAACCCGCGACCTTCCGGCTTGTAGCGCAGTGTCTCAACCAACTGCGCCACCGCGTGACCCAAAATATTTAAATATACAGAACTATAATTTTGCCTCTTGTTTTATATGGTTGTGAAAATGTGAGAATATGGTGCTGAGGAAGAAATTTGGATGTGAGAGAGAGAGAGACAAAATGACCGGAGACTGAAGAAAACTGGGACTTGATTTGTACTCCTCACCATAAATTATCGGGTGATCAAATCCAGCAGAATGAGATGGGCGGACATGTGACAGGTATAGGTGAAAAGGCACGGTGCGTACGGGGTCTTGGTGGGGAAACCTGAGAGAAAGAGACCGCTTGGAACACGTAGGCGTAGCCTGGAGGATGTTTAAATGGGTCTTCAAGAAATAGGATGGCGTCGTGGAGTGGACAGATCTGGCTCAGGATAGTGACAAATAGTGGGCTCTTGTGAATGCGGCAATGAAGCTTCGGTCAACATAAAATGCAGGGAGTTTCTTGACTATCTGAGGAAATCTTAGCTTCCCAAGAATGTTTCGCTCCATGGAGTTGTTTGGTTGGTTGGTTAGTTAATTATTTAGTTAATTATCATCGCAGCTCGCCCAATCTCCTATCCACATGGTATTTTGGCTAATCCTGTACCCACTGCCTAAGGAAAGGTAACAGTGGAGATTAATTATAGCATTCTATATAACTCGTTTTGAGTCAAACATTAAGAATAACGGTTTCTGCATTTCATAGCCACTTTCTTTTATCTCAGTGTCCAATTGGCCATGATTTCGTTACTTACACTTTTTTTTTACAGTCACGAACTAGAACAGGCACCTGTCACCTTTAGAATCAATGATAATTTCCCACCCGAGGCAGGATCTGTCCAGTCAATGGGCCATATACACGAACAGACCAAGGACGTGTGTATGTAGAATGTCACATAATACTAATACATTACCTACATTACCCACACGTGAGGTTTCAGGTTTTCTGGCCGGTGAGGATGAAGAATGCCTCCTTCTGGCATTTCACGCCGTGTGTTTTGGTCCATAGGTACCAAAGTTTCGAAAGAGGATTTGTGCTTATCCCCCCCCCCCAATGGCGCAACAGCTCCTAGTGGGCCAGGGCCTCCTCATTATCGAGGCTTCACGATCACACTCAGACACAGGACTCCTCTGGACGAGTGATCAGCCCGACGCAGAGATCTCTACCTGACAAAACACAACACTCACAAGAGACAGACATCCATGCCCCCGGCGGGATTCGAACCCACAATCCCAGCAAGCGAGAGGCCGCAGACCCACACCTTAGACCGCGTGGCCACTGGGATCGGCATGTGCTTATGTACCAAGCAAAACAGATTCACATACCAGATGAAATAGCCTTCATTAAACCTACAATTCCGGCCTCGGTGCACTGTACGAAGCTTCAATTTTTCATATTATGGTGACCTCGGTGTCCCGCAGGTCGTCAGTAAATTTAAGGGTACTATAAACTTACATACCCTCCGTCCTGGAAAATAGTTGGCATTTAGATCCTTGTGTCTTTGAAGGGTTAAACTTAAGTAAGAAATATACAGCATGATACCTTAGTATCAAATATTGCATATTAATACAGTACATAATTGTACTGTATTCTGAACGAAAAATGACTGTTAGACACAAATATATCGTCTCCTTATTCATTTGTCATTTATCATCTATGAAGCCCAGTAAATCTGATAGCGTGTCACAGAAACGCAACAGGTGTCAGCCGCGGAAGTTACGTCGCCCCTCGAATCGTTTTACCCGTCACAGCTACTGAGAAGCAAGTAAGCAGCGTTCATTACACTAACGGAGTGCTCTGGCCTCACATCATTAGTGTTTTCGGTAATCATCGTTTTACCCGTCACAGCTACTGAGAAGCAAGTAAGCAGCGTTCATTACACTAACGGAGTGCTCTGGCCTCACATCATTAGTGTTTTCGGTAATCATCGTTTTACCCGTCACAGCTACTGAGAAGCAAGTAAGCAGCGTTCATTACACTAACGGAGTGCTCTGGCCTCACATCACTAGTGTTTTCGGTAATCATCGTTTTACCCGTCACAGCTACTGAGAAGCAAGTAAGCAGCGTTCATTACACTAACGGAGTGCTCTGGCCTCACATCATTAGTGTTTTCGGTAATCATCGTTTTACCCGTTTACACGCGAAAGTAACATTGCATATTTCCGTTAAGTGCTCAGAGATTTAGCGAGTATTACCAACACCACAACAACTGTGTATTACCAACACCACAACAACTGTGTATTACCAACACCACAACAACTGTGTTATAACAAAGATATACCGACAACAGCCCACTGGAGCTGATGACTTTCCAAGTCACTGTAACCTAAATTAGACATTTTTATCACCCCTTCAAGTACGTAAGGTAGAAAATTACAGAAATTAATTTTAAGATAACGATAATTACAGTCAACTTGTCGCTGTGCACACCATGAGGGCATAGATGGGGCTGGAGTTATTGTTCCACTCGTTCTCAGACTCGGTACTAGATGGAGGGGAGAGGTCAGCAAGAAGAGAAATATCCCTTGCCCCTACTGGGAATCGAACCATGATTCTTCGGTCTTACAGTCCATAGCGTAGTCACTGTACTGACTATACGTCACAGTGCAAAGTTTTCTCCAGTCTCGTGTTACTTCCTCTCTTAGGCCCAAATACCTCCCAAAGCGCACCCTATATCACACAAATATCTTCCTCAGCACCCTATATCACACAAATATCTTCCTCAGCACTCTATATCACACAAATATCTTCCTCAGCATCCTATATCACACAAATATCTTCCTCGGCACCCTATAACACACAAATATCTTCCTCAGCACCCTATATCACACAAATATCTTCCTCAGCACCCTATATCACACAAATATCTTCCTCGGCACCGTATAACACACAAATATCTTCCTCGGCACCCTATATCACACAAATATCTTCCTCAGCACCCTATATCACACAAATATCTTCCTCAGCACCCTATATCACACAAATATCTTCCTCAGCACACTATATCACACAAATATCTTCCTCGGTACCCTATAACACACAAATATCTTCCTCAGCACCCTATATCACACAAATATCTTCCTCAGCACCCTATAACACACAAATATCTTCCTCAGCACCCTATATCACACAAATATCTCCCTCAGCATCCTATATCACACAAATATCTCCCTCAGCATCCTATATCACACAAATATCTTCCTCAGCACCCTATATCACACAAATACACACACGCACACACACATTCATTTAATAAAACTGTTCTTAGGACAACACGTATGTCGCTCTTCCACGCATATGGAACCAATAATGCAACAGGGTGTGTGACAGGCTGACCCACAGTTCCATGTAATTATGTGGGATTCTCTCACTATCTTGTTCAAAGCATCACACTTTTCTACACACCAAGAAGAGCCGCCAGCCAATTCAAAAATAAATTACGTAGTTATCGCCATTATATTGCAGTTAAAATGACTAATTTGGGCAGATTTTTGTTACTGTGGGATACAAAAAGCATCAGACAGTGTGTTCCAGAGGGCGGGTTTTGTATGATCCAATTGACTAATGCGCCAATATATATTATGTAATACCGAAGGGAAGACCAAAGGCTTTCAGGGGGCGGAGGATCTACAGTCTTAAGGAGGTGCTGCTAAGTCAGTGACTGTTATAATTACACTTGCTCCTTTTCTAAACTATGGTTGTCAGTAGAATGTCTTGTTTCTTTCTCACAATCCATGCAAACGACAGATCAGTAATTACAAAGAAGCAGTGAAAAACTCAGGAATACAGTTAATGTGAAAACAGAAGTGTCAAGCAGGCTTAGGCAAGAAACGTCCCTACGTACATCCATAGACAGCTCTGTTTCGTGAAATTCTAAGGCCCTGATTTTAAATCTGCGTAGCCGGTCTTCACATGGTGTATGACAGTTTCGGGGAAGAAGGGAAAAACTTCGAACACAATAAGCTTTCACTCTAAAACTAAATCATCTATTTTACAGCAATACCTCGCTCTTTCGACGGGTTAGGGACCAGAGCACTGACGAAAGTCGAAGCATAGCCTTTATGTAGCTTTTATTTATTTATTATACTGTTATCACAAAAATAACTACGAAATGTTTACAGGACAATCACAACAATAATATAGTATAAATAGTTTGGTTATTTTAATCACAAAAATAAGTAGTATTAATATGTTTAATCACAAATATAAGAGATTCAATGCGGACAATTTCAAAAAAACATTGCACACCGAACGACTTCTATTCAAAGACTGAACATACGAAAGAAACAAGATGGCGCGCGGTGGTGACGAAATGCGACTTAAGAGCGAAGCAAGCGACGAAATTTGGAAACGTGGTTATAATTGAAAACCGACAAGAGAGCGAAGCGACGAAACTCGAAGCGGCGAAAGTCGAGGTATTGCTGTACGTGGTCAAGTACGTATTTCAGAGGGCCATAAAATGATGCAAGCTTGTTATCTGAAGTGTGTTATCGTTACACAAAATTAAATATCGTACAATTCCATGAGTAAATACACAACGTTGAATTTAGCTCTCGCCTTCTAATATACTTAAGCGAACAAACACATATCTCTGTGGGTCTAAGAAGTGTGCAGGCTCCGTGGGTAAAATCAAGCAAATAAGGATACGAGAACTACGGAGCGCTTCGGACGGAACCGATGGAACAGACGGATCGCACGAATCGAAGTATTTTTAGGCGCGTTCGCGTAAGTCTCAAAAAGCGCCTATTAGCTTCGTAATTTCTGTCCGTCCATCTGTCTTCCCTCTGCCCGCATGTATCAGCGAGGCTCCCACGGGCAGATTTTCGTCAATTAGGACTTTTTACGAAAATCTGTCAAGAAACTCCAAATTTCGTTACAATCGGACGAAAATATCGGGCACTTTACAGGAATACCTAGGTACGTTTATACAGTTCAGAGTAGTACTAAATATTTTTTACATCGACAACAGTGCAAATGGAACACATATTTGCATTTCAGTGGCAACAACGAGCACTTTTATGTTGTTGAGAGATACATGTATGTCAACAATAGAGCGGAACGTATTGTTGCATTTCCAGGCAACAATGGTTATGCGAAAGCACGACAATGTTGCGTTATACGTATATTACCTATCCTGTCATTGTGTACGCGCAATGCAATGGATTTACCGCGCACAGACTAACTGATTGCAACTGATTTCGGGTTATTCGTTAGCGAACAACGCGAGCAGTTCGGAATAGCAAATAGTTATTGTGTGTTTCTTAACTAAGGAAGAACAAAAAAAAAAAAAAAAGAAAGCCTTCTACTTTCCGTAACTCATTATAGAGGGGGGGATATTATGAAGCCCTTGAAGACTGACTGTGCGAGACGTAAGAAATAGCGTAAGAAATAGAAGCGTAAACGTGAGAGAAAGTCATGGAAGAACTAATAACGCGATTTCAGGCTTCCGCCGAGGTGTAAATGAGATCTGCGCTCTTTTGCGATTTTACACAGCGTAGAATGGTAGATTATTACCGATATTTCGGGACAACCTATCGGTCCTATCTTCAACGGTCAGGAAATATTCTTCTTGGACTGCTTGGCCCCCGAAGATGGGACAGATAGGTTGTCCCGAAACGTCGGCAAAAATCTAGAATTCTACGCTGCGTAAAATCCCCCCCCCCCCCAAAAAAAAGTGCAGATCTCAACTGATAACACTTTATTTCGGAGTCGGGAAAATATCTCGTTGTCAGAAGACTCCTAATTTCGCCAGCTCGTCCGTCTGAAAGAAGTACCATAAAAATACGTTAAATGGTGAGCAGTAACAGCTTCAAATAAAGGTCGCATAATTTGTATTTACTGGTTAATGTTACAAGTGCATAATTTTGAAAGATAATTTGTTGGTCTTCAGAGCAAGGGTATTAATGATGACGAATTCAAATCGGAAGGGTTGCATGACAAGTACCCATTATAAAGACAAAGGAGTTAATGCTGTTTATGGAAGACATTGGTATGTGTTGTGAGAATCATATCTAACACATAAATACGAAGCGTGCTTAATGTTAGAGCAGTTGGTACAATGGTCACCGCTGTTAAACAAGAGGGTACTTCGTATGACGCCGTTCACGAACCTGACGTAAGGCTAGCTGAGGACACAGGCGTTTCTGTTTACGGTAATTTACAATAAACGTGATTATTTTTTTAGACGTTGTCCATCAGCTTGGGTTTCTTCAAATATGTTCGGATTAAATGCCAGATGTGCGGAAAGTGGTACAAAAAAATTGTGTTGGAGCCCAAAGCCTCAAGCAGTTCATCTGTGGAAAATGTCTGTGATCGAAATCTCCCCTCCTGGTGATCGCAATAACCCCATATTTTTCTGTTGTGACGCCAATTACGTCACTACGTATTTACGTGTAACTGTACATAAACACAAAAATTTTGTAAACCAACTCCATAACTTAATCATTCACATTGATATCTGTCTTCTCACACGGCGTTTCAGAAAATATCAAACATTGTCGTTAGTAACAGTTTTTGTACTTTAAGTTTAACTGATCGGAATAGTCCCGCCCTACCTTCAACGTAACTTTTATTTCCGACATTGTCCGTCGCCTTGGGTTGCCTCAAATACGTTTCAAAAACCAAATATGCCTATGTTTCCGCTTGCAGTCTAAAGGCACCGCCTCAGCTGGGACCATCAAAGTTAAAGTCTGTTACATTAGGTCAACCTGATAACGGATACCGAAGCATCGCCGTCTCTGGAAGGTGTCTCAGGAACCCAAGGCAACGGACCATGTCCAGTGTCCTGCGACCACAATCTGCACGGATGTTGAGCCGTATAAACAAATGACAGTTTGACAGAAATCAGTGCAGAAAATGATCCGGCTGGCGACGTGAGAAGACTCGAAAAATCCATAATTCAGGTCTGTTCAAGATGCAATTGTGAGAGAACAACGACGCTATGTTGGTCCCAATTGAAAGTCATTAGCCTACATGTTGTGAGCGATTGATAGACAAATTGCCCGTGACAACATAATGGATAGTTGAATCAACCAGCTTACCTTAACCCCATATCATCATCGTTATTAAGGCGCTCCTTTAAATCCACATTCATCAACTTGGGTACGCCAGTACGATGTTGAAATACGCATTAATCTTGAACACAACTACATAAATATATATAAGGGTACAGCTTTGCTATAAATGGTTCTCTTAATAAAACCATATATCTTGTGGTATTTTAAAACGCGATTATGCTGGAAGGGAAAACACGTTCTTGCACACAAACATATTTTGTTAATTTAGTTCCGCCAACTTGCATAAGTTTCAAACTTTACCATTTCTCAGGCTGTAGGTTTTGAGACTATCTCTGCATACGGTGTGGGATTCCTTACTATTTCCTATCATCTAAAAAAAAATAATCATTATGGTTCGAAAATGCTGGAAAAATAACAATGTCCAAACCATCTGGCAGAACAAAAAATTCAAAACGCCCCCAGAACGTTTAGTGAAATTTCGGGCTTTATTTATGAATACGGCTTGTTTGTCAAGTCTTCAACAAGATGTACTTCAAGATACGTCTAAATATGTCTGACTACGGTGTGTTACAGTAAATATAACTATTACGTTCGACATTGTCCACCATCCTGAGTGTTTTCAAGCACAGCGTTTCGTAAACTGGATACGCTTCTGTCATCAGATGTAAATGGAGAAAATGGTCCTATTCAGTTGAGTTCGTTAGAGGGATTAGTCTTGATCTGGGGTCCAGTAAACTTTCTCCCCTCAACACTGATGATGTAAACAAGTCCAATCTCCTATAAAATATGTTTAAAAAGACGTCAAGAATTACTACCTCTCCTCGTGGAGTCGTCGGTGTGTGAGGACAGGGTCTTTGTTCTCCGCCACTACGCTTACCTCCCCTCTCCTCTCGCGCATTCTAGTGGCAATCATAAAGTAAGACGACTATACGACGTACGTGAGTTTGATTAACTGCATGGTTATTTGTGAATGGTCACGCACACATCTTGTACATAATCGCTGTGCGTGGGAGACAATTAGTCACGCAGGCGCGACTGAAGATGAGAGAGGCTTGGTATGAAAAATGAGTCGTACAAACTAACCTCTTTATTAACGACCTCTTGGTCGTAGCTGTTTCATTTTTTGTGCAGATTTTCAAGCATAAGTTACAACACTGGAAGTGTTACAGAACAGAAGTGAACAGTTTATTTATAATACAGCCTCTTTGTTATCAATGGCGTAAATTATGGGCCGATCAACTTAATGAGAAATACAGAGGTCGTGTTAAGTCATGGTAAAAAAAATTAAACTCATAAGAATCCATATTAAGGCGACGTATAATGAGTACAGGGAGCGGCAAAGCGTAAAAGACTTTTCTTGCTCAGTAACCACCTATTGCTAACCCTGAAACATATTGCCCACTTTACCCTCGCACTCTGTTTCCTAACGATCTAGTATGTAAACAGTGTATTAATGTTTAGCTATAATTAAAGTTTGAAGGAACTGAGCAACAACAGAACACCCAAAGACAACACATCAACAGCCAAAGTAGTGCCACACGGACAATGGCGCAGATAAGCGTCAAAACGCGCATTTTGCTCATAAATGAGTGAAAGTGTAAGGCATTGCACAAAATATTGCACCCCATAAGCGCCACACAGTATGTATGGGAATAGTGCTCTACGGATACGTTTTAGCCGGCCAGGATAGCGCAGTCGGTATAGGTCGGGTACGGGCCGGGCGGTCCGGGGATCGAATCCCGCTAGGGACGAAATTTCCGTACCCGTCCAGACAGCCCTGGGGCCCATCCAGCCTCCTGTACAATGGGTACCGGGTCTCTTTCCCGGGGGTAAAGCGGCCGGGGCTTCGGGTTGACCACCCACCCCTATATAGCGCCGAGAGTAAAGAAAGAGTAAAACTATACCTCTACTCCCCTTTGAGGTTTCATGGTCTGTTATAGGGCGAAATTTACATTTTACCTTATACGGACACTTTAAAGACGTATGTTTGATATCAAAATTTCTGCTAGTTAATCCACAACAAAGAAAATGGCAGTCTTCAGGGTTTCTTCACCATGCAGAAAGTTTCAACAATGATGTGAGCCTAATGCAGTCACACACAGACCGCAACGTCGGAACAAACACGTCATCCTGAACGGTGTAGAAACCCACTGACCAAAGTCCGCCACGAAAACCTGCAACCGAATAAGCATAAAAAGTCTACATTACGTTAATCCAGTCTCCAGACCTAAAGACAAAACTATCGATGCGTTTAATTTCGTTGTTAGGAAGGAAAGTCAACAAGCTACTTGTGCGTGAGTGACATGTCTGTCTCATGTGTCGGTCGCAGATGACGAAGGGCAGAGAAAAATCAGTAACCGACCTTGTAAACCGCGAGTATAAACAGCAGTGTACGAGACAGGATCTGACCTCAACGTTAGTAGTGTCTTATTAGAGACAAGACTGGCAAGGTACGTATAAACGTAACACTGAGACGCGTTCGCGTAACCATTGTTGCCGTGGAAAAGCAATAAGTATTACAAATTCTAAGTGTCTGTAGCCTTACTTATCCAGCACTCAAAGCGCATGCGCCATTTATATTGTCATCTGCGGCCTGTCTGCCTCTATCATATTTTTCCACATTATCACATGAATGGTACGATTTTCGAAAAAAAAAAAGTCATTGAGCATAAAATGTGTGTTCTTATTTTCTCTACAACTTTCACCTGAAACCTTTCTTATTGTAAGAAAATTTCAATGAGGTATTTTCATAAATTTACGTAGGTCTTCATGTAAAGTGCCCGTTATTCTAGTCGGATTTTAACGAAACTTGAGTTTTCCCGACATATTTTCGAAAAATACTCAAATATCACATTTTATGAGAATCCGTCAAGTAGGAGGCGAGTTGTTCCACGCGGACAGACGGAGGGACAGACATGACAAAGCTAATAGTCGCTTTTCGTAATTTTACGAAAGCGCCTAGTAAACTGGTCATTATCCACTTTTCAACAACTTAGGAAGAGCATAATTTAAATGCATAAGGCCTATCTCATCGCCTTATTATTTTACAGGGGTTTCTAAGTGGGTGTGATTCTAGTGTAATAAAAACAGGGCGATATAAAGACACTCCCCGACTTACGCAACAGTTACTTTCGGGAAGATCAGGCACAAATCGAATTTTGCGCAAGTCTGACCTGAGTACACGCACCGTCAACTGTGAGTGCATACACAAGGCAGCCCAGCTGAAATCGCAACTCCAAACACACGGGAATCTGCTCGGCTGCAGCATGAACACTCTGCCACGTGTCTCGCTCCCAGCAGTATTCTTCCGCCACCTTCGCCTCACTGCACTTTCTTTCCCGAAAAGTAAAAATTCGGCGCACCTTTGAAAGATGTTTCTTTTGTTTTTCTTTTACTCTTCTAAAATTACGTTACCTGAAATCGCTTAAGTCGGGGAGCGTGTGCATGTAATAAGGCAAAATCGAGATGCAAAGTTTGATGTACTCACAACCGTGTTGATGAGATTTCAAGTTTTCTCGGCTGTTACACAGTGTCGATTGTTACCTGTAAGGAACCATTTACCTGGTGACACTGCGTAACATCCCAAATAACATACTCGTCAAAATCCAAATGATTCCGCTATGAATTTATACAGACATTATAACACCAAGTGACAAGACAGTACCGTCTCACTGCCTCATCTTACCTCTACATTACCTGTAACAAGACACTTATGCTTCTATATCAAAACTCCTTTAAATGGACGATTAAAACCTCTTATACGATTGCAAATTAAACTGTAGTTTGTATGAAATAACTACAGACCACACGAGTCAGTAGACCCATGATTTACAGAGCTAACTTCAAGGGCAGCTATAGCTAACTTGCTCCAAATTGGGAACTCTATCATTAGTTCAACAAATGAACTGTAGTTGTATATAATCTCCATGCTAATCGAATGCTTAATTCGAGTTTATTTTCCGGAACAATTTAATAACAATTTAATTTAACCACCAAAGCCCGAATCAAGTTAGGATCAACTTAAAGACAGAGGGGCACAGCCCAATGTTTACCGAACCCGTCCCTTGCGATTTTGTATACCCAATTAATCCTCAGGTTCTTTTACTGCAGACTCAAATCTTCTTGTGAATCTCATCATCATAATACAACAAATAATAAATATTCATTGTATACCTATAATTTTTATCACACAGCAAAATAAGGCCTATTTTACATAAAATATGAGGAAATTAACCCTTCGTGGCTCAGTGAGTGTTACGACGGAGATGTAGCCGCCATATTTCTTTAATATCTCCACACTGACATGATGTATTTTGTATGATTTTCACAAACACAACAACGATTATTTCACGTTACTTGTACCGTACATTTTAATTATATATATGTTATGCAGACAAATGTACGCAGTATTATGTTATTTAACACAATTTTATTAAATGCTGCCAACATGTTTCTAGCCTATATAAGGCTCATCTTCAGGGGCTCTTTCGTTGAAATTACAACAGCTATATTATTGGTATATAAAATTCTTAAAAAGCCGTTAGATGTATTTGGTTATTGGATCTGTACCGGAGTAGGCCTCCAACTAATCTATAGCGAAAGCAGCATGACCGGTACAGATACCAATAACCAAATACATAAACGGCTTTTTAAGAATTTTATATACCAATAATATAGCTGTTGTAATTTCAACGAAAGAGCCCCTGAAGATGAGCCTTATATAGGCTAGAAACATGTTAGGCAACATTTAATAAAATTGTGTTAAATAACATAAAACAGTGTACATTTGTCTGCATAACATATATATAACGATTATTTCCTTGTACATCAACCGACTGGTCTTCAGAAAGGAGACACAGCCAGCTGTATGAGTTAGGAAATATATTTTTAAACATATAGTGGATGACCTTAAGGAAAAGAGAAGATACTGGAAATTGCAAGAGGAAGCACTAGATCGCACTGTGGAGAAATGGCTTTGGAAGAGGCTATGGACCTGTCGTAAGACAGACTACAGAATGAATGAATCTTAACTTCAAAGAATTATAATATTCAAAGCGTTAATGAGATGTGTATGTCATTCATAATACGGTAAGCAACCGTGCATAGCTATGACAAAATGCATTTAGACATTTTTCTAAATGAATTATAATTGACCCGCTGTAGCTTATTCAAATTAAATTCACTGGTCAACTCTCTCACCCTGGACTCAAAACGCCAAATATTATCGCAATCTGTCTGTAGCTTCCGACATGAAACATGCAGAAGGACAAACACGAACTTTCACATCTTGAGCATTTGTGATGAATATTCAGCCGCTATAATCTGTGACATTATTACGTCACTCAGAATGGATAAAAGAAACATTCATTCGAACAGCGTCTTTCACTAATTCCATGCTCATTATGCAGATGCTCTACAGGATGAATTACGAAGGATTATCATGTATGAACTGCAAGGGAGACGTCGACCAATAATTTAACACTCTCAGCATAGGTAAAAAGCGCGTATATGGCAGTTTCTTAGGTTTTCTTAACTCTATACTGACAGCAGGCCTAATTATTTACGGTAAATGTAAGCTGTCCCTCTAGGTAATTAATGAAGCACAAATCCATGAAGGTACATAGAGGAGAGGACTTTGTGCCCATGCATTCTTAAACTCGACAATAGATGGAGGTGAGTGATTAGATCCACTCTTCCTGTAACTGCTACACTGGATGCGGGCTGGCCACCTCCTTTCCCTTCTAGACGCTTTAGATAAGATGAAAACCTTTTGCTCCTGGCGAGAATCAAACTACGATTCCTCGGTCATTCAGTCTGTAGACAAGTCAATATACCGACTGAGGAAGATTCAAACATAGAACTAGAAAAGCTTTTATTTTAACCAACACATGCACTACACCTTGTCGTCATATATACACCTACATATGTTTCGACTACTTATTAGTCATCATCAGGGGGATCAAAGTATATAAACACAGACTACACATCCGCTATAATAGTTGGTTCACATTCAATGTTAAAACGAGATGAACTATGTTCACTATAAAAACATGTAGCATTTTTTTTGCTTCAGTGGTTAAAATGTATAAGTACGTTTGTTTTCCTTTTTTTGGATTAAAACGTTTAAAAATTATTTTAAAAAATTTTATTTAAAAGTATTGGCAGTTGGTTTTAAAATAATTTTAAAACGTTTTAATCCAAAAAAGGAAAACAAACGTACTTTGACCAGCTGCCAATAATTTTAAATAAAATTTTTTTAAATAATTTTTAAACGTTTTAATCCAAAAAAGTAAAACAAATGCACTTATACATTTTAACCACTGAAGCAAAAAAAAATGCTACATGTTTTTATAGTGAACATAGTTCATCTTATTTTAACATTGAATGTGAACCAACTATTATAGTGGATGTGTAGTCTGTGTTTATATACTTTGATCCCCCTGATGATGACTAATAAGTAGTCGAAACATATGTAGGGGTGTATATGACGACAAGGTGTAGTGCATATGTTGGTTAAAATAAAAGTTATTATAAAAGAGAGAATGCACGATGAATATAATGTGTAATAGAAATAGAAGTCAACCTGTTGCTTCGTATAGGTGTGGCACTTTGTCTGGCGTTAAACAGAAGAAAGTGGACAGAGCACTAGAGCACAGAAAGCAATGGACCTCACAGCAACAATGTAACATAAGGATGGTGAAAATTACACGAAGTTCTTATTATGCAGAGACTTCACTGACTATTGTTAGAATTATACGATCAAGGATGACAGCTAATATGCATGGAAAAACGAAAGCATAATATTATAAGGAAGAGCTCGATGAAGATATACTTGTAATTCTAAGGAGAACATTAAAACAGATCTCCCAAGAGGTTAATGTTGTATCCTGAACTGAGCTGGCTCAGGATAAGGTCAAATGGACGGGTTTTGTGAAAACGGGATTCAACCTTTGGATTCCATGAAAGCGGACATTCTTTTGGTTAGTTGATAAACTTTTTAAGGAAGAAAGTGTAAAATTTCGTTACTTAGCCAGTCATTTTAGATAATTATTGTAATACCAGGCCATTATTTATCTGACAACAGCTTTTACAGATTACAGAGCTACGGTCGCATTATGAGTTACTCTTAAACAAAGTGACTTCTGCCAGGGGGGTAATCTGTGTAATTGCTTTATAATTATGCACAGCTGAACTCAACTGATTATCATGTTCGCTTCATGTTACAAAACGTAACAGATGTCGCCACAGTATTTTGTATGAAACATATCTTACAACCACAAATTATGTATCGGTCTTCTTATTTTCTTAATAATCATAGCCACAAGCATGAGAATTAATCAGTAAATTGTCGGCAAAGCATTAACTTTTACCGCGCCCTTAAAATTTCAAGTAGCCTATCATAAATGTTATCGGACGGGTTTATCTTTTTTTTTTACTGCCTATCTTTTTTCTTCCCTTCCATCTCTCTTCATCTGCTTATTTCTCCTGTTTTTCCTTTCTTGCTTTACGCATTCCTTCTCTTGCAATTACCAGTACTTTACATACGTTTACTACTTTCTAATATCGCATGTTAACGCGACAAAAGATATTTAATTTTACTACGCAATACTGCATCAGGTGTCTCAAAGAGTTAAGGAATTCGAAATGCTTATTGAGGTCCTTCACACTTTAAAAATTAATATATATATATATATGTAATGTAAACCGCTGAAACTAGTATTAATAATCTCTCCTTGATCACACAAAGTGATCGAACGACGTCTCGAATTACGCCAACGCCGTCTTCTCACTCAGTTCCCATAATGAAGATCCACAAAGTGTATTATTTTAATATTAAAATCCCACCATACGGTATTAAAAATCGCCGCTTTAAAAACAGAGTCGAACTCGTTTATAACGTCATGAAAGGGATTAAATAGTTTGTGTTATAAACGAGTGTCGTTATAAGCGAAGAGTATAATGTTACGGTTAACAGTGACGTATTAATTGGTACCACAGAATATCTGACTCTATAGGCGAGGTGTCGTATAAACCGATGTTGTTATAAGAGGGTTATCCTGTATTTAAACCCCACACTTGTTTTATCCCCTGTCACAATGTGCACAAATCCCGAGGCCCAGGTCGCCTTGGCGACTACATTTTGAACGGTGGTGCCTCATGTCTGTGGATCCTCAGTGTGGAACCTCCGTCATGTCACCATTCTGGGGCCTAGTATTTTCAGGTAGCTCCTCTATTTTTAGAAAATTTGTTCATCCCTGCCCTATCACCATTTCGGCTTTATTAGACCTTAGTTTTGGGACGAACGGGTCAGCAGTGAACCAATATATTCGAGAAACAAAATTTGTCAGCTGCCATTTTCTAGAAACTTGTTAAACTTTTCTACAGATCACTTAATGACACTGCAAGTAGCTCAGAATGCTTTGAAGATTAGTGTGTAATTAATTGAAAATCAAAATGAATAAATCTTGTTGTAAAGTAAGGCAGTTGCTATACTGACATTTGCCTGGAAATACTGAGGAGAAACATAAACAGCCATAGTACAGCCAAATCCGGACCAAACAGCTGATCCTCCGAGCAAGAGTCCCACATTTTCTGAGTTACTAAAGCCACAGTTTCTGTCTACAGTGTGAAGCAACTATCCACAACCATTTCTATAATATTCAGAAGGGGCTACATTGCAATAAAGATTATTTTCTTCTTGGAATTTCGGCGTGTTAAACTTAATAAAACAACAAAAATAAACAGCAAATAAACGACTCACTTTAGATAAGATTTGCTTAACGGGGCCAGCTGAGTCTGTCATAATTTGAGCCTGAAGCCGGGGACCGATTCTGTAAATGAAACTTCGTTTTATGTAGTGTTTTCTTTTATTAATTTTAAAATACTTTTTTTTTATCCTACGCCAGTTAGAGGGATGTCTCCCATTTTCTTTCTTGCAGTCCAATATAGTGATTTTAATACACCTGAAGATGGGAAAAGTCCTAGAAACAAATAACCTTAAATATCCAAAATCAGTCACAATTCTCCTCTTTCAATAGGCTAGGTTGGTATCAATTCTTAAATTAATTCATATATCCATAAATGCTATTTAATTACTTTCAGCGGTTAATACTTTAAGATATTACTTTCAATGAGAGTGTCTGAAATTTCGGGTCGGTTAATAAAAACAACGCCCTTAATTTTCCCCACACGGACACAATTACTTCAACGTGAACCTCCTTAGGTATTTTATTAGCTATTCCTAAAACGCTCGAATTATGGGCGGCAATACTGTAAAAATGTTCCCTTGTGCCATACTCCCTTTAAATTTACATTGCCTCTAGGATGAACTCATACGGAAATTTGATATAAAGACTTGCGGCTTTTATGATGTCTGCCTGCTTGATAATCGTGACTGATGGAAAGACGTCTGAACAGGTATAATACACCGAGTTAAAACTTCATCATTCCACATTTAATTAGTGAGTGGCGTTGTCTAAGTTGGAACCAGGGCGTTTCTTAGTTTTCGTAGCCCGCGGGTAGATGTCGTCTCTTTACACCAGTCATCATCAATACTCATCAGCACAAGCACCACTCATTAGTGCGCCATGAGTGCGCAACCATGGTAACAAACACAATTAGGTGGGCCTTCACGTAAGCTAGCACCTCAACCTTATCTCATAGCCAAATGTAATCTTCTTACAACACTGCGGTCGCTTTTTGTAGATCCAAGGGTGAATACTGAAGACCTTCCTTACACAGTATTTCTTTAATTAAGGGCGGTGTGGTGTAAAGGTTTTCAGATGTGCGGGTCATAACTTGTACACAGTCATGTTACAGAGGCTTAGGCTTAGATGAGCGGATAATTTTAGAATGGAATTTAAAGAAACACGAAGTGAGAATGTGAACTGAATTTGTCGCGCTGGATAAAGGGACCAGAAGCGAGCTGTTGTGAACACGGTAACGAACTTCTGAATTCAACAATAGGTGGAAGTTTCTTGGTTAGCTGCGAGACTACTAGCTTCTCAAGCATATTTATTTTAATGCTAGATATAACGTTGTCTTTTCAAAACTGAATAATTAATTAGATCACCGTCAAACACCACAAATATATTTATTGTATAATAATATCCTTTTAACAATAAGTTACATGTTTCGGCCCAAAGGAGCCATCACAAGGCTTTGTATAAAAGTACGAAGTATGTTATTACATGTGTGTCTTTAGTGTGAGATATCACCCTTGCATAATTCCTTCACAATTGTAAATTTTATTTAAACTTTAGAGTGTTGTATCTATTTTTTTATTTATTTGTTGTGGTTTAAATGTATAAGACCTAAAATTGAAAACAGTATTAAAATACTAAGGCATAAAATGATAAAATTGTTTAAGTTGCATTTATGTAATTATCTAGACTCTTTGCAGTGCACTTGTAATGCTACTCTTTCGTTTATTCTTTTTTGCTTCCCACTTCTGGATTTATAGCGTTTTACGAGGATCTTTTAACTTTGCTGAAGTAAACAATGTATAGTCTGCAAAAATATTGTAATGGCATTTGTATGAGTTAATAAGATTTTCTTTTTGTTGTTGTTTGCTAATATGTAAAATTATTGTGTTCAGAAATCACCAACTAATGCACATAAACTTTTCAATAGTTTATTCTTAAAATACCCCTATACGTATTTCGGTGGTTTAAACCACCATCTTCAGGGGGTCGTGGAGATTAAAATGCATAGACTTATAGTTATTGCATATATGGTTACATTCATATATGTAGAATATGAGTGGGCTAGTATTGCTCACTTCGTACAGTATGTAAAATTATGTAAAATTACTATAAAATGAATTAAAGGCTGTTAAAATGATTACATAGTTTGTAGTTTTCCTGAAAATTATTGGCAGTTTGGCCTTGTGGTAAGGTAGTCATCTGTGTGTACTACGTAAGCTGCATGACGCCGGTGTTGTGCTGTTGCAGAATGATGTAAAATTATTATTAATTTCACCTACATTTTCCTGACTTTTTACTGTCAAAATTGGTTGTATTAAGTCTCGCTTTTGGATAAGCAGATTTTTATTTGCGATACATACATGTCATTATTTAGTTAGTACTAGAATCGTTCATTTAAATTATTTTTTTGTATATTGATTATATTGTTTATTATGAAAACTAGGGTACTTACAATTGCCCTGTTTTGTGTGTGTGTGTGTGTGTGTTAACTTGTTGCTATTGTTAACTGAGGATCTACAAATATTATTTATAAGTTACATTTTTAAATATATTACAAAATATCTGCGTGACCACTTTGTGTCAGCAAAATAGCGTGACCGTCCGCAAAATATTACTGTATTTACAATCAGTTCCCGAGTTTAAAATTCTTTCGCAATTGTCTTATATCGCTTTTCCAAGGCTACATTAGTAAACGTGAAGATGATAAAAAAAGAACAGGCAACATAGGATATCTTTGTCTTATGCCTTAAGTTTCATATCTGGGACTTACAGTGCCATTGGCTACGCTACTGGACGTACCTTTGTAAGACTCTGTATCTCTTGAATTAGGTTGCATCGATAAACCCCCTTAAACTTGGCATTCCATAACTAAGTACTAAAGACCCTTCGGTTTCGGTTTTTCTGGGATATGGCACCACATCACTGGGTTTTTTATGTTTCGTAACAAAGCAGTGGTCTCATTTTTAAGGGTCGAAATACGCAATGCTCTTATCGTACATTTCAGCCGCTTAAAATGATGACACTAGATTGTCTAGGAACGCGGATCGTATCCCTAAAGAATGAAATCCTGTTCTCAGACTTCCGCCGCGATGTTGATGAGATCTGCGCTCTTCTGGGATATTACGCGGCGTCGTGTGGTAATAGTTTACCGACGTTTCGGGACAACGTATCGGTCCTATCTTCACGGGTCATTCGGAATCTTGACCCGTGAAGATTGGACCGATACGTTGTTCCTAAACGTCGGTAAACAATTACCACACGTCGCCGCGTAATATCCCAGAAGAACGCAGATCTCAATGAAATCCTGAGCTACACCTCTGAGGAAGCCTTAAAATTCTAAAGGCCCAGTCCAAAGCCTTTTGAGGCAGTCCACAAATAAAAAAGGTGTCTAATTTACATTCACGTCCGGAAGCAGGCAATCCTCACTGAGGTCTTTCGAGGGTTTCAGTAGTTCTTCCAGGCAAATGAGACAGTACATAAATCATTTTCCTTCCACATCATTGTTATTCCATTATTCACAAATCATTGACGCTATACCGTCTATGTTACTGATAATGTCTTCATAAACACCACAAACAGACCTAACTAACTAACTAACTCCATGGAGCAGTCCTTCTTGAGAAGTCGTACCAAAGAATCAGTCCAGGTCCGAGGCTCGGCATAGTGTTTCGTAACATGGTAATCTTTTACGGTAAGGAGTTGTTAGCACCTCGCCCAACCCCCAAGCTGGAGTGCCACCCCTTGTCGGCTGTCCACGACTGCTTATTCAATGTATTCGCAGCTACCCTTCATATCCGGAGGCCGTTCCTCCATCCGCAACCCTAGGACGCGCCATGCCGTGGTGACAGTAACCGACTTAACATGGACAAACAGACCTACATAAATAAAAGCGAAGAAATAAATGTGAAGCCATCTACAGAAATTCAGCGATCGACTTAGAAAAACATGAAGTCAGAACAGGCGCAGAAACAATGACCATAACG
The DNA here is from genome assembly GCA_021186555.1 of Reticulitermes speratus. NCBI lineage: Eukaryota > Metazoa > Arthropoda > Insecta > Blattodea > Rhinotermitidae > Reticulitermes > Reticulitermes speratus. Next base: position 48,212,265 of record JAJKFL010000003.1, read on the forward strand.
ATGAAGAATCATGGGAAATCTTACCACAACAACGCAATTTTCGGATCAGATAGTGAGGGTACTTCGCTCGACAGGAGCAGATCACTCGAGCAGGCAGGCATGGAGCATCGCTCTGCCGACAAGAGTATCACTTAGCTAGCGTGGGCGAGTCAACGAGCCAGGCAATAAGCCAGGCCGCAGCTGGCCGGATGAGTAGCCGCGCCACGCGACAACGGACAGCACGCGTGAGGACAGGAAACTAGGCAGGCAGTGGCGTGCTGACAGCACTGCTGTCGTGTCACGCTCCCTGAAGTGTATTACAATTATCTCCATGACTCACTAACTGGATATTTAATTCCTCTGCCCCCCCCCCCCAAAAAAAAACGCACGAGAAGGAAATTAATCTCGAAGCCTTGAATTGGTTTGTAAAACATCCTTACAAGATAATGTGTCTGATGAACAATTCTTCTTCTTCTTCTTCTTCTCTGCTGTTCTACAACCCTTGGTGGGTTTTGGCCTCATTGACAACTGCCCTCCAGACTTCTCTATCGGCTGCTTTTATCCTCCATCCTCTGTTTTCCATTGTCGCCAGGTCCGCCATCACATCTTCTATCCACCTCCTCCTAGGACGTCCCCTTCTTCTTCTGTTATCGAGTCTTCCTTCCAGCATTCTTTTTGGCATCTGCGTTTCTGGCATTCGTTCTACGTGGCCCAGCCACCTTAGTCTCTGTGCCTTGATAAATCTCACTATGTCCTGACCATCTATCAATCTGTCAAGCTCCTGGTTATATCTTATTCTCCAGCCAGTTGTATCTTCACATATTTCAGAGATAGGGCTCTCTGTTAAAATAAATAACAGCTGCGTTTGTAACGCCTTTGTCTCAGTGCAGTGTTTCAATTTTATCCGTCAACCACTCTAAAATCCCTAGTGTATTCAGCTGCAATTGGAAATAAACAGACACTTCACCAACATATTCTTACGCCTGTCAAACCATTCGCAGCCACCCTGGGACATTTGACAGGGTGCGACAGTCCGTGATCAGATGTGTCCATGCTTGCAGTGATTCAGGTGGAGGATATTTTGGCCATTTGTTGTGAGCTGTGTCTTGATGAACAATAAAACTCAACAGTTATTAAATTTGGAACGTGTATTGTAAATGTATGTCAGTTGTAAGTTAAATATTACATAGCTCAGGGAATTTATTTTTGAATGTAATCTTCCAATTAAACTCACAAACCACTCATCTCCGGAAATATGTTTATATGAACCTTTTCCTTTGTTTTGATGTGAAGAACTCGGTGTTGAAATTGTCCAAGAATTTTGGGCACACTCTGTATACTCGCTATCGTCATTATCATCATAACTATGGGGATAAACATCTTTCGAGATATAATAATAATAACCATGGCTCGACAGCCCTATATGGGCTTGGGCCTCCTCTTTCCGAGGTTACTTGGTCTTGTGCATTTGTGGCAGTGAGGGACCAGCCCACTGGCCGCGCTGTTCGACTCAATCCTGACTGACTGCCAGAGCCATCTGGCAGTCAGTCAGGAGACTTGGGTGAGAAATGGCCGTTGAATTTTGCTTACGAGCATTACTAGTTCTATTCATGCCCTTTCGAGACATAAAGCCGTGATATTTGTAAGGTAAGTTCCAACGTTTCGGAGGAACTAGTTGCCCCCATCTTTGACTTAGAAGAGGTAATCTTCCACTCTCAACACAGAGGCAATTGGTTCCTCCCAAAGGTTGGTAGGCCTGCGTACCTGTAGACAACATGGTGTCACAAGTCAGAAGGTGGAGGTCTTGATACGACTGCGCGCACTACAAATCTCTCATCATCAACATCAGCATCATCAACAGCAACAGCAGCAAAAGTTCCCCTATTTTCAAAATCGTTTAGAAAAGTTTGGAGGCCCAGGGGCCCATACCACCTCATATTTAATCGGTAACGGTCTCTCTCTTCCCTGAAGGTCGGAGGCTGACATTTTTTAAGTGTGTCCTTCAACGACGCTGCCAAGTGCTGAAAGTATATAGTGTTGGTGAGCGATGACTACTGAGTACGGAGCATCGGTGGAATGATAGTGGGAGGGGAAAAGCGAAGTACTTGGAGAAAAACCTGTCACAGTGACAATTTATCCACCATAAGTCCCACACGGGCTGGCCTGGGATTGAACCCAGGCCTCTGCGGTGAAAGGCCGGCGTCTAACTGCCCGAGCCATGGCACGGTCCTCGAAGCGTAAAATTTAGAATTTAAGGCCTAAATTAAAATTCTGAAAGGTTCTGACGATGGTGTATAACATTGAGAACCGATTGTCTTCTGGACTTTGTCCATCGTCCGGATAAAATATAAAAATATAAAATCACGACGTTTCGGAAGATGGTTCTTCTTCCGTCTTCAGGTGAAGGGAGGGGAGACACCTACTCAGATGGGTCCTTTAAACCGAGCTAATCTCAATCACTGGTCTAAAGGACCATCAGATTAGGTGTCTCCCCTCCCTTCACGTGAAGACGGAAGAAAAACCAACTTCCGAAACGTCGTGATTTTATATTTTTATATTTTATCCGGACGATGGACAAAGTCCAGAAGAAAATTGGTTCCTAAATTAAAAGTCCGTTAATCTCTAATCATTCATTAAACGTTATATAAGCTAATAAATCAAAAGTCTCCACATAAAGGTAAAATAAACAAATAAAAGGGAATACTATGATCTGTTCCGCCCTGTATGGCCAAAAGAAGCAACAAAGTATATTTCTGTTATTCAGTTCCTTCCTACAGACAGAAGATACACCCTCATCACAGCGAGATCCACGGTAGTCAAGTCAGCAAGCGTAATGGAGCGCTGGCCACATCACATCACGCCACTCTGGCCTGGCAGCACGCGCCGTAATACGTGGCATCCTCTTGCGGCACTTGTAACATGCACTTATATACCCACGCTACAGACACAGCTCGTTGGCCAAAGAATGCGACAAAACCGCCCACCACAAAGCGTTTCATTGATATACAGCCATGATTAAAGTAAGGAAATGAGGGCACGCAGATAAGGATATTTTAAGGAAAGAAAGACACCTGTTTCCTTCATTTCACGACTTCAAAATTTTACTTCCTACTTTGCGAGTGAGTAAAATAGAATGATGAAACTGAAATTTTTCCTCTCTCAGTACAGGACTACAAACTCAGGGTCGAGGTGTGCGAATGACCTCAAGGTCTCCGCCAAGGATATCCAGCTTATAAGGTAAAACGTAAAAGGTAAATTTGTCTCTGTGTTTAATTCTGATCAACGACGTGAAGATGAATGGGAGACAAGTCACCATATATATTCTAACAACTGCATTGTAATTAGATACAATAACATACATAAATGTGGTAAACATCCTTCATGTTTCGCCCTTTTTCGGCCATCTTCAGGGTGGTATTCTTTGTTGAACGTAAAACGTGTGGTTTGGTATTCATGTCAGATTTTAATCGAACTTCAAATTTCCCCACAGATTTTCGAAAAATACTCAAATAACAAATTCATAAAAATCCGTCCAGTGGGAGCCGAGTTGTTCCATGCGGACAGACGCACGGACAGACAGACAGACAGGCAGACAGACAGACAGGACGAAGGTAATAGCCACCTTTCGCAAATTTGCGAAAGCGCCTAAAAAGCCATGGCGTAGTTCAGATACTATCCATTTAATTTGTTAGGGGAGCGTGACTAAACCACAAAAGTGACCTCACAGAACACACGTTCTTTGAAGTACACAATCATACACTTTAATCCGAAACAATAAGCCCGCACAGTCTTCTGCATCGAAGGGTGGTGGAAAAGATGAAACCAGAATTCGTTTTTCCGTCGGTAAAGGTAAAGCTATCCCATTACAGGCCTGGACAGGCCCTTAGTTTCCAGGAGTTTGAGGCTCCCAGATTTCTAGACAATCGGCACATAAAGGTGGTACGGTTGTCAGCCCTACGCACCGGCCGCCTTTACCCACCAGGAAATATTCCTGGTACTCATTTCTGTTAGAGGCTGAGTCGAACCCAGGGCCATAGTGCGACCGAAGGAGTACTTTTTCGAAGTTTCTTAAGTCTCTACACGTCCGCTTTCCGCTTGGCAATTGACGCTGCAATTAAGATTCACGCTGACGGACGGGAAGAAGCAGGGTCCGGCAGCCACTTGATCCCACATTCCTCCTGACAAGGTCGTGACCTTTCACTTGACACGTCACCGCCATTCATAAAGACAAGACTACTATCTGGAGGGCACAATGAACTGAACAAAACGTCCCAGGACGACGAAATAATTTGTGTCATTATGAAACTGGGACAGTTCTCTGTAATCGTTTACATTTAGTTACGAGATTAGAAAATTTTGGTAATGTGAGTATTGTTGCCTTTTGTTCATAAGATGAAGAGAGAAAGATTAAAAAGATAAAGGCGTAAAACAAACGAAGGGGGGGGAGAGAAACAAAGAAGAAACAAGGAGTGAAAGACGTAGGATTGCAGTTCAACAGCTTAATATAAAATGTACCGGTCATGAAATCCGTGCTTCACTTTTCATTATAATTTTGGTCAATTTTTTTCCCCCCATTCCAATCAATATTCAGCGGGTGACAATAGGAGTTCGCAAAGAAATTCGCCTATTTTCCCGTGTACAGTGCCAATTATTTCTGTCCGATTTCAGTTACAGTCGAACTGCATTGACCATTTTCAGCAAAACTCCTCTCCATCAAATTTCATTCAAATTCGTTACTTGTTCTCGAGTTTAATGCGTGCATACGGACGGAGCTGTTTTGAAGACGCTCCACGGGTTACAATTACGTCTATCCATATTAATATCTTTACTGTTCATCAGAACTTTTATTAACATATCATTGCATGAACGGCATACAGAAGCCCAGAACTAAGACCTTTGTCTGGAATCGACTACTTGTATCTGCGGTAAATGAATGTCGATATCAATTAACTATGCAAGATCGCAGAAACTCAATTGGAAAACAAGTTTACCGCGCGGTGAAACGCTATATATGTCCCTATATTCCGGTGAGGGGGAGGGAGGTGCACTTTGATTGGACATTCCGCTTTGGCTCCCGGTTTTGGACACAATCCCTTCATCCTTCCATCCCTTACCGTGTGCTGAGATAGGCTAAAAATTCGTTCTGCAGACATAACACAGTTGATTTCACACATAAGACCACAATAACTGTCCTATACTGTAAGTTGTAAGCATTTGTCAATTCCAGTGAATTCTAACCGTGGCATTATACACTTAAGATCAGGCCTGCTTGGTGTAGACTTCGCCCATCATCTGGCATTTCGAGCAGAAGACTACGTTTCGCGGAATGAGACCGTTTCGTCTTCAAGCGCAAAGGTACGGAGGTACCACCTCAAAAGTGTCTGGCTATACACTACAGTCATATACGAAAAACTTTATTGTTTTTAAAAAATGTTTATATAACAACCACACACCTCATGTAAAACCTATGAACGTGATTGTGTTTTAAACGCTAGTTGCCCCTGAGGATGGCAGTTAGCTGGCCGAAACATATGTAGGGCCGACTTTTTAAAACTATTAAGGTTTTAATAAACAGTGCATGTGTTGGTATAATTTTTACTACAGTCATATTTTATCACGTGTGCAAGTTTTCAGTGTGCGCAGCGGTGTAGCCTATGACTCCGTTCTTCTGGTATATGACGTCGCGCCACTGGGTGATTGTTTCCCGACTTTTGAGGAAATGTAGTGGTCTCACCTTCTTGCGTATTTGGACATTTAAAGATAAGGCCAATACATCGTGTCGAAAGGTCAGGAACCTATTACCTAAAGACAAGGTGTCATACCCCAGAAGAATGGAATCCTTTATGACGTATACCTATAAAGTACAATATAATTATGTGGAGTATTAACAGCTTTGCTTACAACTTACAGTCCATTCTGTTTTTATTGGTGATGGATGGTCATGAAGACGCGGTGATCTAAGAAGGCTAACAAATCGACTACAGACGGACCCCGACTTACGTAGCTCCGACATACGTAGATCCGAACTTACGTAAAGAACTTCTGTGCCACTACCACCACTACTACCACTACAACCACCACCACACCCACCCCTGCCTCTGCCTCAATTGAATACGACAGTGTCTCCAGTATCGATTATTAATTATTATTTTTTATTAATTGTTATTAAATTATTATTAATTATTATTACATAAATTATTATTATTGTGTATAAGGTTTATAACAAAACATGGCTCCGAGTTACGTAAAAATCGACTTACGCATGGGGTTGCGGAACGATCCACTTACGTAAGTCGGGGACTTTCTGTATCTTATGACTTCTGTCTACCATACTACAAGCTTATTGCTCACTGCCGAAGGGACAACAGCTGCCCTTAGTAAAGGTTTAAACTGTACTCTTTGCAACCAATACCTATTTTACCGTATAAACGTAAAGCAACTGATCGTGCGTGCTAACATTTGCATTGAAATCACGGAGGTACAGCCAGAGAAAACTTACGCCCTTCCTTTCGTTTAAAGAGAAGTTGTCTCTGTCCATGTGACGAAGACATATAGAGGGAGTGGCCAGCGTCACGCGCCGGCCGCTTTAACCAAGGTAAATAATCCGGGTACCCATTTAGTAGAAGACTGGGTCGGACCCAGAGCCGTTCTGAACGTTTCGAAGAATCAAAATATCTCCTGTCCCTTGAAACAGAACGAATTAAAACGTTCTGTCAGCAGTGTGGTTGAGTAGATAAGAGAGGACTGTTACAGCAAAGCTCGCATTTCTTCCTAAAATTGTAACGGTATGGCCTATATATTATATCCTTCAGTTGGTGTGAATACGTGCGAGTAAGCCTAGACCACCCACTGGCTCCAAGGCGAAGAGGTACTGTGTGTTGCCTAAGGCAAAGGTGAAGAATTGTATCTGCTTATTGTTTTCTGCTGTCGAAACTGAAGTTTGTTCCGACGTCGTAACCACTCTTAATCCCCAGCCCCCTATCATGTTATCGTATGTGCAGTTCTCAAGTCTCCTTACACTGTTTCTTTCACTTGCATTTCGTCTTGTACCAAAATTTCTCTCGGGTTTTCAGTTCTATAATCATAACACTGTGCAAGGCAAATTACAATATGTATCGATATATCGAGCTCGATTTCCAGCAGGGGAAGATTTTCTTCTCATCTCTAAATGGTCCAGACCCGTCCTGGGTCCCACCCAACCCTCCTCTTCAAAGCATAAGATGGGAACTTTCCCCGTGGACCAAACGGCCGTTTCGCCAACCTCACCACTCACCTCGAAGTACTGCCGAGGACCAGACTGAGTGCGTACACTCACCACACGACAACATAGCGCGCACAGGAACAACTTTACCGTTACATTAACCAATATACCGCATATCTCCTGAATTAGCGTACAGGTCTGTATAGGCCTATACCACAATAATCTTAGTTTTGTCATATCACAAAGGCCACAACACAAAATTAGCCTACAGGTCTGTATATACCACAATAATCTTAGTTTTGTCATATCACAAAGGCCACAACACAAAATTAGCCTACAAGTCTGTATATACCACAATAATCTTAGTTTTGTCGTATCACAGAGGCCACAACACAAAATTAGCCTACAGGTCTGTATATACCACAATAAGCTTAGTTTTGTCGTATCACAGAGGCCACAACACAAAATTAGCCTACAGGTCTGTATATACTACAATAATCTTAGTTTTGTCGTATCACAGAGGCCACAACACAAAATTAGCCTACAGGTCTGTATACCCACAATAATCTTAGTTTTGTCATATCACAGAGGCCACAACACAAAATTAGCCTACAGGTCTGTATACTATACCACAATAATCTTAGTTTTGTCGTATCACAGAGGCCACAACACAAAATTAGCCTACATGTCTGTAATACCACATAAACTTATTTTGTCATAATCACAGAGGCCACAACACAAATTTCACTGCTGTGATTACGTAACACGTTTTTTCTAAAGTAAAACAAATACTCATAACGCCAATAATTATAATTATTTAGTGACGACGACGATGATGATTGGCTGTTCTGGCTAACTTTTGCGGATTATTTTTTCTGCTAGTCCGTCTGTCCAACCGTACGTAAGAATTTGAGAACTGCTAAGTGAATTTTAATAAAGTTTCCTATAGAGGGTTCTGTAAGATGGATTAATGTAAGAAGACACCAACAGTATTTTGTATCAAAGAGCGCAGAATAGTGGATCAGAATCGATTACACATTAAAGTTGTTGCCAAAACATATAAACAGATAACGAACTGCCATACACTTCAGGTACAGGTGTTCGTCGAAGACGCCGAAAACTTAGACGTTGGTGGTGTCTTCTGTGTCTGTGTCTGTGTTATGTGTGTGTGTGTGTGTGTGTGTGTGGTGCCCCTTGCTGCGTGAGGGGCCGCTTCCCTGTTTGTTAGGGAGGTTTGGTTGTGTCTCTGATACACATGAAGCAGAGACCTTGGGACGCAACTGATACGTTTTTCTGACAGCGAGACGCAAACCTTACGTCCCCATTTAGAGAACCTGAACGCCTAATTATTGTCTTGCGAGGTTTCAGGCTGTACAGCGCTATTGATGAGGATTCCAGTATTCTTAGATATGACGCCGTGTGGATTAGTGTATCGGTACCAACGTTTCGGAGGAGCTTCTACCTCCATCTTCAGGAAATCCAAGAGGCTTTGTACTATCCTGAAGTTGGAGGCAGCAAACGCCTTCGAAAAGCTAATACCGACATAACAAACTCAGCTGAATATCCCAGACAACTGTAATTACGTTCATTTTCTTGTTCAGAGAGCCACTGAAATACAGTCCAGTCACATCCTTTACTGTCGCAGGAAGTGCGGACGTGATGTGAGGGTGCAGTCCAGGGGATGACGGGATCCAGGAGTCGTCAGGGACTCGGGAATGGAGCAATCTGTCCTTGCTGTCTGGTGAGTAAAGCAGTGCAGGTTTCGTCCCTGCATTGTTTAATTTTTTCTGAAGCATGTTATGGAACATCCATATTAACAAGATAAACATTCACACACACACACACATCATTTCATCGCCTGAGGGGATTTCTGGTGAAGTAAACTTCAATAGATTGGCGGAAGTCGCTAAGAATTTTCCCTTAAACATCTTATGAAAGATTTGTTTCAATAATGCAGCTGTAATGACAACTTCCTCAGCTACCGTAATTTAGAAACTTACTAATCCTTAGTCTGATTCTAAGACACTGATCCTTTCGACACTTTATACGACTCTTAGATGGGAGAATCAGTCTCATTATCAAAGAAAGAACACAAATTAGGACACAACATAAAACCACGTCAAGGATGAGATTCGGACAGGCGACATTTGTGTAAAAATCACCCAAAACCATACTTAATCCTTTAATGCCAAACTCTGTACATTGTACGGACATACCATTCTTCATATGCCACCGGACTCGGTGCACCGTATGTTCGTCAATGCAATTAACAGTGCAACAAATTTAAACCCCCTCCGCTCCGGGCAGTAGTTCGAATTTAAAATTAAGCGTTGTTGAAGTATTAAAAGGGGAAAGAGATCACAAAACCTTCAGAATTACATTTAACATAACACAAGGGTCTGTAGCACTTGAAGCTCTCGTGGTGAGCAAATGGCAACAAAACCTCGCCGGAGATCAGTCACCTCGCTATCAAGAAACCCTCCGACATTTCGGTGACTATTTCTGTCGATAAAAAACCAACATTTAATCCGCTCCAGTACCTCTACTGTAGATATACAATTTCATTAAAGCTCTTTCAGCAGCTTCGGAAACGAAAACACTTTGACAAGAAGAAATGAGGATTATACAACATCGCCTCTGTGCGCTGAATTCGTGCTCCATGTGTAAAGATCCTATATTACCATTAACACTGTGTCGCAATAAGTAATGCGAACTAACGTAACGAGTTGCATGCAGGTGCTGCCTTCGGTTCCTTATTCATGTTCTCAATAACTTCAGTAAATAAAGAACTGTGTCTCATTATTCATAAAATATTTATTCAGTTTCTTTCAATCTCAATAACATTTACAATCAGTCCAATTTTATCACTTACAACACACTGCATGACATGCATAAAATGTGTACATTAAGATCTGACTTTGCCTGACGTACTGCCATAGTTACTGTGTATCAGAAGTCGTCATTGCGGTCCTAATGGCGTTCAATAACGGACTCTTGATTGGTTCTCATACACTTCACTGGGTTGTCGACAACTCATTCAGTATTATCACGATTCATGTTTTTCTTTACTGAACATGACGTCACTAATTTCTCGATCATATTTATTTCCGGTACCAATTCTTAGTTAATACTGGTTATGTAAAGTAGTGGCGAATGCTTCCATCTGACTGGTAGAGTTCAGCCAGACCACTAAAACCAAGGGAATAGAACAAAACGCCCTTCCTCTTTGTTGGTCAATAAAATTTCATAACATTTTACATGAAATCAGCTGCATGTATTGTGTAACTTACACAGACCAAACTGTTTCTTAGCTCCGTACCTGCAAGGCAGAGAAGCGGGTATATTCACCGCTCAACTACGTGACACAAAACTGTGATTTTTGCACATGTGTCGCTATCGCAAATAAAAAGATAATATGATTATGTTAGCATTTCCTGTCGCGTGGTCACAATTCCGCATAGAATGACTCCCAGACAAGGATTGGCCGCAATGTATAATTTATCATGTTTAATTTCCCTTGGACACAGTGCCCAGAATATCACTCAGGGACATTACAAAACCAAAAAATCAAATCACTGACAAGAAAGTTAACTCAAAACGTTTCTGTTAGTGAATTCTCACATACGGTCCATTCGAAGCACTACAAAAGCTCAGCCGATAACTGTGTTCAGGCCACGCATGGTCAGAAAGCCTGTAGTTACTATTCCAACAGCTGCAGTAACCAGCTAAGTAGATGTACGGTGGCCGCCTGGCCGCCTGCCCAGTATAATCACATATTGCACTCTTTAACATTGCCCCAAAAGAAGGCGCAGTGTGGAAATCTGGTGATCTTGGAGGCCAAAAGATCAGGCTTGCCCAATCATTCCCAGAAAACCTCTTGCTGACTACATAATGAGCAATGATGATTGGATGAGGGCGTGATCCAACTTGATGAAAAATGTTAAAACTTCTTCTCCTTTGAACTGCCGTAAAGCGAAGTTCTCCAGCATATGAAGATAATCCTGCGGTCGTCGCCTCAGCAAAAGAGAAAGCCCCGCTAATTTATTTTGGATTAAGTCGCGCCACATATTAAATTTCAAGACAGGAACACATTATTCTGCAATTGGCACAACTTTTAGTGGACCTTAATTTCAGCGCTTCCCTTTTATACAAATACGCCTACAACGGCAAAGAAAATTCACTCTGCTAAGTGTGAGTTTTGAAGTTTTCGCAGCCCTTTAGTTGAGGATTCCTTTCTTCTGAGATAAGATATTGCCCCCATGGGTAAACAAATCCCGACATTTCGAAACAACGTACTGTCCTCACCTTCAAATCTTGATAGGTCCTACAAGAATAACTTAATCGAGCCTCGATGGCGAGGGAAATAGGTTCCCTCGAAACGTCGGGATCCGTTTACACATCGTCGCAACATCATAGCCCAGAAGAACGGAATCCTTGCCCTGGTGATACCTTCCGGACATTGTGTATGGAACGTGCCTGATTTAGTCTGCACTTATTGACATATTTTCCACTTTCCTCAGAAGTTTCTAGAGATAGAGGATCCTTTTTTTCTATTTTTAACACCTCCACTTGCTATATAGATTGAATAGATACGTGTGGAGGTCACCGCCACTTAGTCAGCAACCTAGGTAAAGTAGTAAGTTTCTTCGAAGTGGACTAGCATTTTTATAAACATATGGACGACGGATTAATTTAAGATGGCCCCCAAAATCATTTTACAGCCTTATGTTAATGGCCTACGGCTATATACCACACTCCATAAGACACTACATTGTAACTACAGACTGCTTTTACTTCTATTTGGTTGTTAAAGCCCCAGAGTTTGGATGGAAAATTATTATACTTCAAATTTCCTCTCATTCCTCGTGCGCGTGTTGTCTGAACAAGAACATGATATGGTCTTGAGACACAATTCTGTCATTTACACGTGCAGCTGAGGAAACATGAAGATGACGGTACCATCCACCTCCGCAACAGCTCATTAATGGTGTAGAGAACACGTGAAGGAAACGCTGTGCGCATAACAGATCTACGAACTAGATAGAGGTGAAGTGTCAGCATCACGCTCCAGCCCCTTTAACACTTTGTAGTCCAAATTATTCTTGTTAATGCCAAACGTGTGGTAAAAATTAATTACCCAGAAAAATTTATAACTTCAGGAATAAAATTTTAACGACTAGATGGCAGGATATTAGGGAAAACCAACGTAAAACATTGCAAAATAACGTGTCGATATGAGCTCGACACTGGAGCTGGTATAACGGAGCGCACTGTCTAGTGTAAGTCGACGTTAGAGTCGTAATATTTTAAGTCGTGATACGCGTTGTATAGCAAGGTCTCAAAGGCGTCTGGACGCTACTGAGAAGGAAGCGAAGTCTTCCTTGCAGCAGTCACCGCACGGATGTCCAGTACCAGAAAACTTGCGATATTTATGCCGCATTAAGCTAATGTAAATATACAATCCAACAACAAAATGCACCTCGTCTGATGTTTTAACCTGCTGAACTTGCACACGATGGTCACACGCTCGAACCCTAGTCCAGTCAGAAGTCTGGCTGCTTTCAATGATACGCATTTTACGTATGATTATTACTATTATTGGGGCACGCGGTGGCGCAGTTGGTTGAGGCACTGCTCTACAAGCCGGAAGGTCGCGGGTTCGATTCCCGATGGTGTCAATTGAATTTTTCATTGACATAATACTTTCGATCGCACTATGGCCCTGGGGTCCACTCAGCCTCTAACAGAAATGAGTACCAGGAGTATTTCCTGGGGGTAAAGGCGGCCGGTGCTTAGGGCTCACAACCTTACCACCTTCACGTGCCGACTGTCTAGAAATCTGGGAGCCTCAACCTCCTGGAACTCTAAGGGTCTGTCCAGGACCGTAATGGGATTGCTTTACCTTTGCTCTATTACTATTATTAATATAATACAGGATAATTCCTTTATCTGACCCATATCGTTAGACACTTCCTGTCGGCTCGCAGCGGCCGCATACAAGCGCGCTTCAGTTGTGGCGGAAGTGACAAATCAATGACCCTATATTATAACATTAAAGGTCGGTTCAAAACTTTAATTAGTGACGTAGTATCGTGGTGCCATAAATATACTTCACACTTCCACAAATAAAATAGAAAATGTATCAAATCCCTACACCTTCCCGGAATTGAAACGACAGTCATCTATCCTCAAGCCATAAGACAGTTCAGATATGGTTATCAGCCTCCAGGGCTTTTCTTTTTGTTGATATTCCAAGATGTAAGATTCGCACGATCGTGAGTGTGGAGGTTACAGTGTCCTGGGGTGGGATGCCGTGCTGTTTTGGAGAAACCTGTTGTTGCCTTGAAAAAACACACACTTACTATATAGACTGGGCGACGAGTTTCCTGTAAAAAGTTGTTACCGATCTATCAAACAGCACGGCGTCACGTACCAATGTAAAATAATCTTTTAAACATTCTGTTTCATGAGATATTTGCCTGTTGTTTTGTATGGGTGTGAGACTTGGTCTCTCACAATGAGGGAGGAACATAGGCTGAGGGTGTTCGAGAATAGGGTGCTGAGGAGGATATTTGGGCCTAAGAGGGACGAGGTAACGGGGGAGTGGAGAAGACTACATAACGAGAAACTTAATGATCTGTACTCATCACCAAATATTATTCGGGTGATTACGTCGAGAAGAATTAGGTGGGCGGGGCATGTAGCACGTATGGGGGAGGGTAGAGGTGCATACAGGGTTTTGGTGGGGAGACCTGAGGGAAGGAGACCACTTGAAAGACCCAGGCGTAGATGGGAGGATAATATTAAAATGGATCTTCAAGAAGTGGGATGGGGGGCATGGACTGGATTGATATGGCTCAGGATAGGGACAGATGGCGGGCTCTTGTGAATGCGGTAATAAACCTTCGGGTTCCACAAAAGGAGGGTATTTCTTGACTAGCTGAAGACCTGTTAGCTTCTCAAGAAGGACTGTGCTCCATGGAGTTAGTTAGTTCATGAGATATGTTATAGACTAATTTTGTTAATTTTCACGTCTCAAATACTAATGTTTAATTCACACGTGTCTTCCTCTCCTTTCACTGTGCAAACAGTCAATATAAGTACGCTCTACATAGTCTAATGTCTGTGTAAGTTACCTTTCTAGTCAACACCTCATGATGAAATGCACCAGTTAAGCCATAATGTGCGGAATTGTCACATACAAATTTTATACCTGAAATTTACGACATCTGTCATATGCAGCTTCAAAACACAAAAAAAACAGTAATCACATAAATGTAACTTTTTTAGGGCGTAGGCCAAACTTTATTTTCCATCATAACACCTATCTTAGTATTACTTAACATATACCTATTGAAATGTTTACGGCGACTTTACCACATATAGAGCTGTTTAACTTCAGGTATAAAACATTTCAAACGAACGTATGACGTCACTGTCTTTATGCCCCTTACTTCACGCGATGCTTCAAGTTGAAATGTCTTCTTAATAAAGTTGTACTAAACACGTCACTCCAGCGCCATTACATGTCCAAATAAAGTAAAATAAGGAGGCAGTTTGTTACCGGCTTTGGAACGTCAATGTTGCATTTTTGTAGACAGAAATAATATTATCGGGATAAATTTTATATATTTAGCATTTACTTATATTGTTAGTTTTGTTTGTGTAATTCATACACTCACAAGAGTCCCTGATGATGATCCCAGGAGAGAGTCGAAACATGTTGGACTAGCTTACAGATATTGTAATATATAATATCTAAAAAATAATAACAGTGCATTTTGTTGGTTGAGTATTGTGTGTTTGATTACCGGGATAATTCAATAAAACAAATTTTTCTGAGTTATTTGCAAGCAATATTTTATTTAATAAAACATTTAATTTATATAACTTAAAATTATATATTTTAGGAATGGAAGTCGCGGTCGAGTGTGTACAAGTGTTACTTCATATTACGGAGAGTCTAGGTTTTAAAATCTCTCCGCATATCAGGTTTCCACATTGAGGTTTTCGTGGCTTTTCTCAGTCCCTCCAGGCAAATGTACCTCAAACCATAACTCGACATAAATGTCACTAAAAATCTGTAACTTTAAAATAAATTATTTTCTGTATGATGAAAGCAAAAGACACAATTATTTCTTACTCCACATTTTAATACGAACAACGTGAGTAGTTGTGTAACAATGACTTCACTGCACATAATCTGCAACAAATGGTCTTGTGAGACAATAGAAGCAACCAAAATGCCAAGACCGCGACTGAAAAATATGTACTCCGATTAAGTCCACTTTTCTACTCATTTTTAATTGACAAAGTGACACGCTTGAATATAATTTTGTTAGAACTTAAAGATTGGTAGAGAAGATATCATTAATTTCAATGCATGCATTCAGTGTAAAAAAACATATTCCCAAGTTAATTCAAAAGTACCACGATTCTAATTCCAACAAGGTTTATAAAAAAATGCTGAAGAGAATCTAAAAGCCAATTTGTATGAACATGAAAACACATCAAAAGTTTAAAGGGTTCGCGGAAATGATAACCTCTAATAAGGTTAATTCACACAAAAGAATCAAATATTTATACATTTCTACGCCCGACAGTTCTCAGAAATGAAGGGAACAAAAGAGCGTGAAGTTTGCTAAACTCCTCTCACTTTATGGTAACTTCTGGCCCACGCTAGACAGTATAAATGACAGTAGAAATGAGGAAAAAGCAAGCTTTTGATCTCACAAATGGACATAAAATAAAGAAGCACTCAGATTACTGAGAACAGGTGTATTTGTAAATTTTAAATACAGACTGCCAACACATTTTTCCTTGTAATATCACATGATTTTTACTGTTACACCAACAAACACGTAACTGCACATTGCCTCTGTCACTTGGCTGTGCACAAATTTATCTTGTGTTTGAATTAACACAGACGTAACACTGTATAAGAACCTAAGTTTTTATGATTAAGTTTACCACCAAGCTAAACTCTTTCGTACACAGAACAGGACAACTGAACAACTAACCCCCTGAGAAGTACTTTTGTCAGGTGGCTTCTACAAAGTTTTCTACAATCCAAAAAGTCAGGTGCCTCCGTAAAATAGTATGAATGTATACTGAAAATATCTGAATGTAAGGTCATTTTACAAATGCTCGAACATCTGCCTTCTGTGTTGTTAAATATTT
Source organism: Reticulitermes speratus (assembly GCA_021186555.1). Classification (NCBI taxonomy): domain Eukaryota; kingdom Metazoa; phylum Arthropoda; class Insecta; order Blattodea; family Rhinotermitidae; genus Reticulitermes; species Reticulitermes speratus. The sequence goes on from JAJKFL010000003.1 coordinate 48,228,625, forward strand.
GTGATGTCAATCGCAGAAGATTTACCTCTAATACGTGACATCTCAAAGAATATTTCGTGATAGTTCTAAGCGCCGATATTGACAGACAGAACATCAAGGTTTAAGAAGAAATATTTGGACGTCATTTAGAATCTGGAATTGTAAGGGTTTTATTGCACACGCAGACTAAGTCGGCTGTCTTACCCAAACATTCTTTTAGCTAGTATATACCGTTAGCTTCCTAATTACGTTTGCTAACAACACATGAGCTGGGCCGTGCCATGGCTCAGGCGGTTAGTCGCCGGCCTCTCACCGCGGAGGCACGGGTTCGATCCGGGTCAGTCCATGTGGGATTTGTGGTGGACAAAGTGGCACTGGAACAGGTTTTTCCCCGAGTACTTCGGTTTTCCCCTGTTAATTTCATTCCACCGATGTTCCATTACACGGAAAAACGAAAAAAATAATCATCTTCATCACAGGGTTGCACAATAAGCCTCAAGGCTGCGGTGCGTCTGTAGCATCTGCTGCGGGGCCCTTCACCACAAAAAAAACACATGGGCTGCTTGTGTGTTTCTACATTTTGACGAATATTTAGCACTCATTTTTGTCACAAGATTTCAGCGTAAGATGCCAAAGGCGAAAAAACGATAAAATTTACCACCAAAAACAAGACGGAATGGAAGTTCGTAAAGAAGGCATGTAAAGAATATTTCATTTAATTGGAATACATTTTATCATTACTTTGATAAGGCATGTAGTCTTGTTTAAGGATACTTAAATTTTCGGGTTATCACTGACAGCCCAAAATTGTAAGTGTATCAGAAAGCACCTGATCTAGTTTCCCACCTGTCGGCTCCGATCCGCGGTCCATAGTTCGATTACCGCAGTCTCAAACCATGCGCATCATCTCAGTTACAATATATAGCGTACATACGTAGATCAATTAAAATGTGCCTCTTTATAGAATCTTTCCAACATTCTATAGGCACATTTGCTTTTTATGGACTTCATATAAAATTTGGTGACCTAGGCGTAGTTTGGAGAGGATGGGAGGGTGTGGTGTAGATTCATCTGAGTCAGGTCAGGGAAGAGTGAAGGCCTCTTTTGGGCGCGGTAGTGAATCTTCAAATTCCAGCAAGTTCAATCATTTTTGCCTAGCAACTGAGAGATTTTCAAGAAGGCATCTGCTTCATATAGTCATAACAATTCTATAAGTCCAGGCTCTGTAGTATAAGCTACCAGCGTCGTTAAATAAACCTGCATTCAGGAACGAACACGGAAATGATGAATACAGATCAGTAATCTTGAGCCACGGCACTGCGAAGGAAGGATGCACTGAGTAATACAGCACGCAGCTTCTTGGCCACCTCGAACGTCAATCGACTTGACGCTGCTTGCTGCCTGATTGCTAGTTCCGGTTCTGGATGACGCAGTGCATCTCGACAAGTGGTACTTGACGGACACACAGTCACACTAGCTCAATATCAGCGGCGTAAGCACACGGGAGGGGGCAAACAGTTCTAGGTCATAACGTTGTAAGAAATGTTAAATCTTTCCAGAGGATATACAGCTAATTACATCCAGGAATTTTCTGTAAACAAAGTCCGCTGGAATTATTTTTTTTATCTTGGACATTCCGTTGTATTATATAAATTACAGAATAGTTATTAACACCATCAACACAATCAATTTTTATTTTATTATTATATTATATAGATGTGCGGTTACCTGTTTCCACAACTACATGGTCATCCTCAGGCCGTTAAAATACATAAAAAATTAAAATTACAATCGCAACATTAGTTATGGAATGTCAGATTGAGATCTCAATATTTAGTGTTACAAATTCATGATAATAATTTTCTTAAAAAACAAATAAAATACACATGGCATTTAATAGTAAATATTTTCGGCGTTTGGGTCTTTTAAATCCGTTCTGGAAGATATAAAGTTGTTCCTGTTGCCTGTTTTCTTCATAAAATACGGCGGAGTCTTTTCGACGTGGTGTGTAATGGTGTGTTGAACGTATCCGTTGATAACTACGTTTGGTTGCACGAAACGTGTTTCTGATGTTCCGTATCGTTCTGCAGCTCGCTATTTTCGGTGTGGTCACTATTGTTGTCAGGAGAAGACTGTAATTAGCCGGTCTCAATCGAAGGCTCAGGTCTTCTAGGATGTTATATCGTATCGTCTGACGTTTCGAAACATCGCAATGCCTTCATCCTTAAGGTCAAGCGATCCAAGAATAGTCACAATCTCTGGAAGAATTCTCATCCCTCTTCTCCCGGCTGTCTAAAGGCGGAAGCATAACAGGCTTCGAGGGCGTTGGGTTTTTGGCGTTTTCAATACAAACACTGGCAGTAGTTTGCCACTTTTCTTCGTCATTCCTCTTCGTCCGTCCGTTAGTCTCCCTCTTAGCACGTAACAAATCGAGACCCGTCACTCTATTTTCACAGCATTTGAAATAAGGGAGTCGTACTAATAATGTGCCGACGCATTCAAATGTTTTTTAAAATCAAAACAAAGTAATGGAGAATGTACAAAGACCTACGCGTGTTTATGCTCACATATCGAGTCTTGTGAGAAATTTAGTAGTATTACAAAGAGTCAAGAGGAGAGGAATGTCCTACAAACAATAAAAAGAAGATTGGCTAGCTGCATTGGTCATGTCTTGCGTAGGAACTGCTTTCTAAAACACGTTACTTAAGGAAAGATAGAGGGAAGGATAGAAGTGAAGGGAAGACGGGGAAGAAGACGTAAGAAGCTACTGGATGACATTACGGAAAAGAGAAGGTACTGGAATATGAAAGAGGAAGCACTAGATCGCACTCTGTGGAGAACTCGCTTGGGAAGAGGCTGTGGGCCTGTCGTAAGACAGACTATAGAATGAATGAATGAATGAATGAATCGAGTGTACCTTGCTAAACTCTTGTCGAAAAGATAAAACGTTTCAAAAAAGCATATATTATGACCAAAGCATTTATCCATCAGTCTTGCGAATTCCATACATTTAATCAAACCGAAGGGCATGCATATTATTACTGAGTTAGATGGACAGTGTCTAAAAAATGGAAAGGAAGTCTTCACAGTAGTTTGTTGTTAATTGTAAGTTTTGAAATTGTACACAATTTCACAATGTTACAAATTCATATACCGTGACCGTGTCCACAAATCTCGTTTCAGAATTCAATAGGCCTTCTATAGCCCTCAAATTCTCCTCTCATTAAGGTCTAAATCATTAAATAATTAATAACTGTATTTACCTTGCGGTTCAAAAATGACAGTCTACATCCGGTTACATCATCATCCAAACATCCTCCAAGAAACGTGTGTATGCGCAAGTCACACTGAGTTGACAACAGGGAATACCCAAGGAGATCTCAGGGGGCAGAGAGGTGAAAGTGATTGCGGCCCTAGAGAAGGCTAACTCAGCGTTAATGAGACAAGAGACACGCCTCGTACAGCAACAAACCCGGACTAGGCTCACGTGGCCATTGACAAGTTAAACTTACATTCTGTTGACCAATACGCAGCCTTCTAAATTATAACGCAAGTCAGTCGTTCTAACAATACAGTATGAACAAAGGCACGCCATTCAGCTGCTGTAGGTTGCTCTCGTAGAAACCATTATGCAAGCTGCAAAACACGGGTTGTCTGCGACTTAACCTACTGCAACATTATGCGAAATGAGAACCCAGTTGTCCTTGAAGATTACGGGTATCTGGGATGTGACGCGGAGTACTTTGTAGCAATGACACGGGGAACTAGTCGCCAATATACCATACCGTGAACCCCGATACCTGTCTACAAAATATATGACCGTAAGGCCGTAATGTCCTTATTAACATGCGAGAGAACTTCAAATCTTATTCCCCGAAACTTTGCTTATTATTTTTATAACCCTATCATTATTATCATCGCCGATCCCAGTGGCCGCGCGGTCTAAGGCGTGGGTCTGCGGCCGCTCGCTTGCTGGGATTGTGGGTTCGAATCCCACCGGGGGTATGGATGTCTGTCTCTTGTGAGTGTTGTGTGTTGTCAGGTAGAGGTCTCTGCGTCGGGCTGATCACTCATGCAGAGGAGTCCTACCGAGTGTGGTGTGTCTAAAGTGTGTGATCGTGAAGCCCGAGAGCGGGGAAAGCCGTGATCCGGAAACGGGTCGAAAGTGCCGCATGAAAAAAATCATTATTATAATTAGTAGTAATAATAATAGTAGTAGTAGTAGTAGTAGTAGTAGTAGTAGTAGTAGTAGTAGTGGTGGTGGTGGTAGTAGTAGTAGTAGTAGTAGTAGTAGTAGAGTAGTTAGTAGTAGTAGTAGTAGTAGTAGTAGTAGTAGTAGTAGTAGTAGTAGTAGTAGTAGTGGTGGTGGTGGTGGTAGTAGTAACAGTAAAATTTTAACCTCTACAAACCCTTGAATAGCACTTCCAATTATGCCAACACAGCTTCCATACTATGAAGTCTGAGCATCTGAATTACTGACAGCCTCCTTAGGTAAAACGTAAATAAATAACATAAAACAATAAATAAAATAGAAATTTTTATACATGGAAAGATTTTACGTCCTCACAGCAGGGCTGACAAAGAGTTACGTCTTCTGGGAAATGTCGCCGTGTAGACTGGTACGTAAATACAATTTCTGTTACAGATTAAATTATTGCTTCGCAGAAAAAAATAAAAGCGACTGATACTAGTAATCCCACAAAACACACTAAGTACACTCTCCGGGAAATGCAAAGTTTTATATTAAATTGTACTTCTTGGATGGATGACTGCGCGACATCAGAAGTCCTCTGCCATCTCTTTAATATTTACTACAAATCGAGGACGTAACGTAACCTCAGCGGAATTACAGCCCATGACCTTCCACACAAGGCTGAGGTCTGACAGGCTTACGTCCGTCCCTACAATAACCCTTAGGCCTAATTAAGACCCACAAGGTGCCTTCCTCCTAAACCCGTGCAAAATATTAATACTGAGAGGCCAAAGTGAGTGACCCCACATTCCTGCAACGTGTTTCTGTCAACTGGCTCTATTCCGCCCTTTACATGTCACTTGTTATAACATGATCGCGGTCTTTGTTAACATGGCGATGTGGGATACAAAAGGTTTAGCATAGAATGGGTTTGTTCAAAGTCCAGGTGCGGCAAACCATATGTGACTGTTCTGAGCATTTACATATTGAATGCTATCTGTACCAGTGTGGAATTCAGTTTGTCTGTTGCGATTATTTGTATTGATAAAGCTACTTACTCCCTAACTGAGCATTCCTAATGAAAAACTGCTTAGTTTATTTTCATGTTTTAGATAATTAACTTCCAAGGAACAGATTCCTTCTTGAAAGTTACTAACTGCTCGACTTCTCATTAAATTACCCGCCTTTCTTGAAAAATTTAAGTTCATTACCATGTTCACAAAAGCCCTCCATCGGTACCCTATCGCGAAATGCGTGAAACCAATCCAACCTGCGCCTTCATTTTCAAAGTGGTCTCTTCCATTTACGTTTTTCTACTAAAATTTTATATTCATTTATGATCTCTCACATACGTGCTACACGCTCGGTCAATCTCATGCTTCCTGATTCGTCAGTACTAATAATATTTGATAGAAAATACAAATTATAAATCTCTTCATTCGAGGGGTAATTTTCTGCAGCCTCTTTTAACGTCCTCTGCTTCAAGTTCTCCCCTCAGCACTCACTCTACTCTCCATCACCATCACTCTGAGTTACTCCACATAACAGCTAATGCAAACACTAAGCAGTATAAAGTTAAGTTCAGATAACCCCTACAATAAATATAATATCTAAAATCCCTACCAGTAAAAACACAAACTGTTGAAATAATATTGACACAATGTTAGACAAGCGCGATATTTGAAGGACATGTACAAAGATACAGATACTACAGGCTGCATGTAAAGCAGAATTACACCAAACGACAACTTATATTTGTCAAAAAAGTTCTTGGGAATTTGCATTCTCTATGTTATCATTCTCATTAACGGCGAACTCAGGTAAATTCCTTCGTTTTTCTTGCCTGTTTGTCTCCATGTGACGTCCTGTTGTGTCACAAAAAAAAAGCTACAATACCTTAACGTAAGGCTTTAAGGAAGTCTACTACAGGTTTGTCTGATTTTTAAATAGGAAAATTATTTAATTTCCTTGCATCTCGTAATAAGATATCAGGCCCATATATTTTGTCAAATTATTTTATGATGAGTTGAAATAACTGAGAGAAATTAGCTAGAGTTCAGCTCCATATACGAATAAAATAAGGATTATAATAACACAGCAAAATTCGCCTTACAGCAATCCAAAACACCATAACGAGTGATACGTTTAGCGAGCAGGACGATTGTTATCCGAAAACTGTCTATTATTATTATTATTATTACTTACTATTATTATCGTTATTGCATATAACCGTCAAAGAAGACAAAGAAAAAATCGTGCGATCTAAGCTTTTTTGGAATTTTACATAGCGTACAATGGTAGTTTCGTAACGATGTTTCGGGACAATCTATTGGTCCCATTTTCAAGGGTCAAGTAGTCCAAGGAGAATGCCAGGAACATTTCTGTACGCAGTTTATATAGGGAATGGTGTACCTAAGTGTTCCCGGCATTCTTATGGGACTAATTGACCCTTGAAGATTGGACCGATAGGTTGTCCCGAAACGTCGGTAAGAAACTAGCATTCAACGCTGCGTAAAATCCCAAAAGATTCCATATCTCATTTACGCCGCAGCAGAAGCCTGAAATCACGCAAGGAAAATCATGCTTCCTCGTGTTCCTTTATCCCTTTTGTACTTTCAACTCCTTCCCCATTTTCATATCCTAATTCCCCCTTTATCTGGCCGATTTATTGTCACTCCTTTCTCCATATTCTAGAAGCCGCAGAAGATAGTTTGCAATTTCTCTGCTTCCTAGCAACGGTGCACGACAATAATTAACTATTATGAAAGTTTATTATTATTATTATTATTATTATTGACGCTGACGACGCTGTTAAAGCAACACAGGAATCTTTCATAACATCGAGTGAACTACGATTATGACTGACCTTCACTGCCATCTTACGGTATAAAATATAACTCCACTACAACCCTGAGCGAGAAAACAGGAAAAGAACTTTTGGACTTCAGACGGGTGGCGACGTCGACATAAGACTCCATAATAAAGCAATACAGACTAAAAGGACTCTGGATCTCCCGTATATGCAACGACCACAGACTCAATAAAACTTAAGTTCCATGACAGTACAAAGCTATAATGTTTGACAATAGCGCTCATTATGACAATGGCGAATTAACTGTTGAGCTGTAATTAATGCTCTTACCTTGCTGGAGGATTTCTGAAAAATTAAGTCGGCGTGGCTGTGTGACCCCGTTCACCGTGTCTGAAAACAATCAGAATACATTCTGTTAAGTTCCATTTATTTTATCTACACAAAGAGTTTAGCAATGCCATTTTGTAACAATACAATGCGTCAAATGAAGCAAGATACAATATAATACACGCAATTGGAATAGTACAGCAACTATGCATAAAATTATATGTAAATTCAAGGACACTGTACATGAAAAAGAGCACTTAGGTCCTGTCTATTAGAGAGCACAATAGATGCATGTAGTGATGTAGGCACACATTCTGTTTCTTGCTTCCTATTGCGTAGACGAGAATGATCAAAGACATAAAACTTGCCCCTTATTCCTGCTAATATCTCGCGAGAGTTAACGCCGTTAAAGGGAAGTTCAAGGAATGCGGTAGAGATTTTGCGTCCGTTTTGAATTCTTATACACGATATACATTTCAAATCAATATATTATAGCTAAATACTGATTCTAAAAATAAACCAACCAAACTCTGAACGAAGAACGGATAGTAGTAATTCGTCATAACTGTAATCCTCTGGGGAAGACAGAAGTGAATGACGATATATTTCACGAAGCATTAAGTTCATATTATATGCGGGGTGTACTTGTTACAATTCGGTTCCGACCTTGTGACTTCGCGTCTGCCAACTGAAACGCAAAGACTAAAATATGTATAATTACAGTTTTACTTTCTTTTCGGGGGTTTTAAGCCGGGTCCATCATAGTAAGAATGAACATACACCAAGAGAGAATAAGTTCTGGGGAAAACATTCGAACCAATGCCTAGGGTTATGTGGGAGGTTAATATTATAATGCAAAATATCTGAACCAATACCCAGAGGTATGTGGGAGGTTAATATCAGGATGGAAAATATATGGACTAACACTTAGAGGTATGTGGGAGGTTAATATCAGAATGGAGAATATGTGGACTAATACTTAGAGGTATGTGGGAGGTTAATATCAGAATGGAAAATATATGGACTAATACCCAGAGGTATGTGGGAGGTTAATATCAGAATGGAAAATATATGGACTAATACCCAGAGGTATGTGGGAGGATAATATCAGAATGGAAAATATATGGACTAATACTTAGACATATGTGGGAGGTTAATATCAGAATGAAAAATACATGGACTAATACTTAGATATATGTGGGAGGTTAATATCAGAACGGAAAATACATGGACTAATACTTAGATATATGTGGGAGGTTAATATCAGAATTAAAAATACATGGACTAATACTTAGAGGTATGTGGGAGGTTAATATCAGAATGGAAAATATATGGACTAATACTTAGACATATGTGGGAGGTTAATATCAGAATGAAAAATACATGGACTAATACGTAGATATATGTGGGAGGTTAATATCAAACGGAAAATACATGGACTAATACTTAGATATATGTGGGAGGTTAATATCAGAATTAAAAATACATGGACTAATACTTAGAGGTATGTGGGAGGTTAATATCAGAACGGAAAATATATGGACTAATACTTAGACATATGTGGGAGGTTAATATCAGAATGAAAAATATTGGACTAATACTTAGATATATGTGGGAGGTTAATATCAGAACGGAAAATACATGGACTAATACTTAGATATATGTGGGAGGTTAATATCAGAATTAAAAATACATGGACTAATACTTAGAGGTATGTGGGAGGTTAATATCAGAACGGAAAATATCTGGACCAATACCCAAACGTAAGTGGGAGGTTAATAATAAAATATCTGTACCAACACCTAGAGTCATGTTGGAGGTTAACATAAGGATGGAAGTTCAAGCTATGAAAATGGACACTGGGTCGGGGTGGATGCAATGGGTGGTTACTTTGAACATTACGTCAAAGCTTGGCTCTCTCACAGGCCATTATATTAATTTCTTTATCATTTGCATGACAGTAGTCTTATAAAAATAGCAAATTTACTCTAGTAATGCACAAGATTGAAGCTCTTCACAGTGGTCAAGATTAAGATTTTGGCCTTGTAAATTCAACATTCAAATTGAGGCAGCCAGTTCCTATAAAACATTCGTAACTGGTTACAAGTGTGCACGGCGTCATAATCCACAAGGTCTCGCGCTACACAAGTAGTTAGTATTAAAATTTATTACGTATAATCCTTCAGAACCATAAAATACACCATAGCAAACGCAAATGCTGTTAAAACTTGTTAAAACGTTAACCTTATCTCTCACGCTTAAAAGCTTCATGAATAATATTGCCAGCTTCGAGTCACGAACCGCATGTTGGCAACTCCTGTAGTAAAATATCGACGTGCAGTATTTATTTTCAAGTGGAAGTTTGGTTTAAAAATTGCCCCCTTCGAACGTGACATTGCTTCCATGCACGAGTTTGCTGTGTCTCCGAAACGTGCAGCTGCCGGCAATCTTGTTGTTCTTGCATGTCATGAGGAGACGCATGCGCAGTCAGCAACCTGCGCTAATTCGGAGCAGCAGTTTCAGACTTACGTGTGTTCTAGAATTCACAATGACAGAAGACAGAAGTTTTAGCATGGGAAGAAAACCAGCGTCGTTCATTTTACGCTAAACAAAATTAAAGCCTATGCTAAGTTGTCCTTGTGCACGCCAGGAAGGCATGTGGGAAGTGGAGATATGGCCCCACGCATTCTTCACCTCGGCAGCACATAGGAGTTTGTGGCCAGCTTCAGGCCTCGGCCACTTTACTCCTCGTGGAAAAGCCCGCATTACCCATGGAATAGGAGTATCGGTGGGCCTCTAAGACCGGTCTGAATGTTTTGGAGGAGAGAGAAATCTCTTGCCTATACAAGGAATCGAAATTCTGTTCTTTAGAAGTGCTCAGTGTTAATTAAATAAAGTAATTCGAAACACAAGGCAATTCACTGCTGAATTAGCAATCCGCGAACCAGGAAAAGGTTCTGTATTTAAAGAAATGCAACCGCAGATTTTAAGTAATATTAAACAAATTAAACTGAAGAATGCTCTAGTAAACACTATACCAACACATGCACTTCCTATTAAAACATCAATAGTTTTAAAAACCAAGCCCTACATATGTTTCGGCCAGCTAACTGGCCATCATCAGGGGCAACTAGCGTTCCACAGCATAATCACGTTCAATAGGTTTATATTAAGATAATGATATTAAGAATAAAGAATGCTCCTTCACTCGAATGTAGTTCAACTGATTTTAGACGTGGGCTGAACCTCTGTTTACAAACAAAAGCACGTGAAATCTACAACCAAAGCTTCACAGTGCATTCCTGTGTCACGGATGTAAATATCTGAGGCACGTCACGTGCAACGATGACACTAGTAGCGGCCCAAAAAGAACCAAAACGGTTCAAACCGAGTAATTTAAATCACATTAATCAGTCATATTCACCAACAAATGAATACAATAAGATATAAAACACACACACAAGTCTTAGAAAACTCCTACATGTTTCGGCACCGAGGTGCCATCCTCAGGGAGTTACAAATACAAAGGAGTATAAGCACCAGTACCTTGGTAGTAAAATACCTGTTATTTGGATACTTTAAGTACTAAAACTGTAAAATGATAAGTATAAAAATACCGTACTGTTGACATTGAGTTTATGAGAATAGTCATAATCCTAATACCAGGTACTTTACTGCCAAGGTATTGGTGCCTATACTCCCTTCGTATTTGTAACTCCCTGAGGAGGACATCTCGGTGCTGAAACATGTAGGAGTTTCCTAAGACTTATGTATGATTTTTATCTTATTGTGTGCATTTTTTGGTGAATATAACTGATTATAAGAATAAGACAAGGAACGTATAATATCAAATTAAAATCAGGTCTTCGACTATTTTTTGCTTAACTTGTGAATCATGAAGTTAAATGTAGGCCTACTGAATGAAAGAATGAATGATTCACGTAAAGTGAAAATCTTTACGTAAGTCCATTTTCTCGCGCAAACTAAGTACATCCACGAAAACCCGTTGTCTTGGCCAAGATATGAACCCATGCTACTTTTCAAAAAATTCTTCGTTCTCGGAATAAAAATTAGCTATCCTTTACGTGTGTGTACTGAGTTTCATACGTGCTTTCCAGTTGGAGGCGTCCCACAGGGCGTGATCCATCGAAAGCCAAAACTTCCAGACAAAAGGGCTCTTAAATCTATCGTCAACTATTATAGGTACATAAAGGTAAATTTGTCCATGTTCACGCCATAAAAGCATATAGGATGAGCAGAGGTATAGCTCCACTTATTCTAACTTTGGCGCTAGATGGAGGTGAGTGGCCAAAAATATTGTCCCGGCCGCTTTATCCGCGGAAAAGGACCCCGGTACTTGTTGCATAGGGAGGTGGGTGGGCCCCAGAGCCGGTCTGGCCGTTTTCGAGAAGAAAAACACCTCTTGCTTCTGTCGGGATTCGAACCCCGGACAGCCCAGCCCATAGCCTAGGTGAAATCCCATCTCTTGTCTTTTAAACACACTCATAACGTGTATGTTCCTATAAATAAGAACACTCACGGTACCTAAGTAAATGCTTACACCATGTTTGAATTAATGCAACTGAAAACGCTGCTGAAATTTCAATCTATAAGAAACATATTTTTTCTATAAAAGTAAGCGGTTTATTATTAGGGTATTTGGGCTGGCCTCAGAAAATATATATGACCTTTTTCTCTCTATACCATTGTTGTCAAGGACAAATATTTTTTTAATAATTACACAGTGAAAAATGGGTTCAGTTTCTTTGTCAAATAAATCATACCCCTAAATTCACGTTCAACTAAAAATATTATTCAGGCAGCATTAAAATAAACAACACATTATTTTTAGAACTATTTCCTTTAAAGGCAGACTTATGTGGCGTGAACTCTTGCCACAGCACTGCTGTATTTTGAGTAGGTTGAGGGGACCCTCTCTGTTATTGAGTTGCATGGAGTTTGTTAATGACTTCAGAATAAAACAGACACAGCTAATCCACTGAGCACCTCAGCCTAGTGTCTTTTAGTCCGAGACTGCTATTTAAAGTATAAAAGAATGAATCAATAAGTATTGATCAATTTCCGTCACAACTGATTCAAGCAGAAGGTAAAGGACTAAATACCTAGAGACATGAACTGATTAATTCTATTTTAAAATTATCCATACCGTGTACGTACTTATTATAACACGTGTATTACCACCAACTCTTACACTATAATGAAGTACAATGTAACAAATTCATTAAAACTCCCATGTCTCGGTGTAACATCACACCATCCTCAGGGGAGACACACAGAACAATTAAAAATACATTTAAAAATACCCAAGCCTAGTTGGAGTTCGTTGTAAAACTTCTTAAAATACAACACGGCGCTTATGTTAAAATTATACAAAAATTGCTGATGCGTTGTGAATTATTCAGCAACGAATGTGCTAAGAAATGTGGTGTAGCAGAGTACAAGAATCGGGTATTGTTATTGAGTCTGGTATTGGCTGGTAGCCTGGTATTCCAACAAAAATTCCCTTTTCCACTCCGCAGCGTCGTTAAATAAATCATACTTAAATATAGGTCAAGAGAAAGACAGTTATTTCTACCCAAACCTGCCCCATTTTTCCAAGCGCCAAACCTGCACGCCATGTTCCTACCTCCTCTGCACACGCCGTTGCATTCACATGTCTGCTTCTGTTGGCCAGACGGCTGGACAAGATCCACGTCACTGCAAAGTTCCGAGTTACTGTACACAACATTGTTTTCACGCACACACAGTTTAACACACAAAGCTATATGCAGTTCCACACGTCTCCTGCCTTACTTTTCACATTTTCACCACTAATATAACCATTACACGAAACATTTCTTTTCCGTCAGTAACACACTTGCATTCAAGCATCTTGTTTCCTCACGATGTTCATTTGTCTGCGTGTAATCGGATAAATTCGGCAGGCAGATCGACAATTATCGATATAGACACAGAGGGACTGAAGGGGAGAGAGGCTTTGCAAGCAGCGTTGTTCACAGAAGATATGCCAAACAAAGGATACGTCTTCTTTCTTTACAAACTGGGCCAACTCTTTTAGTGCACTGTCGTGTTCGAAATATAATTTCTGCCAGGAAATATAATTAAAAAAAAGGGGAGAGTTGGCGTATACATATTCTCCAAATATATTCTTTGCTACTCTTGATATCTCAATGGACCTGATATTCATTTATTTGTTGTAAATACGTAAAATTCAATCAGAAGCCGAGATAGCTCAGCCGGTATTGCAATTTGGCTACGGACTAAACGAGAATCAAAATTGGATTCCACTCGGGGGTAAATAGATACCCCTTCTGAGGAGCGTCAGTGTTAATTAGTCTTCCGTGTTCTAAAGCCCGAGCAATTCCCGTTAAGAATTCAAGGGAAAGTCTCCGTATTTATTAGATAAAATACATTGTTATTCAATGACAAAGCTTTTTCCCCGTCTTAATACAACTTTATTTGTGTGTGTCCGTATTAGAATACGAATTTACCTTCTCTACGTTTTTCAGCAATCGCTGCCATTTTCAGGTCTAATATACACAAATGACAATTTTCAATGCACGTTTCACAAAATATAGAATACCATAAATCCAATAAATGTTCGCACGATTACTAAAATTGATAAGTTTTATAGTCGACATTATTGTTTGAGTTGCCATTTCTCGTTATTACTCATTGTCAAAATTTTCACTGGTTCATTTAAATGTCTGTCAAGGCCATAATATCAGTAATTAAAAATTTTGTTTCTTATCATTTTTAATCTATATTGTAGACCTATCGAAATTCTTGACTTCTGTATTGTTACTTGTAAGCACGATTGTGCAATTTTTATGAAATTATTCTTCTTTCTGTACATGCACATTTATTGTGTTCACGCTGTATAGAGATAAGCTACATACTGTGTTAGCCTTCCACTTTAAGCGAACGACATGGGCTGAGGTTATTCGAGAATAGCGTGTAGAGGAAGAACTTTTGACCTAAGAAGTAGAAAGTAACAGGAGACTGAAGGAAAATGCGGAATAAGATCCTTTATATTTTATATTTCTTAAGCAAATAGTGTTCAGGTGATGAAATCAAAGAAAATGAGATCAGCAGGGCATGAGGCACGCATAGGAAAGAAAGAAACTTATACACAGTTTTGGTGGGGAAACCTGAAGGAAAGAGACCACTTGGAAGATGTGGGTATAGAAAAGAGGATAATATTAAAATAGGTCTTAAAGGAATGTAATGGGAAGGCTTTGACTGGATTCATCTGGCTCTGGACAGGGACAAGTGTAAACAGTAATGAAGCTTCTGTTTACACGAAATTCTTGATATTTCTTGGCCAGATAATGAAAGATTGGCTTCTCAAGAAGGAATTGCTTAAGGGCCGGTGCTGGTTCTTCTGGTACAGATAACCACTATACCAATTTTAATAACTACATACATTTACTGAAGTGATATATCCAAAAAAAAGTCATATTTTGTGTTATTTTATATTTTATGAACGATGTATTGTAAATTGGCATTTGTGTATGCTATGTCTGAAGATGGCAGCAACTGTCGAAACATGTAGGGAAGTCAAGAGCATATTCTAACGTGAATACACAATGCACATAACTTGTGTTCAAACTGAAAAACTCCTGACGTAAGTTCATAAGACACAACAAGACGCAAGGTACGTAACTTCACTTATCCAATCAAAAGGCTAAACACACATTAGGCTACTTTCTAACCACTTAAAGACTGCGATTAATCTTATTTATATTTAAATATTCAGTTCGCACCGCGCAGTAAACACACTCAACATCCGTTAAAAGAGCCAGTCACTTAATGCTGTGTAACTAACTCCATGGAGCAGAGACTTTCTTGAGACGCTCACAGGCACTCAGCTTGTCAAGAAATTCCCCGCATTTTATGGAACCCGAAGGTTCATTACCGCATTCACAAGCTCCCACCACCTGTCCCTATCCTGAGCCAGATAAATCCAGTCCATGCTTCCCCATCCCACTTCTTGAAGATCCATTTTAATATTATCTTCCCATGAACGCCTAGGCTTTGAAGTGCTCTCTTTCCCTCAGGTCTCCCCATAAAAACCTTATATGCACTTCACCTGTCTCCCATTCGTGCCACATGCCCCGCCCATCTCCTTCATTTGATCACCCGAATATATTTGGTGAGGAGGACAGATCATAAAGCTCCTCGTTATGTAGTCTTCTCCACTACTCTGTTACCTCGTCCCTCTTAGACCCAAGTATCTTTCACGCTGTTTGTTCTGACAACCACTCAAAACACATAAATGCGATCCGTGGTCAAATGTTTTAATGTTAAAGTTGATGGTACGTACAGAAACCGAACTTAACACGCAAAGACATAGAAGCACTAAGGTATGGCGGCAAATTTGCCTGTGAACAAAACCACTAAAACTCTCAGTAGGGGTAAATGGTCCCCAGCTGAGATGTGAAGCTAGAACCCCCACCCAACCGAATAAAATTCAGGAGTGCCAATCGCTACATCACGTCTTTCCGTGGCTCGAGTTTCAATCACCCGTGCAGCGTAAACCCTGACGTCACGACTTACGAGCGTATACACACACAGACCCACATACTTAGTATGACATACATACATACACAGACATTCACGTCGTAAATCGTACGGGAAATGTGTCTGACCTCGCCACCCTTAACGAAATTTTCAATCTGACCTCCCGTAAATATTAATTGAAAAGTGTTACTCAAGACTACAACCTGATAAAGAAATTAGACACACCTACATTGCGGTTGCCTATTTTCCGTTTCGCGTGAACAAAGAGCTGGCAGGACAGTTGCTGTCAGGGATCCCGGGACACCGGAGCTACTTTTAATTTATATAGGGATGTCCCGAGCGTGAGTTACGATATGGTCAGTGCGAGTTCAACTTGAGACCACGCCTTTCCAGCTCTTCTTCCACCCACGTCATCCCCACCCATCTCGTATAAACGGTTTCTAGGCGACTCAAACATCTATAAGGAAACGAGACATACAGGTATGCTCAGAAGATGAGTGGCATATATCTCAATTAAACAAAACTGAAAAAAAAGTGAATGTCAGATCCACTAACACGGCACGTTTGTTTTCCAGATACGTTCACAAATTTGATATTAATATATTGATAATATAGTTACATAATCACAATAAAACAAACCCAGCCGTGTGAATATTGTATTTCACAGTAAATATTTACCATATCGGAAAACATTTTCAGTAAAATTTACAGAGTTTTGTGAATGAAATACCGATCGTGTCACGTAACAATCTTTTATATGTTGACCCATTTTTTGAAGAATCGATAAATCTCGAGTTTGCTCAAGTGGCAGCAATTCTGACTTGTAACCTGGAGATGGCCTGTTCGAACCTCGACACAGACACTTGATATCCTAACAGGCTTTTATTAAAGACTAAAGTCTTCGGGATTCTTAAGCTGGGTCATTGTGTAGTTCCCTCTTTACCCAACGACACGGCGTCACATCCCAGAAGACAGGGATTTTCAGCAACACCGCTGTGAGAACCTCAAATCCCACAGGTCTTTCGTGGTTTTTCGAGGTCCCTCCTGGCAAATTTCGGAATGGGTCTTTAAAATAATTCACGTCCGCTTCCTTTAACACCCTTTACAATCCATAATTCACCCGTCATTCCACCATTTGACACTATAATTACGGAGTGACAACACAAACAGACAAACAGATGGCATTTCAGCTTAACAACCTCAGTTCACATTGCTTTAATTAGGACCATAATTTGTCGCTGTACAATGTTTAATGTAAGACTTCCACTCCAATTATAAACGGCTTCAAACATATTCCGTGGTTGCGGCGATAAAACATGTGCACCGAGAGACAGAGACGAAACGGACTCGACTCCCTTCATTTGATGCACTTCGTGAAAACTATCCGTATCACATTATCAACTGACGGCGACGCACTTACTGAAGCCAAAGAAAAAAGTCCAATAGATCGATTACCCCCACTTATTTCCCCCTCCAGCATACGTCCTTCCATTCCCCTCCAGTCGTCTAAAGTCCATAAGAAATATATATATATATATATATATATATATATATATGTTATTACCATTACCAACTTTTTTTTTTCCTATGCTCGACACCCTATATGGGCCTAGGCCTCCTCGTTTCGTCGAGGTTTCACGATCACACACACTTTAGACACACCACACTCGTAGTGACTCCTCTGGACGAGGGACCAGCTCGTCGCAGAGACCTCTACTGACAACACTCACAAGAGACAGACATCCATGCCCCCGGTGGGATTTTTTTTTTGTCTGTCCGGGGCTTTTCCCCTTTGATCCATTTTTGTACTGTTTTAAATCCTTTTCGTCCTTCATGTCACTTTACGTTCCATGCTACCGTCCTTACGACAAACACAACACAAACATCCATGCCCCCGGTGGGATTCGAACCCACGATCCTAGTAAGCGAGCGGCCGAAGACCCACGCCTTAGACCGCCGGCCACTGGGATCGGCTATTATTACCAACCACTGCACAATAATTCTATATACTCCTACATGTTTCGGCTAACCATCGTAGCCATCATCAGGGAGTTCTTTTTCCACATACGTGCGCAGCGTACAGTAGGTCATTGAACAGTAATACGTACATGTATGATTTACAGCCGTAGTCACTGCATAGTAACAGTAATTTGATACAGTTTAGAGCTGTGCATGGTATTAAAAGGCAGTATTTTAATACATAAAATAAAGTTTAACATGTATATGTAAAAGTCTGTCTCCAAACATCTGTCTTGAAAATCACTTCTAGTTTTGTAGGGTGGAGACCTGCAATGTTATACGATCAGCATTAGGGATTAAAATTGCATATTAGAATGAATCCCAAAATTAAAACTATTTAAATTTTAAACAATTTTTACTACATGTTAGTACGTCACCAGATCAAGTATATGTCTACACATACAGTGTGCAGTACTTGGTAATAATAATAAGAAGAAACTTATATGCAAAATAACTGCATGGAATATGTATAATATTAAGTACATAAGAAGGTTTACAGTGATAATCGCGTGACAAATATCCCAGCTACAAGCTCTTTGGGCTGGTTTACATAGGCCATAAGGGGTTGGAGGGGAATGCAGCAGTAGGCAAAGAGTGGGAAGCCTTGAGCGCTGTCATCCCCATCAAACTTGGTCTCCATTGCGCTGCACCATCGTAGCTTAAGATAAACGTAAAGTTAACCCTTCGCTTAATTAAACACCAGCCTACGAAGCTACATGGTGGAGTACACGATAACTCCAACTATTCTTTACCGCAACACTAAATGGATGAATAGTAAGCTTCACACACCGACCGCTTTACCCCCGAAGAAACAGCTCCTTGGCACCTGTTAAGTAGGAGGCTGGGTGGACCCCAGCTCATTGCTAGAAGATTTGGAGAAGATAAAAATCTATTGCCCTTACCGGGAGTGGAACTACAGTTCCTCTGCTGCCTGCTGTAGTCTAGTTACTGTACAAACTGCACTATCCCAGGGATGAAGATACTTACACATTATGTTCTTCTAGGTTTCAGCCTTACACAGAAGTCATAAAATTTTAGGGTCATTGTGCTAGAGGCTGACCGACCGACGCTCTCCTTGTGCCACGAAAAAACGGTTCTTCGTCATATTAATCAAGACGCCATTATGTTCAATACAAAGCAACACCACATGTATCCCTCGTTTTCTTCTTCAGTGTTGCGCATTTTAATTTCACGTACATTTCAAACTATTATCTTATCTTACTTGTTTCTCAGCCCTTCACTCTAACAAACGATAAATAGTTTCTGTTTCGAGAGAATTTTGTGTTTATTTTGATGGATTTTTTTATCTGCGCAGGATACAGTTTAACTCTTAAGCAGCTCGCAGTCGCTCAAACACTCAAGAATTCCCCGATCTTTATTGAGCCCAAGGGTTCCTTACGGCGCTTACTCCTAGTCACTATGCTGAGCGAGATAAATCTGGTCTGTACATTCGCAGCATGTTTCTTTAAGTCACATTTTAATATTATCATCCTAACTACGTCTGGCTCATGCAAGTGAGTTCTTCCCTTCAAGTCCCCCAATTAAAATTACGTTAGATTTCAGGCTTCTGCCGTGGTGTAGTTCATGACTTCGCTCTTCTGCGACGTTGCGTAGCTTAGGTCATTAGCCGATTACCGACGTTTCGGACAACATATCGGTCCCATCTTCAAGCGCCCAGTAGTCTAAGGACTGTGCCTGACCCTTGAAGATGGGACCGATATGTTGTCCCGAATCGTTGTTAACCAAGTATTAACCTACATTGTGCAACATACCAGAAGAGCAAAGGCATAAATTTGTTACCCATTGACATATCTGTAAATCGTGCTACATGTCCCGTAAATCACATCTTCCTTAATTCAATCATAATAACAGACTTAATATACGCTGAAAATGACAAATTGTGCAACGCCTCTTTACATTACCTTCTCCAGCCTCTTGTAACTCGCTCCCTCTTACTATGAAATACTGCCATTAACATATTTTTCTTAACCACCGCAATGCTTTTCCCTAAGCTGAGAGACGAAGTTTCACACCCACACAAAACGAGAGTTTTTTGTGTTTAAATATTTAAGCTTTCGGACTAGAGACTTTACGACAAAATGTATGAACTCAATGGCAGCACGAATTCCCATTATGTAATTAATTTCATTGCTGACAAAAATTTTGAACGAATCTTACTACATAATACCCGAACTTCGAATTGAGAAGTAACCGAGTAAGTCTCCAAGCGAAGGACGAATTATCCAGCGTGCCCAGCAACCAAATTTATGGCCCGTGAATAACGAAAAAGGGAAACATTTACAAATTCGCTTTACGATTTAAAATGTTTCACAGACTGTGATGTTTATTTACCGCATAAACAAACTTAAACTTTCAATATGCTCCTCTTTACTTCATACTAGATTTGTCTTGTATAGCTTACTCAATCATTCTATAAATTCCCGGCTTTCATGGAACGATGAATGCTCATCGCTGTATTCAAAACAAATTCCTGGCAATTCTCAATATCAACATTGTAGTTTTTTTAAAATATACGCCGTGTACATTGATGGATGGTACCAAATCTTCAAAGGAAGTGATAACAATTTTTGCCTCGAAGTAAATTAAGGGGTCCGCGCACCATTTGCTGCAAAACACTGATACACGCCTCAGGTTAAGCCGTAAGCGAAATTACTTATAACGTAGTGCACAAAGAGCTGATATCACTTCAACAACTATAAATAACAACACCTTGGCTTAGGCGATAACAGTCTGGTATAGCAGAAACCAGTTTCTGCCACGCCGATCCGGGTGGCCGTGGGGTCTAAAGCGTAGGTCTGCGGCCGCTTGGTTGCCGAGATCGCGGGTTCGAATGCCGCTGAGGGCATGGATGTTTGTCTCTTGTGTCTGTTGTGTGTTGTGTAGGTAGCGGTCTGTGCGACGAGCTGATCACTCGTTCAGAGGAGTCCTGTTGGGTGCGTGTGTGTGTCTAATTGTGTGTGATCTAGAAACCTCAAACACTAGGTGGCATAAGTCCGATTTGGGCTGTTGAGCCACAGAAAAAATTCTGCCACAGCTGTAGACCCTAGGACAAAGCATCTTACACTTAGCATTCTTAACATGCGTTGCTTCTGTAAGCTTCGAACAGATGTTTATAGAATTTTTATAATTATACTCGTAACAACAAAAATTAGCCGATCCCAGTGGCCGTGCGGTCTAAGGCGTGGGTCTTCGGTCGCTCGCTTATTGGGATCGTGGGTTCGAATCCCACCGGGGGCATGGATGTCTGTCTCTTGTGAGTGTTGTGTGTTGTCAGGTAGAGGTCTCTGCGACGAGCTGGTCACTCGTCCAGAGGAGTCCTACCGACTGTGATGTGTCTAAAAAGTGTGACCATGAAACCTCGACGAAATAAGGAGGCCCAGGCCCATTAGGGCTGTCGAGCCATAGAAGAAAGAAAACAACAAAAATTAGGTCAAGCTATCCCACTGAGGCCTGGACAGGCCCTTACGGCTCCAGGAGATTGAGGCCCCCAGTATTTCTAGACAATCGGCACATTGGACGTGGTAAGTTTGTCAGCCCTACGCACCGGCCGCCTTTACCCCCGAGGAAATACCCTGGTGATCTGTTAGAGGCTGAGTCGACCCCACGGCCATAATGCTGCCGGAAGGATTAAGTCAATGAAAAATCCCAATGACCCCATCAGAAATCGAACCCGCGACCTTCCGTCATGTAGCGCAGTGCCTCCACCAACTGCGCCACCGCGTACCCCAACTACGAACGTTACCACATCAGCAATATAAAACTGTAATACTCATAAAAACAAAATTCTCCCGCTATCCTCGTTGCTCCGCTGTTTTACACATATCGCATAGTTTAGTTTCCGTCATAAATTCCGAATTCTGCCAACAGTAGGCCTGTATCAAATTTAAGGTCCTCACAACAGTAAAATCTAACAAGTTATGACACGGTGTAAACTTGAAGGTGCTTATCGACGTGTAGAAAAATGCTGCCTCCATCTTCAGGGTGCAAGCTGACCTCTGTGTGGGAAACTGGAGGCCAAGTGTTCTTCCGAAACATCGGTAACCACTTATCAGGCTATCATAAGCCATAGAACCATAACATGAACTAGTTAATACAGTTTCATAGTCAATCAGAAAACAACTGCAGGCACTTAAGTCACTTTTCCACTAAGGTTGTTTAAAATCCTAAGTGGATAGAGGCTAGGAGCAGGTTTCGAAACGAACAGAGGACGGCAGAAAACAGAAGAGAAGTAAACAGAAGACAAGAGAAGAAAGGAGAGACGGAGAGAGGATAAGAGGTAACATTTGAACATAACCTCCAACGGCACAGGTCCGTCCATACAAAGGCAAAACCAGGAGGACACCACAAGAACGGTGTGACAGAGAGGGAGGACGGGGTTAGAGGAGAAGTCGGACATTTAAAACACTGCTTCCCCCCATCCTCTTCCAACGATGCATCTCACCTTTCGAGACATATTCTCCTTTAACCAAGTCTCCAGTCCGTAGCAGAACTGACGTAAAGTGGTTACTGATACATATGGCTGCATATGTCCGTATTATCACTGGTTAAGTGTAGTGTCCTGTAACCGCTGTCGGCACAGTAGTTGACTTGCATCACGACAGATGTCGATGTTGTGCAGACCCAGAAGACGAAGTAGAAGGGTGTGCGAGTGCCAGGCTGTACGTTGTTGATGGGTATCGCAGTGTGATATTGTCATTCCATCCGTTCATCTCAATTGGAATCTCTTTCACAAGACACCGACTTGTCACGAATACTGGAATCCAGTAGACAGGTAGGTCGAAAATATATTCGACATGGCTTAGTGGGACAGCAGTCTAATTTTGTATCTAAAAGGCGGTCATTGTATTGGGTGGTTTCTCAATTTCTGCTTGTCACATAACAGGGAGTGCCACAATCTGATGACGTATAAAATGCTAAGATAAAGGCTGACAATGGTAACAACCGCTGTGGCCTGTGTTAAGTCCATTCATTAAAAAATAACTAATTAAACAGAGAGACGATAGATAGCGTGCCACTGATGTGGAAGTGACAAATTCGTAACTAGCGTGGCGATGAAAACTTTTGTACTAGGCGTCAGAAAATGTAACAAATTAACAATCAAAATGATTAACTAAGCAGCGCGGGACCTTTCTTCAGACGTTACTCAAACATCCGTTCTTATGGAACCCAAAACCTCTTACCGCCATTGTACCCTAATATAAAGTGTCCCTTTTGTCACGTCCCTGAATGCGGTAGCTGTCACGGATTGTTCGCCGTATTTAGGCTTTCTAAGCATAAAGCTGCCGACAGAAGAGACACTCTGTAGAAGGCACTCAAGTCCATGTGTGATTTCAGGCTTCCGCCGCGATGTAAACGAGATCTGCGCTCTTCTGGGATATTACGCAGCGTTGAGTGGTAGTTCTGTACCGACGTTTCAGGACAATCTGTCGGTCCCATCTTCAACTGACCCTTGAAGATGGGAAGGATACATTGTTCCGAAACGTCGGTACATAACTACCACTCAACGCTGCGCAATATCCCAAAACAGTGCAGATCACTCATGTCCAGTTTATCTTCCCACACACCAAGTTACATTTTAATATCATCTGCCATTGAGGTTTCCTGACTACAGTTTTGTACGCATTTCTCAGTTCTATTTGCTTTCTAAATATCCCGTCTCTTAAATCATGACAACATAACTCTTAAAAACTCTTCATTTTGTAACTTAAGCCATCTTCTAATTATTTCCTAGTTCTTAAATTTAAATATTCTCCTGAACACCTGTTCCAAAACACGTAAAACCTTTGTTGTTTCCGCTGTGAAAACGTCACACCTCCCATAAACTGAGCTCTTCCACTAAAACTAGTACAAGTTATTATTTATAATGGTTCATACGTGACGAGGTCAAATTGGTACGTATATTACAACAATATATATTAACACCAACTCGTACACAATGTTAAAACACAATACGCAATCACTTTACATAAACCCCCGACATGTTTCGGTACACTAGTACACCATCTTCAGGGGGGCACAGTTAACACTTCAAACACACAAGCACAGTTTTAAAATGATCACTAAAAGCATTATTACTTGAACCGCCACATGCTGACGCAGTATGTTGAAGTGTGTCCTATAAAAGTTGTTGGTGCACTGAAGATTAGCGTTCACTGTAAGTGACATGTTGTGAAATGCACTGTTGCGGGTACAAGCATCAAACTCTTAAAAACAATGTTAAATTCGTAGGTATATACATATTTATGTCACTAAAAATGCAGAAGGACTAAAAACTGCCTGACGTCTTTTCGCATTGTGTTGGCGCGTTTCAGAGATGACGTCATGTAATATAAGAAAATAAGCGCATATTGCAGCATACCCTTGTCCAGTTCGGTGTGCTAAAATCTGGCCCCAACATCTACAGCAATTTGCGTGCATTCAGTTTACCTTAGTCGTAACCACGTAACCTGTTACAACAGGTAGCAATATGTCTTCATCTACTTTCCAAAACCCGACGATCCATTCAGAGTCCCTCCTTTACACCGTTATCAAATTTTCGGATAAATTACAGAAACACGTTTACAACACGATGCCAATTTTAGCATAATTATGTTTCTTAAAGCCGATCCCAGTGGTCATTCGCTTGCTGTGATTGCGGGTTCGAATCCCGCCGGGGTCTTGGATGTCTGTCTCTTGTGATTGTTGTGTGTTGTCAGGTAGAGGTCTCTGCGTCGGGCTGGTCACTCGCCCAGAAGAGTCCTACCGAGTGTGGTGCGTCTAACTGAATGTGATCGTGAAGCCTCGATAATGAGGACGCCCTAGCGGTTGTTGCGCCTTAGGGAAAAAAATGTTTCTTAAATTGTTTAACGACGTCGTGTCAGCTGCAAAATTTCTGTAGCGCCGAGTGATATCAACCATTTTCAAGGACGTGGTTTGAGACCGTACGAATAGAGAGTCAATCGATCTGCGCAGACGCGTAAGGAATTCCTAGCCTACAACTCAACACATACCACACACGTAAGACATTATGATCCACTCTTCATTAAAATACCAGCAAAGTGGAAGACTTAAATCTTGAAAGTTGCCTCCCCACTTAAAAATAACATCATGGAGAATGAAGAGATGAGGAGTTTAACATCCATAAATTCTGGACTTCGGTAGTACAGATGCCGGCGAGGAATCAGCTTCACGCTGTGGCGGCTCTACCAGGGTGAAAATATCCAAGGAACCCGCTGAATAGTAAGAGGGGCCTCACTGATTTAGAGGTTATGACGAAGACAAAAATTTCGGCCCTTTCCGGGAGTAAAATGCCAACCATTCAGCCCACAGCCTGTTTGTTGTACGGACTGAAATACCAGAATGCTGTATTAAAATATAGTGGTATATTTGTACAGCCTGATGTGGAGACGAAATGTCAAGTGATTAAACTGGGAATTAAGAATTTGAAAAGGGTTTTGTGTGTGGCAATTAGAAATGTAACAAGAAAAGTCACCTTGGCGAAATGTTCAATAAAAGAACCAGAAAGGAGATTCGTTGCCTTAGCAGATTTTTCCCTTTGTAGCTTTCCTCTGCTGCTTCATTTAAATGCCACTTTTAGCTCAAGCCATTCAATGGTCTCCGAAGAACAGCACAGACCACTGGGCGTATGGATGCAATAGTATTACCTCAACACCCACATAGAGCACGCACAGCGAAGCTGGGTAAAGCTTAGACATATTAAAGAGTCCAGTGGTTACTATACTTACCAGCAGGTTTAACATCCAAAAATTCTACTTTCTGCCCACGCATTGCACTAACGTGTTTTGTGTGGGTCTCAGAAGAAACAGTGATTACTTCCCTATACAGCATTAAGTGATTGGTCTCTTATAAGCGAGAAGGAGGATGTTTACTGCGAGGTACGACCTAGGTCTTTAAATAAAACATTAAGAAGGCTATGACTCTACTCCCTCTCCTACATATACCTATTCATGTCTTGGTGTGTAATTAAATACATGAACATGTCTTTGTGGCGTGCCGCTTAATTAAGAACAGGGAAAATTTTACTAGAAGTCGTATTTAGCTGTGCGGTGTGTTTGTTTTCTTATAACGGTATCTTGACATATATGGGAAGCATTCGAAAATACGGAAGTTACAAAGGACAGCTAGGTGTGTAAGCTACATGTAGATTAGTCTTGGCCTAGCCTAGTCTAGTTTCGCTGTGCGAACAGCAGAAATGAAACAATAAACAAATCAAGTACGTACACTACGTAGGCTATATTTAAAACCTTGTCTTTTATTGTGGAATGCTAGCTGATTAAATATTAATACACACTGTATAATGTTGTAAGTTTTTTTAAAAGGACAGTTTATTTGCTGTCTTTTGGACTGTAATGATTTGAGATTTGGCAGATAACTATCGCTATTTCGCAGAAACGTACTGCCTTCATCTCCATGACAGACGTCCTTTAAGATCCATTTTAATTAGATTCTCGAATCTACAGGGTGATTAAGGAAGAAAGGCCAATATTTGGGAGGTGATAGTACCGGTCATTGTGAGAAAAAATTTCATATGAACATGTGTCTAATTCTGAATGGTTATCGAGGTGGAGCTGTTTGAATCTTCAGACGTAACTCCGTTAGATTTTTGTTTGTGGGGTTGGATGAAGAGCGAAGTATAACAAAGATAGCTGGATATACGAGACAAATTGTTCGCTCACATTCTGGATGCTGCTGTCCGCATAAAGAAACGTGAAGATCAACTGAGACGAAAAACACGCGATCTTTGCACACGAGCTGCAAAGTGCAGTGAGGTTGACGGTCAGATTTCCGAACATTTATTGTGAAATGTAACAAATTTTTCATTTCTATGTAACAAATTTGCCATTTAAACATTAAATTAAAAGTAAAATTAAATTAACAGTAAGTAATTTCTCTTTCTTTATTACCATTCACAATGCTTTTGTATTTGTAGATTCAAACAGCTCTATCTCGGTAACCATTCAGAATTAGACACAATTTGACACATATTCACATGATCTTTTTTTCTCACAATGACCGGTACTATCACCTCCCATTATACTGACCTTCCCTCCTGAATCACCCTGTATATTTAGATCTTTTAAGTGGCCCGATTCGTTTAGTGTGTGGCATTTGAAGTTCTCATGGCGGAGGCCTTAAATGTTGCCGTCTTATGCGAAGTGAGGCCTTTAACTTTATAGATAAGCACCAACGTTTTAGAGTCACCTACTATTACCATCTTCACAACAGTAGAGTTACACTTCTACACAAATGATACAGACAGGAAGTCTTCCGAATCGTCAGTAACCATCTACCAAACTGTACTGCGTTCCTTCTCAGAAGACCGTAATCTTCTTACTGCCTTCAGGTTTCGATGGATTAACCTTTTGAAGACTAGCTGAAAGTACTTTTCTATCCAATGCTCTCCGATTTCCGAAAGATCACTGCTTTTGGAAGGTTCCCAGGCTTTGCTCGTTTGTCCTTCTGGTAAGAGCAGCTTGTAGATGGAGTACGGGCTAGTGGCGGAATTATAGTGACAGGAGAAAACCTAAGTTCTCGGAGACAAACCTGTCCCAGTGCAAATTGGTCCACTACAAATACGAAATGTACTGTCCTGGGATCGAGTCTGGGCGTTCGGGGTGAGAGGCTGGCGACTAACGGCCTCAGCCATGGCACGGCGTCTTTAAGAACGAAAATTAACCTCGGCATATCAGGCCACCGAGGCCGTCGATAGGAGCACGTAGATGACAGGAACAAGGACGCTTGAATCTTCACACCGCATGTTTATCTACAGTCCTCTGTGGCCTATGTCAACCAGTGCGAACTTCTTGTCAGTAGCGAAGATTATTATCCAGTGTATCACCACGTGTTTATACCAACATTAGTGTCAACAGAATGGGGAATATACGGGAGTACTGTGGAGGGGGAAAGCGTAACTTTCGAGGGCATGTAGTGGGTTTAGGCGGATTTCCGTGGCCTCGATAGGGAGTGGAAACTAACAGGCTCCGGCCGCTTTATCTCCGGATCAGAGGAACTTGTATCTGTTGGATACGAGGAGAGATGGCCCCCAGGTCTCCTTTGACACACTGCCTCTCCCGGGAATCGATATCGGGTCGTCTAGCCTATATATAACGACTTGATCTATCCGGGCTGCTACAATTTCTGTACAGACCTGAAAGGTAAAGGTAAAATTTAAAGACGTCCCTATTCTTGCCATGAAGGCATATAGAGAGGGCGTGGAGGTACAGCTCTAGTCATTCTTAACCTCGGCACTAAATGGAGGTGAGTAGTCAACATCACTCCCTTGTCGTTTTACACCCAGGAATGAACCCCGGTACCACTGAATACGAGGCTGGGTAGGTCCCAGAACCGGTCTGGAAGGTTTGACGAAGAGAAAAATCTGTTTGCCCCTGCCCGGATACAAAATTAAAATAGTTGTATTTTATGATTTATTTGACGACGCTGTGATATTTCAGACCGGGCTGTACCTATAGGGCCATTATTTTATTTGAAAAATTATTGGCTGCCACTTTCTGTCGGCTGGTTTATTCCCGTATTACCGAAGCCCATTCACCCGACAGCCCACACGCGCAGTGGAGTAGCGTCGGTGACATACGATAGTTGTCAGTTAAAATAAGGATAAGTGTGTGTAGGACAATTGGTGAGTAGTGAAGTTAAAGGGATTTGAACGAAGTGGTTTTGACTTAATCGAAATATTACCGTAGGCGGTATAGTGAATAGACTAGGGGCTGAATGAGTCTGGGTTCGAATGCCGGTAGGGACAAGAGATTTTTCTCTTTTCCAAAACGTTTAGACAGGCTCTGAGGCCCACCAGTCTCCTATTTAATGGGTACCGGAGTTTTTCCCCGGGGATCAAGCGGCCGGGGCGTGATGTTGACCACTCACCTCCATCTAATGCCGAGGTCAAGCATGAGTGGAGCTATACTTCTACTCCCTCTACCCTCTATATGCGTTAATAGCGTTGACAGAGACAATTTTACCTTTTTACCTTCATTGTTCCGGCATATGTCTCGAGAGACTGGGAAAAACCATGAAGAGTCTCGTAATACTCGGTGACACGGCCGAAATTCGAAACTAGCAACTGCCGAAACACGTCTCGGTCGTTGTCGCTACACCGAACTGCTCGGTAAAGGACAACCCACTCAACTTCAGAATAACAGAATGAAGCAAACACCCTCAAGCTTTGCTCTTGATGTGTGCAGCAGACTTGCTCTGGCCAGTACAGTGATCGATCCGTAAGCTTGATAGTGTGTCTTGGGCGTTGACAATTTGTATTTTAAAGTGCTTATTTATGTAAATTTTCTTTCTGCGCCAAGGTGCTAAACATTATATCTGGCATCTTAGCAGCAGAATGCTTCTAAATACACACACAAATATCAGTGGCGGATTAAAAGCACTAACACTAATTTGTGTAGGATCTAACGTCAGAATGACAGAACTGTAATGGGAAACCCTGAAGGCAGGAGACCACTTGCGATAACTGGGCTTGGATGGGGTGATATCTTGAAGATACAAGATAGTTCGAGCTTTTTTCTTCTTCTTCTTCTTCTTCTTCTTTGGCACTTCGGTCCATTGTCGGGCCACGGCCTCCCAGTTGCCGGGGTTTGCAGACAATTTAGTTTCCACAAAGTGAGGATATCAGCCCCACGCCGAACCTCCAACCCGGACGGCCAGGGCATCTCTTTTTGTCCGACACCTCGCTCAAGACCTGTCCGGCATGCGTGGCTTTAGCCGCTTTGTAGAGTTCATTGGAGCACTCACGCTTCCTCGCCTGGATAAATATGCCTTAGATAAAGTGCATTTACCATCGAGGCATGTCTGAAGTTTTGGACCGGATTATTTCGCACAGTATAATTGCAGGTTCTTGCGGACATTGTGATGAATATAAGTTAAACAACTAATGCACAAAATTATTAACAGAGTAAGATGTATTTGTAACCCCTACATACGTTTCGGCAATCAAGTTGCCATCCTCAGGGCGGCGTTCATCAAAGAATCACAAGCATCTATGGCATCCAGATGAACAACCCCTGAGGATGGCAACTTGATTGCCGAAACGTATGTAGGGGTTACAAATACATCTTACTCTGTTAATAATCTTTTGCATTCGTTGGTTTTAACTTATACTCATGATCAAATGCACGGTACATAAAACATAAAAAATGGCGACGTATGTTGGGGGTCATCATATAAGGCGGGGCATGTCTTTTAATCTCTAAGTAACCGATGCCTCTCAACGATTCTTTTCCGCCACTTGACACTTATAATTAATATATTAACCAAATTATGCACTGAATAAAATACGTTCAAAAGTAAGTATAAAACTACATGTTTCGGTATCGAGGTGCCATCATCAGGAAGTTATCTCAGCAAAGTAATACAAGGCCAGCGCGCTTATATGGGTATTGTTTCGCCTTCATGAAACTTATTAAAATAATTAAAATGTTAAAATTCCAAAACTCACAAGGTCAAGAATCATAAAATCACAATATTGTAAATTTAAAATGTTTTAAAGTGAGATGTTCCAGGCAGAAGTTTCCATTTGTTAACGCTCTTTATGAAGCATGTATACAAACATCTGTCTCGGTCTATTATGATCTGAAGAGCTCTCGTCCAACAACAGTGTACGGAGTGTATCGTGTCAGGCGGTGTCAAACATGTAGGAGGTTTATAGTTACTTTTGAATGTATTTTATTAAGTGCGTAATTTGGTTAATGTATTAATTATAAGAATATGCACAGTACGAATAACATACAAATAATAAAAAAAAACACTTGATACTTTCTGTAGCCCCTTCATTTTATCCCTTAGAACTTTTTGACAATTTCTGTGGACCATCACTAGTCCCTCGAATCCGTTAAAACTTTCTGTGGCCCCCCTCGCAATCCTTTCAGACAGTTTATTTTTTTCTGGGTCCCTTCTCTTTAATCTGTTGAAACAGTTGACTTCTTTGTGGCCACTTAAATTTAAAATTCTAAATCCGCCACTGAGAATGGATTTATGGATACGGAGTAATGCAAGAATCACGCGTTCCAGCACTTGTTATGATGCGGTCCCCACTGGCCTGATATTTGTGTTACAAGACGCTGTGGAAACAAATTAGAAGCAGCTGCGGGCATTTAACCTGCATTTCATCACGACAGTGCAACTTTCGTGATCATGCAGAACAAAATAAACAGTATCGAATATCAGCAAGGCAACTCACTGTCTCCTTTAAAACAGCAACAAGTAGCCGGATGAAAGAAACAGTGGAGAAAAAACAGCAGAAAAACGCAAAGGAATGGAAGAGATCACGGAAAGAAAGGAGTAAAAAACAGAACGAAGGGTAAAAAATACTACAGCTGCTTATGTGAGATTTGAGGTCACTACAATAAATGACTATGAACGATGCTTTTATATGGGATTTGCCGCCGTGTAGTCTGGTAGATACAAACAAACGTTTCGAAGGAACAAGCCTTAGGGTATAATATTTGTCTTCTATCGTGAAAATGGAAGTAGTACACTTCTTCGAAATGCTTGTACCTACTTAACAGGCATGTACTGGGCCACATTCCATAGACAGGTGAAGTGTTTTCTTCATTTATGCATTATTTAACGACTATATAATTATCTCAGTGCCGATCCCAGTGGCCGCGCGGTCTAAGGAGTGGGTCTGCGGCCGTTCGCTTGCTGGGATTGTGGGTTCGAATCCCGCTGCGGACATGGATGTCTGTCTCTTGTGAGTGTTTTGTGTTGTCAGGTAGAGGTCTCTGCGACGAGCTGATCTCTCGTCCAGAGGAGTCCTACCGTGTGTGGTGTGTCTGAGTGTGATCGTGAAGCCTCGATAATGAGGAAGCCTGGCCCACTAGGGGCTGTTGCTCCATTTGGGGAAAAAATAAGTATCTCTACACAGAGTGGCCCAGAAGTCAATCAGTCGGTTTATAAAATGTATAGTGAAATAAGCTGTAAATTTATTTATGACTCACTGAAGGTACAAAAGTTTTCGAAAGTGGATTTCCCGTGTTCAATGCACAACTCACAATGCTGTGATACTGTTTTACATATTAACTGGTGTGTCTCTGCTTTGGCATTAACACGGTGTTTAGAATGGTTGCGGTTAACTAACTTATGGGTCATTATATAGCGTCAAATGATGGCATGAGGAATGAATAACGACCGTAAATGATGTGGAGGGACGTGCTTGTAGTCTAATTTGAAGCATTATCCCGGAATTTGCTTGGAGGGACTGAGGAAAACCTATGTCAAACCGCAGTTAGGACAGCCAGTCTCCAGGCTGAGATTTGAACTTGAACCTCCAGAGTACAAAGTAAGAGTGTTATATGACCACCGCGACGTTAGGTTAGAAGGGTAAAAAAATTGTGTAAAAGACGGAAACTGAAAAAAAGAAAGAAAACACGGCGGAAAGAAGCAGGGAGACAGCAGGAGTTGGCCTATTGGCAGAAGGTAAAGACAATATTCAGCGAATTACGCCGCTAAAGGATAAGCTGTGTCAACGCTAGCTGCCTTGGAACTTGTTTCGCTTCATTGGTATATTGATTCGCAGAACCTACTGTCGTACTCGTATCTTGATTCACAGTACCTACTGCCACGTTGTATCTTGATTCGCAGTACCTACTGCCATACTCGTATGTTGATTCACAGTACCTACTGCCACTTTGTATATTGATTCGCAGTACATACCGTCATACTCGTATCTTGATTCACAGTACCTACTGCCACTTTGTATCTTGATTCGCAGTACCTACTGTCATACTCGTATCTTGATTCACAGTACCTACTGCCACTATGTATCTTGATTCGCAGTACCTACTGTTATACTCGTATCTTGATTCACAGTACCTACTGCCATACTAGAATATTAATTTGCAGTACCAACTGCCAAAATCGTATATTAATTCTCAGTACCTACGGCCGTATTCTGACACACGCCTCCACACGATTGCATAACTTCATAATTTTCGTCGGTCCCAAGATTTTGTGGCGGCTGCTGAGCTTCGGCCGACCAGAAAATTAAGGCATAGACCACTCCGTCACTGGATGTGTCTGTGTGGGTCAGTTTGCTTATAGCTGCATGCATTGGGGCCCACGCCATAGCTGGGGCGATTAGCCGGCTACGTGTCACAGCGAAAGACGACGTTCGGCCCCATGGCAGTAGATAAGGGATTTTTGGTGGACAAAGTGGCTGTAGTGCAGACTTCTCTCCCAGTATTTCAGTTTTCTCCCATTAATTATTTTTCTGTACCAACGTTCTACATTCGTTCATGCATCATTCTCTGACGGACAGTAGGCCCACTACAGGCCGACGACGTTCACCCCACTGAGAGAGAATAAAGAAATGCAATATACATGGTAAGATGACTTCAGCATTTCCATAAATAATTAATTACTCATACTCACTTTGTATATTCAAACCTTTTAACTTCAGTCAGTAGAGTGAAAGTCATGGCTTTAAATATGTACTTAACGTAGGCCGGAACAATTTACTTGTTTCATTAATACGAAGTACAATTATTTACACACGACTACATTGCAAAACTGGTCTGATGCGGTATACCACAGTACATAATGTCACCTCCAGGTGTTTCAACACACTTCTTGGTTCTTCTCTTTTCCTTTATGCTTTCAGAGGGACACTTCGTTGTGGAATTCTGGTGTCTGAGCCCTGGCATCTCATATTCGTCCGATTTAGGCTGAAAGATCTTCCTAGAACAGGGAGGGGGGCTGAGGTAGGTATTTGGGCCTAAGAGGGAGTAACAGAGGGAAGGAGACGACTTCATAATGAGAAGCTTCATGATTCGTACTTGTCACCAGATGATATTCGGGCGATGAAATCGTGGAGGATGGTACGGGCGGGGAAGTGGCACGCAAGGTGAGAAGTGAAATGTATACAGACTTTTGGTTGGGAAGTCTACAAGAAAAGAGACCATTTGGAAGGCATAAATGTATAGAGGATGATAATATTAAAATTACACTTTCTTTAAGAACTAAGACGTGAAGGTGTAGACTGGATATATTTGGCTCAGGACAAGAACAATGTTGCGGGCTGTTGTGTACAATAACGAATCATGAGATTCCATAAAACGGTGGAATTTCTTGGCTAGATGAGGAACTATTAGCTTCATAACAAGGACTCAGCTCCATGGAGTGAGTTAGTCCGTTAGATCATCGCGGTTACTCTATGTACCTACTGGCTTTACCACTAAAATCTTTGCATTTTGTCCACACATTTCATTTTTGTGCTTTGCCTGATTCTCACAGTAAACAGAGATTATTACACTATGCGACATTCACTGACTTTCTTCGAGTGGAAGCACACTGTGTTTTCTGTGAGGTAAGAACTGAATATTTATGCATAATGTAAACTAATTATAGCCTTCAAATGGTTAATTAAGTCCTATGTACTAGGAATCTTTGCCTGTTCCCCATAATAAAAAAGTACTCCATTGATATATTTAATTGTGGTAAGGTAGCTGAAACGTGGACACTTCGGAAAGTAGATCAGAAGTATCTGGAAAGTTTTGAAATGTGGTGCTGGAGAAGAATGGAGAAGATCAGTTGGACCGATCGTGTGAGAAATGAAGAAGTATTACACAGAGTCAAGGAGGAGAGGAATATACTACATACAATAAAAAGAAGAAAGGCTAACTGGATTGGTCACATCTTGCGTAGAAACTGCCTTCTGAAACACGTGATTGAAGGAAAGTTAGAAGGAAGGATAGAAATGACGGGACGACGAGGGAGAAGACGTAAGCAGCTACTGGATGACCTTAAGGAAAAGAAAAGATACTGGAAATTGAAAGAGGAAGCACTAGATCGCACCCTGTGGAGAACTCGCTTTGGAAGAGGCTACGGACCTGTCGTAAGACAGACTACAGAATGAATGAATGAAGGTAGCATGTACTCAGGTACGTATTTTTCGGCGTTTCGTGTGAAGGCTTAGTGGTCTGTGTGACTGTGATATTAGCATTTCTACTAACGATTGACAGTGCGTATATTTGTACAGAAATTTCTATTGGCGTAAGATCCTACACCTAGTAATGTTTTCGTGACACGTGTGTGTACTTCGGTAACTACATATTTTGTTACAACTCCCTAAGACAGGTAAAATATAACTGTAAATTTCTGACGTTTTTCAAAGTACGTGGTACATTTATTAAGATGTAATTACTTATTCTACAGCAAAGTTTGTTCAAGTTAAAACCACAACCGTCGGCTTTAGATAAGCTTACCTGTAGTGCTGTATTACCTGTAGTGCTGTATTACCTGTAGTGCTGTATTACCTGTAGTGCTGTATTACCTGTAGTGCTGTATTGCATGTAGTGCTGTATTACCTGTAGTGCTGTATTACCTGTAGTGCTGTATTACCTGTAGTGCTGTATTACCTGTAGTGCTGTATTACCTGTAGTGCTGTATTACATGTAGTGCTGTATTACATGTAGTGCTGTATTACCTGTAGTGCTGTATTACATGTAGTGCTGTATTACCTGTAGTGCTGTATTACCTGTAGTACTCTATTACCTGTAGTGCTGTATTACCTGTAGTGCTGTATTACGGGATGCATTAATTCCAGTCTGTGAGGAAGTACTTATATGGACAATAATGTTCCGATAATTTTATACTTGCTGCGGACAGAATCCCCCCCCCCTGGAAATCAATTGTAAAAGAATAAATATCTAGACCAGTGGTTCCCAAAGTGTGCTCCACGGACCCCAAGGG
This sequence comes from Reticulitermes speratus, assembly GCA_021186555.1. Lineage (NCBI taxonomy): Eukaryota > Metazoa > Arthropoda > Insecta > Blattodea > Rhinotermitidae > Reticulitermes > Reticulitermes speratus. The sequence goes on from JAJKFL010000003.1 coordinate 48,264,231, forward strand.
ATCCGCGACCAGTTGCCAGGGGATCCGTGGGTACATTTCTGTAATGGCTACTTTGAAGTTTACTTATCTTTTTAATTAAAGGAATAATGTTTTGTTTAAAATAATCGCGGAAATTCTTCAATTGGCGATGTGTTTATTTCGTATGACCGTTAGAATATCTAATTAAGAATCTTCCTCTACCCACGAAGCGAGCGACGGTTATTTTAATTCAGGTCAAATCATGCAATGCATTGTTACGTATGTTACTGGTGTGTATTTGTAGCTATCTAAAATCAGTTCTGAGATATAAAGTTTTTAATTTTGGATACCTATCACCCGGACATTCCATATTTACGTGAGCAAGGACGTGAGGATCCGTGGTTATTTTTCGAAGCCAAAAGAGGGCCGCGAGCAAAACAGTTTGAGAAACACTGATCTAGAACAGCGGTCGCCAACCATTCGGACCTCACGGACCACTAAACTCACAATTTTGAATCCCGCGGACCACTAACATGAATTTTTTTTAAAAAGGTACAAACATCTATAAAATAATGATCATAAATTTCCATTTTATTAATATGAAATGCACTTGTTTAATTATAACAAAATTATTAATGTGATATTAATATAATAATGAATATAGTGAATATAATGAAACAGTATAATAAACATAAAAATTGCAAATAATGTCCAAATTTCTCCACGGACCACCAAAATTTTCTCGCGGACCACCGGTTGGCGACCGCTGATCTAGAAGACTGAAGCGGGAATGAATAATATTAAAATAATGTTGTTGACTCCCAGTGCGGATACTTGAAAATGCACTGAAGAGAATGTTTGAACCCAATAAAGAGAAAGTAAAATGACGGTATAGCAGGATTACTTCCACAGAGTCCCCGTCACTTTGCATGACAACTTTCAGCGCGAGTCTCACAAACCTCACGGTCCTCCTACCTCTGTCACATGATTGTAGCCACTACGTAAGCAGACCAATACTGGCACCTCCACCGCTCTGACTGCACAAACACACTGATCTACGCTCTCACTACTTAGCGCAATCCCCTGACTTGTGACATCAGCCTAAGCTCGCTAACGTTACCTGCGCCTGAAGCTGGTGACTTTGTGGAATTATTGCTGCTATACAGGAAATTACATGACATGCATCTTCACTATTTCTACTCTTTACCAAATATTTTTAGGGAGACGAAGTATAGGATAGAGAGATGAGCGTAAAAATTGAATGGGAAAACATGAAGGGAAAATAATTTGGATTACTAGTTATGGATGGGAGTATAATATTGAAATGAATCTTTAGATGAAAAAGGGTATGAGGAACTGTACTCTGGATTGAGTCAGAACGGGATGCAGTTGCAACACGGCATGCAGTGTCTGCGTTCTTCCGCCAGTCATCACCATTACTAGTAACTTGACTCTGACAAGTCTGTTGATAGTGCGCGACTGATTGGCAGTAATAAACAGAACAAATCAACTTTTCACAAGTACAAATAAACGCTAAATCAGAACTGTTGACTTCCAAAATAAGTCGACAGCATTTCTTAAACAAACGCAGCTTTTCTTTGTAGGCAGAAAGTAAGGCTGAGAGAGCACGTGCGTTGTGGGAAGTGTAAATGCAAATTATGGCTTCTTATATATGGAACACACATCATCTAACGTTCGTAGCATAATTATGAGTTAAAGAGGGAATAAATAAAGGGGCTTGACCGGTATCATGATGAGGATTTTAGGCAAGCATCTTCTTCCTGCACACGCAAATTGTCTGAGCCTGCAAACCGACTACCCTGAATAAGGTTTCTCGTCGTTTTCTTCAGTCCTTCAGCAATGGGTAAGATAATATCTCAAATTATGTCACGATAGCTTCCTCACACATTGGTTCCAATAGACAGCGTTTTTTTTTCAAATGGTCTTTTCCGCAAGAAAATGCCATTGTTGTTATTATTATTATTGAACTGTTGTAATACTAGAATAAATACTTAAACATATTTTGAGAATTGGTTGGTTTTTATTTATTTATTTATTTATTTTTGTGCAAACCGAGTATCAGTTTTTAAGGTTCATCTTTCGTATAAATAAATTGCAATTTTATTAATGCATATGTGCAATTGAATAATATATTGATTTCGTATTCTTGTTTAACCCTTTAAAGACAAAGATGAATCGGAATTACATTCGAAGACTCATTTTGTACCGCAGAGTAAACAAACTCTATCTGGGTTATAAAAGCAGTCAGTTAATGCATACATAGGGAACTAATCACTCCTTGTTCTGACTGCCGTACAAAACACCAATTTTTGGCGCTTTTCGCAAAATTTCGAAAAGCGACTATAAACTTCGTCATGTATGTATGTCTGTCTGTCTGTCTGTCAGTCAGTCCGCATAGAACAACTCGGCCCCAACTGGACGGATTTTAATTAAATCTCATACATATGAGTGTTTTTCGTAAATCTGTTGAGAAAATTCAAGTTTCATTAAAATCTGACAAGACTAACGGTAAATCACATAAAGACCTATGTACATTTATGATAATATTTCACTGAAGGGCGTCTTAGAATGAGAAATGTTTCAGGCAAAAGTTGTAGAGGAAATCAAACACACATTTTATGTTCAATAACTTTTTTCCGAAAATCGTGCCGTTTATGAGATAATGTGGAAAAATATGGTAGAGCCAAACAGGCCACAGATGACAATATAATAGGGCGAATGCGCGTCTCTGTGTTTAGTAACGTAAGAATCGACGAATTCTACAGGAAAATCAGAAAGGAAGATAATATATGTACACTGATTATGGGCAGAATCCATGGACGGAACAGTTGATAGTCTCAAAGAAGAGACAATTCCATTTTGGATCAGCATGAATGACACAGACGATATTGCTTTCTGTAATTGTAAGTAAAATTTGAAGGCTACATGAACTGATATTTCACTTCTTCTATTTTTCGGAACAGTGAAATAAAATAATTCAGAAAAACAATTTGTACTGCCTTTCCATTTCAGCACACATTTCTGGTGTTTAAATTTTTTTGCGTCGCGTCCTTGGTCTGTGAGCCTGTGAGTAGGCCGGCTGTCAATTAACACAGTAGTTATAGACTTCATCAGATGTTTTTATCAGCTATAATGACCTTATTAGGTATGAGATAGTTTTAATTTAGCGAATGCCGAATATAAATCGACAACCCCAAGAGAGCACGACAGCGACGTAAACAAATTTTTCAATTACTGAGGTGCGAACCCGGTACCGTTGGTGGAATATCGCAGGTAGCCTTTAGCGTTCTGTCGTCCAGGAAACAGCTACACATTTTATGGCCAAGGAAACCAGATGATGACCGTGGAAAGATTTCACCGGAATTCAGTACGATTGTGAGTCATGACGAGCAAATTCTGTGGCGCAGCGAATAGTTTTGAGAGGCGCTGGGGTTGACGGCGTTGATTCATGCGATCAGCGGAGCAAGATCACACATCCTTCCGGTGCCACGTTCACAACGACACGATTTCCCGGTAACGGCTGCGCGTTCCGTCATTGCGCTCAACAGCTGGCGGACGGATGTACCTAACACTATCTTAACTAGTTCGAATATCTGTACGGCCAGCGAGCTACGAAAAACGTAGTCCAGTGCTTTCCAACCAATGGTATGTGTACCAATGGTGGTAGGCGAAGGGTCGCATGGTGGTATGCGAATCAGAATCTGTACTTAACATCTCCAACAGTCTGGTCCAAATTAACTTTTCAGAAAATGTCTAATCTTCAAAGTGTAAAAGCAGTCACTGAGTGACAGGAACTTAGGGAAAACCAACATAAAACACTGTAAAATAACGTGCGTCGATTTGAGCTCTACATTTACACTTGGTACAGCGGAAAACGTTGTCGAGATTGACTCGACATTTGACCGATACGGGTTAAGCACTAAGTTTTCACACAAATAAAATGGCACAATTATAGACCTAATTCTAACGGACGTAAAGAACTATAAATGTCTGTAATAGAAAATTAAGCTTAATAATTTCTACTCGGAACTTCGTCTTCCATCTTCACCTTATCGCCAATATCTGGTTGGCTTAGAGTAGTCGGTAGAGCGACACGCTACGGGCTGGACGGTCCGGGGATCGAATCCCATTGGGGGGTGACATTTTCCGCACCCGTCCAGACCGACCCTGAAGTCCGCCCAGCCTAGTGTACAATGCATACCGGATCTCTTTCCCGGGGGTAAAGCGGCCGGGGCGTGGCGTTGACCACCCACCTTCATCCAGCGTCGAGGTTAAAAAAAAGTAGAGCTATACCTCTACTCCCCCTCTGGGTCTTCATAGCCTGTTCCAGGGTGAACTTTACCTTTATATTTTGCCGAGCGTTATGTAGAGCCCACATGGGCTCTTAATTTCAATAGCACCACCTGATATGAAAAGAAATCCGTTTCCGTTTTCCCATGCGTGGTTGTAACACAGTGCTCTGTGTATACAGTATAAGACGTTTGTGATAACCGTTCAACATGTACAATTTTGAACGACGTGTTTGTGTGTTAGGTTTTTCAGATATCCGCTAAACGTTTGCAGCCTGACCACTCTTCAAACTGAAGTCTTTGTGTCATTACACGGTGTCTGTTTCTACGTTTCGGAGTAACGCGCTGCCTTCATCTTCAGGGTGTCTGAATTTGGTTCAGGTGGATGCTGAAGGGATGAGGGGGAGGAAATGTGTCGATTATACGTGCAGTCTGCAAGGATTGTGGCCAGTGGCGCAGTTAAGGTCCCACAGTCCCCGCAGCGTGGTGGCTCTGTCGGTCAGGCGAGTCAGCTCTCTACGTTACCTACCGCAAGCTTTGCCCATAAAAATAAAATGTCCCCTTGATATTTGGTCCCCGTTATCTCGAGCGAATTGAATTTTTCTTCTTTTCAGTTCAATCAAAATTCTGCAACGCTGTCGTAGTGCCCTCGCCTACCAGTTTTGTGCTGCTTTGGCATTTGTTACAGTTCAGCTACCATTATTGCAGAAAATAACACCAAACCTTCGTCATTACAAAAACGGTACATTTTTTAGATATCACGTCTTGTCGTATTATTAACTACAGGGTGTATCTTTCATCATTGACCTAAGCTTCGCTGCTGCCACGGGCTGTTGCGGTGGAGGCATGCTTACTTTGCGGCAAACCTGCCGCCCATGGTAAATGATTAGAGAATCACTCTGTGGTAAAACGGTCATTTGCAGCAGACTTGATATTTAAACTATGAGAATTACCTGCTTCTAGGATATGACGCCGTGCTGTCTTGTAGATATGTGCCGACGTTTCAGAGAAAATTGCTTCCTAAATCAACAGGGTACCGGCATGGTAGACAAGCAGCTCTCGCGGAAGAAGTAGCCGAATAAGCCAAGGACCTTGGTTATAGGGGCAGTAGGTTCCTTTGAAACGTCGGTACGTAACTAGCAGAATAAACGGCGTCATTTACCAAAAGACAGTAGCGTTTATAGTCACATGGGAACTTCAAATCTCAAAATGAAACAAAGAAGAAAATTTTGTTCAATTTTGTAGTCAATCGTCACTCTGAAAACGTAGATAGAATATAGCTCAAGAGAGAAAATAATTAGTTTAAAGTTAAAATTCAGAAGTTTTGTTAGCGCACCTATATTCAGGCCACGGAGAGGGGTCTTTTGCCCGAAATCTTTCAGCCCTTCTGTCAACACGAATGTTAGTGGTGATGAGCCCAGTTAGCGAGATGGTTGAAACGGGTTAGGGTTGGGGCAGAAAACAAAGAAGACAGGCAATGTACGTATAAACGTTATATTGAGGCGCGTTCGCGTAACCATTGTTGTCGTGGAAAAGCAATAAGTATTATATATTCTGAGTGTGTGTCTGTAGCTTTAGTTATCCAGCATGAAAAGCGCATGCGCCGTTTTATATTGTCATGTGTGGCTTGTCTGGCTGTACCATATTTTTCCACATTATCTCATAAAGGGCACGATTTTCGGAAAAATTTTATGGAACATAAAACGTGTGTTTTGATTTCCTCTACAAATTTTATCTGAAACATTTCTCATTTTTAAAAGAATTCAGCAAGATACTATCATAAACGTACATAGGTCTTCATGTAAAGTATCCGTTATTCTTGTTCTTATAGTGAGATTTTAATTTTATACACATTTCGAAAAACACTCAAATATCAAATTTCATTAAAATCCATCCAGTGGGAGCCGAGTTGCTCCATGCGGACGGACAGACGGATAGACATGACGAAGCTAATAGTCGCTTTTGCAATTTTGTGACAAGCGCCTTAAAAAGGGGTGAAGCTACGTGTACCGTTCTCTCCATCATTCATGTGCCTTCTTTCCGTGACCTCAGTGTAGTTACACTACAGATAAATCCATAACACAATACAGAGTTAATTCCTGGCAGTGCGCGCAAGCAGGTTCGTGAGCGTGTTAGAAGTCGTGACGTCACGAACTAACGGAGTGCGGGTTCCCACAGAGATGCACACAGATTTACTGGTACAGTCACCGAGACCCACAGCGCATACAAGACTAAGCTCACAAATATTAATAATTAATCTTTTAGTTGTTCAAAAGCAAACACATTTTATTACATGGAAACGATTTAAGGAAAAATTTATAATAAATTTGTTTCAGTGGGGAGCAGACGTGGAATCTGTTTACAGGTGTCCAGTCCGCTTGGCTGATCAGCTCACTAACATCAGTAAGCAGAATTCGTGATATAACTCACTTCATATCCTGTCGTAATAATTCCATGTTTAGACGCATTGGTAACAGTTTGAGTCTGTACACCAGTGTTTCCTAACCAGGGTAAATCCGCAGAACATACATTAAGCCGTTTCGCGATAAATCGTGGAATAAAAGAAATATTTTTCTTATTAAATTGAGTTATTAAACCAAACTGATGCACACTAAAACCACCTTTTAAGTAGCTTTATTATAAAATTGTTAAAATTGTACCCTACCGTGTTTTGATCCTAGGATCATCGTCAGGGGGGTTTTTTGCTAAAAGCTACAGTCACTTCAACACATGATTTAAAATATTCTATCTGCACTTTGAAACATAAGTTAAATCTTGTAAAAAGTAGAATATTTTAAATCATGTGTTGAAGTGACTGTAGCTTTTAGCGAAAAACCCCCCTGACGATGATCCTAGGATCGAAACACGTGTAGGGGTACAATTTTAACAATTTTATAATAAAGCTACTTAAAAGGTGGTTTTAGTGTGCATCAGTTGGTTTATAACTCAATTTAATATGACGAAGATGCAGGTGTCAGCAGTGTGAAATATTTTTCTTCTTCTTGGACTGCTTGACCCTTGAAGAGGGAACCGATAGGTTGTCCCGAAACGTCGGTAACAAACTACCAATCCAAGCTGCGTAAAATCCTCTATGAACGCAGGTCTCAAGAAATATTTTTCTTGAAGTTTACATATACATACCTATATAGGCCTATATACAGTGAAACTCGGTTATAACGTCATGAAGGGGACTGAATATTTTGTGTCGTTATAAACGAGTGTCGTTATAACCGAGGAGTACAATGTTATGGTAAACAGTGAGGAATTACTTGGTACCACACAATATCTGACTCTACAGGCGAGGTGTCGTATAAACCGATGTCGTTATAACCGGGTTCGACTGTATAAAGCAGCTCTTAACCTATAAATTTTCTTGACAATAAATTAGCAGCGCCTGAACTGCTCTCCCCGGTATCAACTTTTTCTTGCCTGTAAACGTTTTCATAGGTAGGGGTTCCTGGGGTATGAAAAATTATTTTAGGGATTCCTCCATGAAAAAAAAAGGCTTGGAAAACATTTTTGTGGACTATTACATGTGGCCAGCCTATGTCTATCGCAAACTATGCTTCTCCATTGGACCCCACCATTCCTGGGGGCCCAGAGAGGCTGGTTGTATTGCAGATACTCTATCAAATATATTTTGTACATGTAAATTCTTAGCTGCCGATCCATCCCAATGGCCGCGCGGTCTATGGCGTCGGTCTGCGGCCGCTCGCTTGCTGAGACTGTGGGTTCGAATCCAGCCGAGGGCATGGATGTCTGTCTCTAGTGAGTGTTGTGTGTTGTCAGGTAGAGGTCTCTGCGACGAGCTGGTCCCTCGTCCAGAGGAGTCCTACCAAGTGTGTGTCTCAAAGTGTGATCGTCAAGCCACGAAAAATGAGGCGGCCTAGGCCCCCAAGATTCTGTCCAGCCATTGACAAAAAAAAAATCTTAGCTACATTGTCAGTCCATAATTACACGTCGGTGGGGCCCCCAGATTTATTTTTTCATTGGGCTCAGACATGTCTTAAACCGAACCTGCTATCACATCTGCTGTATCACAGTACCAAGCTCTACACTGTTGCCAAGTCTGTTACTGGTAACAATAGAATTGTTTCTGTGTGTAACTTTTTGGTTATGTTTATTACGTGTCTCAATCAGAATGTTATTATTCATTAATTAACAAGCGCAAACAAATCGTAAATCTGGTGCGGCTACCGCGTTATATTACTAATTCAACATATGCGTATGTCTAGCAGCAGAAGCCTAAGGTCCAACACCGATAATACCTAAACAGTCCCAGCCATCACTCATCGTCAGCACGTATTACCAAAACATCCGTTTTAATATTATCCGCCTCTCCTTTGTAAACACAAAATTCAGTAAAATATACGCGAAGTGCTTTCTAGCCAGAAAATGTGACATGCATAATTAGTGTTGATATGGTATTGTGACCATGTTCGTAGCGAAGGCGATAATGCGGTGTGTGGTAAATTACCCTCAATACCTCTTCCTTATTTATCGTTCACTGTAACACATATGAACGACATAGCAGTGTTAGCAGTGTGGTTTGACTTTTCTTTTCTAAAACTCAAAGGCAGACTTTTTCACGTCAGTCGTTATCGGAAGTAACTCCTCCGTTATCTGTACTAAGGCACTAACGACAGAAATAATTTTAAAAGTTGAAGTTTGACCGTCAAAGCAAAAGTTACACCCGAGTGATTGGCACCCCTGCTCGGTGCTCGGAAGTCAGTCTATCCGGATAATTACTGGGAAAGTACCTTAATTCAGGCCAGGACCGCCTCCTTCCGCCTCACTTCCTATTCTTCTTCTCAGTCACCTTTTCAAAACAAACACAATACGCATATACAGGGTCATTATTTTATCTGACAACTATCGTTTGTCATTTTCCTGCCGATACTTCCTAGCCCATGTTGGCGGCTGGCTGAGTGGGCTACGCTAATGGGCAACAGACAGTTGTGAAAACAAATAATGGCCTGTATGCCTCTGTGTCTTTCAGCGTTGTCTATACAAAGCAAGAATTGCGATTATTATGTGTCGCAGAAAAAGTGCATGTATTATAATCTACTTAAAACTTTGTATGATGGAACTGGTCTGAATGGCATATGAAAGTTCGGTTCCTACATCACAGAAAGCGCGTATCTGTTATGAAGTTAAAATCTTCAGGAAAATTATCGTTACCAAGTAGCGACAATTCACCATCAACACAACTGTTTATTTCGTTTTATCAGATAAATTACACGGCAACGTTGTGTTGATGGTGAGTGATTACTACCTTGTAATATATACAACTCAACGAGATGTCCAAAGTGAAAAAAATGTTTTTTTTTTCTGAAAAAAATTAAAATATGTGGAATAAATACTTGTTCCATAACTTCAAATAAAGGTGTAAAAGGCCTGTATAGTTACCACTCATTCTCAAAGGGTTAACTGTTTTGTTGTTAACACTAAACTTTTCCGAATTGCAACGACAAATTATAGGCTATTACATGAAGACGTATTCTGAATCAGCCAAACCCAAGAAGACGTAAATTTAACTCAAACCCCGTTATTCGCCGGATTGAGCCTCTGACGAAATACTGGCTTTTACGTAAAATAAATTAATCTTTCAAGTTTCTTCTTAATTTAAGGGCTGGTGGGTGATGCGGCTGCCTTGGGTGACGAAGCCAAAGGGGCGGAAAAATGGGTGGCAAAATGAACAATTTAAATGAAAGCAATTGACTTTCTGCGTTCAGCAAGTTTTAAATTATTGAGCCAAATAAAAGAAAACGCAATAAACCGTAGTATTTTTTTTTTCAAATTCATCACTTATGTTAGTGGTGGCCACTGTAACTACTCGCCTGGGGTACCAAAAAAACTATCAAGTGTGTTAACCGCAGCTCACGGAAGTGCCGAGAATTTCCACAGAATCCGCATACCTGATCACTCACGATCAACATCCACCAGGCACTGATTCACTCATTCTCGACTAGGCGCCGACCTTCACATATTTCGGCATAGCCCAGCTCTGCGGAGCTGTGATTCAGTGGTGAGGCCCTGAGGAAAAGGCATATCCGCCATGATTTATATAACTTCCGGTGATATCCACAGAGCATCTTGTAACGTACGAGTGAAACACATGTTATTCTTAGAATCATGTATTACCTACCTCGCACGTTTCTGCACCTTTTTGCCTGTATGTATGCGCTCAGAAAAAGCGACATGCAGAACATTCAACTCATTGTTTTTTTTTTTTTGCATAGTGCATAAAATGAAAGAAAATGACAACACCGGATCTGTCTGATCACGTTTCTGTATCCACGGAACTATTCAACGCAATTCGATTAAATGTGGTATTGGAGTTCTCCAATAAAAATCGTCTAGGAAATAGAACTGAGATTCGAATAGGACAAATAGATCACGTGCTTCATGCACAGTGTATCTGTAATAGTCTTACCCAGCATGGAGAAATAGGAGCCCCGTAACGCGAGTCTCTAGACTGTTATCACTTTAGTGCTGCATACCGATTTCCTAACCCAGTTGTCTGAAGTCCGTCATAGAGAGGACGAGTCACATAAAAGTTGTCTGAAGTCCGTCATAGAGAGGACGAGTCACATAAAAGTTGTCTGAAGTCCGTCATAGAGAGGACCAGTCATATGATAGTTGTCTGAAGTCCGTCATAGAGAGGACGAGTCACATGATAGTTGTCTGAAGTCCGTCATAGAGAGGACGAGTCACATAAAAGTTGTCTAAAGTCCGTCATAGAGGACGAGTCACATAATAGTTGTCTGAAGTCCGTCATAGAGAGGACGAGTCACATAAAAGTTGTCTGAAGTCCGTCATAGAGAGGACGAGTCACATAAAATAATAGAACAATATACAGAGTAGCTAAAAATATCGTGTCACACGTTCAGTGCTGGACGAAAGTAAAATACAAGAAATTGTATTTTACTCTGATGACGTGTGGTTTATATTAAGTAGGAACATAAACAGAGTAACATGTTGATGTTATAAAGATTCCCTTGCAAACCGTGAAGGCGTCTTTAGATAATGTCAAAATGCAGACAGTGCCCTCAATAGCACAGGATACGTGTTTCAGAATTAAAAAAAAATTCCGACATTTATGTTAAATTAACCCTGACACAATTATTCATGGAATTAACAGATGAAAAGCTGTAGGATACATTATTCGAAGAGAAACTGAAAATATTACAAAAACAAATTGCTGTGCCATGTATGAATAAATATTTTCGGAAAGTGCGAGGCCTGTTTAGGAGATCGGCACTTTCATATTCTTCTATGAAACAGGGTAAGTTGAATTGCTAGGGAATATAAAATAAAATTCCCAGCGAAAGCAGGCTTCATCTACGATAAACCTGCCCAGACAGCTGCCTTGCTGAGGGTAAAGATTAGTGAGATTCTCAGTATAAGACCTTTACTGAATTGTATAGATTTTCTCAGAAGCGGCTGGTCGCACAAGACACGTAGGCGTAGGGAAGCGGCAAATATACATCACATTAACACCTACACCGTCTGCTTCAAACAAGCGTCGATATAGATCACAGCGAAAGTATAAGCAAATACAGGAACTACCAAGTTCTGTCCAAATGTAATGTGACTACCTCGCTCGACAACATTTCAGGGCGCTATGCACTGAAAAATGAACTGTTTAAAAGTCGTCCTGCAGACGAGCTACTCTGATTAGGGCTTTGTTATTTTATAGAGACCTCTTGAGTTTTGGCTTCATACGAAACTAGATAAAGTCTAACCTAAAACACTTTCATATCAGTGGGTGTGTTGGCTAGGTTCCGTCGCGTAAGAGATATCGAAAAATGAAAGTCTGCGTGGTGATACTAGCGAACATAAAAAATTTAACCCTAGAACAGGCCATGAAGACCTAGAGGCGGAGTAGATGTGTAGCTCTACTCTTTCTTTAACTTCGGCGCTAGATGGGAGTGGGTTGTCAACGCTAGACCTCGGCCGCTTTACCCCCGGGAAAGAGACCCAGTACCCATTTTACTGGAGGCTGTGTGGGCCCCAGGGCCGGTGTGGAAGGGTGCGGAAAATCTCGCCCCCACTGGGATTCGATCCACGGACCATCCAGCCCGTAGCGAGTCGCTTTACCGACTACATTACAACGAACATAAAAATGTTCGTTATTACATGCCGCCTATACTGGATAGCGTAAGGGTAATTTAAAATATTAGACAGCCCAACAAGAGTGCTGGTATTTCGTCATAAATTTCGAGATGCAGCCTTTCGAAATAAAAATCATTCCTTTAGTATTATAAATCCGACACTTAAAGGTTAAGATTTCGTAACAGAAACGTAACTACTGTGTTATTACATCTTCTTCCGTTACAAACGTTTAAGCCCAGTCTTGCTTGCCTCGCCACTTTGATCTCTCAGCTTAGGCCTAAACGCAATACATTCGTTCCGTAGTCTCTCTTACGACAGGTCCGTAGCCTCTTCCAAAGCGAGTTCTCCACAGGGTGCGATCTAGTGTTTCCTCTTTCAATTTCCAGTATCTTCTCTTTTCCTTAAGGTCATCCAGTAGCTGCTTACGCCTTCTTCCTCGTCTTCCCGTCATTTCTATCCTTCCTTCTAACTTTCCTTCAGTCGCTTGTTTTAGAAGGCAGTTGCTACGCTAGATGTGACCAATCCAGTTAGCCTTTCTTATTTCTATTGTATATCGTATTAAAATTCGATGCAAATGTATATTTCTGAACGCATTCACTGATGTAACATAGAAATAAGCTAGAGTCCCAAAAATGCAAGCATATTCCTTCCCGAGTTATCCTGAGGTGCATTAAGCCCTTCAAGAGGAAAAAAGTGGAAATAAGTTTCTATCCAATGCTCCCCTATTTACGAAACAGCATTGCTTTTTGGACAGTCCCCAGGCTTCTCCCGTTTGTCCTTCTACTAAGAGCGACATGTACATGAAGATGAGTATGGAGCATTAGAGGAATTACAGTGACAGGAGAAAACCGAAGTACTCGGAGAGAAACCTGTCACAGTGCCACTTTCTCCATCACAAATCTCACATGGACTATCCTGGGGTCGAACCCGGGTTTCAGCTGTGTGAGGCCAGCGACTAACCGCCTCAGTCATGGCACGGCCATTTCAAGACGAAAATTGACCTCAGCTGTATTTAAATTCTCAATTCGTACCGCGCAGTAAACACGCACTTTCTCGCTAAAAAGGCCAATCACTTAATGCTGTATAGGAAAAAAAACAGTGTTTGTTCTGAGATCCATATACAACACCGACATGCACTCTGCGGGCAGAATGTAGACATTTTTTATGTTCAGCCTGGCGGTGCATAAAGTAACCACTGGCTTTATAGGTGTTAACTTTATATCTAAATTTACAGCGGTATGCGAACGTTAAATAACGCATTCGTATGCTAATATCATGTAGCTAATAACTCTTCACTCTTCATGTGTGAAGTCAGGATAGTTTTTACTGAATTTCGCACTATTTCGTCCTTGACGGTACGGACGTCAGCTGTTACAATAAGGTAGGGGATTCCAGTGTACCGTCACGCGCCGCAGCGGAAACAAAGTGATTATCGCACTTCTGCGACTGATAGCAGGAGTTCACACTTGATAACTTGTGAGTTATGATGAATACTGACCATGACAGCTATAACTGAGTCAATGATTACAATGGGACGCTCTTCAGGGTATACACAGCTACTGCAGTAGGCTGAGCCAGTGATTGCAATGGGACGCTCTTCAGGGTATACACAGCTACTGCAGTAGTCTGAGCAAGTGATTGCAATGGGACGCTCTTCAGGGTATACACAGCTACTGCAGTAGTCTGAGCAAGTGATTGCAATGGGACGCTCTTCAGGTTATACACAGCTACTGCAGTAGTCTGAGCAAGTGATTGCAATGGGACGCTCTTCAGGGTATACACAGCTACTGCAGTAATCTGAGCAAGTGATTGCAATGGGACGCTCTTCAGGGTATACACAGCTACTGCAGTAGTCTGAGCAAGTGATTGCAATGGGACGCTCTTCAGGGTATACACAGCTACTGCAGTAACCTAAAGTCGGCACCTCCTGACAGTGGCGTAGCTAGCTTTTTGACGCCCCAGGCAAGTAATCACAACGGCCATTCCTAACAGAAATTATAAACTTTCAAAATAATCACACGACCATTTAATCAATTTTCTGTCATTTGATCCAATACTTTAAAATTTGCCAAACGCAGAAAATCGAATTTTTGTCCTTAAAATATTCACTTTGCGGCCAACTTTGCCGCCCTTTGGGCTCCACCGCCCGGGGCGACAGCGCCACTCGCCTCCCCCCCTCAGCTGCGCCACTGCCTCCTGAAATTCTTTCCAATATCTTTTACAAGGAAAGAAATGTCTGAAGTAGCACTCTGGCCGTGTACTGATCTCACTAATAGGCATACTTCCTTCCAATGGCTCAACAGCCCCTTTTCGGGTGCCTAGGCCTCCTCATTTCTAGGCTTCACGATCACACACACTTTAGACACACCACACTCGGTAGGACTCCTCTGGACGAGGGACCAGCTCGTCGCAGAGACCTCTACCTGACAACGCACAACACTCACAACAGACAGACATCCATGTCCCCGGTGGGATTTTTTTTTTTGTATTAATTCCTGGGTTTTCCCCTTTGATCCATTTGTACTGTTGAAGTTTTTTTTTGTCCTGCATGTCACCTTATGTTTCATGCTATCGTCCATACAACAAACACAACACAAACATCCATGCCCCCGGTGGGATTTTTTTTTAATATTGCCTGTCCGGGGTTTTTCCCCTTTGATCCATTTTTGTACTGTTTAAATCCTTTCGTCCTTCATGTCACTTTACGTTCCATGCTACCGTCCTTTCAACAAACAACACAAACATCCATGCCTCCGGTGGGATTCGAACCCACAATACCAGCAAGCGAGCGGCCGCAGACCCACGCCTTAGACCGCGCGGCCACTGCGATCGGCTCTAATAGGCATACAGCTCAGTTAATAAACCTCTATCATACAGCACGTCGCACAAATAGCGCAGTGCCATTGCTTCCTGCGCTCAAGTAACTGGTTTCAAATCTGAGATCGGAGATCGGAAATCATGATTACGTTCGTGTCGTGGTTTCTCTCAGTCTCTTCATGCAGCCTACCTTAAATTAAGCTATGGCCAGTTCCATCCACATCCTACTCCATCATCCACTAATCATCCTGACGTCATCATTCTCTCACGTTTTAGGCCTATGGGCTATTGCGGTATCTTCTTTTGATTGATAAAGAATAGCTTTTAATAGGATACTTGACTTAGCCATTCACTCGACGCAAAGTATGCCTACTCTCAGCAAAGAAAGAGCGGCGAAGTGACAGAAGTATATGCGTGAACGGATAAGTTAATAAATAAGTATACACCAGAAACACAATAAGGTAAAACACGTAAACTAAACAAAAGTGTGGGCCGTGCCATGGCTCAGGCGGTTAGTCGCCGGCCTCTCACCACGGAGGCCCGGGTTCGATCCCAGGTCAAGTCCATGTGAGATTTGTGGTGGACAAAGTGGCACTGGGACAGGTTTTTCTCCGATTTGTCGGTTTTCCCCTGTCAATTTCATTCCACTGGTGCTCCATTACTTGTACAACTTGGTAAAAAACTGCTCATCCTCATCTTCATCACAGGGGTTGCACAATAAGCCTTAAGGCTGCGGTGCGTCCGTAGCATCAGCTGCGGGGCCCCCCACAAAAAAAAAAAAAAAAAAAAAAAAAAAAAAAGTGTACGGAGAGTTACAAGGAAGTGTATCGATATTACGATTGGCTGGGGAGACAAGGAATTTGGCTTTTATGCATTTTTGGTGCGTAAAATGTAAACAATCATGAAGATGAGAGGATAAATTTAAGATGAGTCGAATGATAGAGGGCGAATAGAATAGCCTCGGTGTCGTATCTGTTGTCGAGTAGTCTTAATCTCATGGAATTTTACTGACATGGGCTTCGTAAGACAGCTGGTTGTTTATTACGTAACACTTTCTGATACTTTATGTATTGATTAAATAAAAAAATCAGCAGTTCAGAGGGCCGCGCCTGCTAACGCCGGATACTGTCCGATAGAAGTTATTTCTGACAGAACGCTGTCCAACGCCAGAACAACTTGCCAGATACTGTCTAACCTAATAATAAACACAGTAAGCAAACTCCACGTTCAGATATTCAATAAGCAAGCTTAGCAGATCCAAATTCTGTGCCATTGTTCTACGGCAAACAGTCCTGACACTGAAGACATTTTGACGAGCCATTACAACGCACATGAAAGGTCATTACACTTCACCCGTGGATGTAAAGCTGGAAGCAAAGTAGGCTATTTGACTACTCAAGCTCAAATGTAGATATCCTTTGCTTCGTGCCCGCCCCCCTCCCAGTTAAAAGTTCTGTTTTTAGGCGCGTTCGCAAAATTGCGGGAGCTGACTATTAGCTACGTCATGTCTGTCTGTCCGTCTGTCAATCCACATGGAACAACTCGGCTCCCACTGGACGGATTTCCATGAAATTCGATAATTGTGTATTTTTCGAAAAATCTGTCCAGAAAATTCAAGTTTCATTAAAATCTGACAACAATAACGAGTACTTTACATGAAAACCTATGTACATTTATGACAATATTTCGCTCAATTCTTCTTAGATTGAGAAACGTTTTCATAAAAAGGTTATAGAGAAAATCAAAACACACATTTTATATCCAAAACATTTTTTCCGAAAATCGCGCCGTTTCTGAGATAATGTGAAAAAATGCGATATGTAATTGTAATTGTAATGTAATATGTAACATTTATTGCTTTTCCACTACAACAATGGTTACACGAACGCGCCTCAATATTACGTTTATACGTACATTGCCTGTCTTGTTGAATTCACCTCCTTTAGGACACGGATGAAGATGACAAGATGACAGCTCTTGAAAATGAATGACTTTTACTGAGAGACGCGGCTTTTTTGTATAATGAGCAGCGACATTTTGACATTTCTGGCATGTTCAAAACCAAAAATTACAAAAAAGCTCCTATTAGCTTTGAACATTTGGCCGTCCGATGGCAAGTGACAACTCTAAAAGGCTAGTGGACTTTATAAGATGTGACATTACACCTTATGTGATAGATACAGTGATGTAGACTTAGGCTCTTGACAGGGCTTAAGCTTCCCCAGCAAGATTAGCCCGGGCATAATGGACCCTAGCCACACTGTCAAGGTCAAAGCAGTTCTTGCCAGTCGACGACTGTAGCTATGGCTGTTAAAGCGGAGTGCAAGTAGGTCTACTGCGGTCGAAATTTTGGATGAGATTCGAATGTGGGGCCTTGGGATCTTTGCGCAGGCATAAAGTGGTAAGGCGTGCAACTGACCACTCATTTGCATCTAGCGGCGAAACTGATAATGCGTGGAGCTGTATCTCCACTCCCCCATGTACCTTCATTGCATTGTGTTTAATTAAATATGAGATAACGTAAACTTTGCATTGTACAGGATCATCCCGTCGCGACGCCTCTCTCGATACAGTAAAACAAAAAAAAAAAAAGCAAGACAGGCAATGTACGTATAACGTAACAGTGTGGCATGTTGTAATATTTATACCTCCTCAGCTATCCTAAGAGTCTGATACCATTTCACTCGAAGTGAGCCCTTTGTTGCCGACAACTATAAAACGTACTTAGGTCTTCACGTAAAGTGTCCGATGTGTTTGTCCGAATGTAACCAAATTTGGAATCTCTAGGCAAATTTTAAAAAAAGTCGGCAATATTAAATTTCGCGAAAAAAAATGTCAGTGAAAACCGAGATAATACATGCGGACAGACAGACAGATGGAAGGACGGACATGATAAAGGTAATTGGCGCTTTTCGTAATAATACCAACGAGTCTAAGAATCTCAAATATCCATGAACGAATCGGATGAAAACCCACGATTCCAGTGTTAAAAGACAGAAGACAGTACACACCTTACACCGCACAGCTAATATGATGGACAATAAACATCATTCTTTTTTCCAATGGCTCGACAGCCCCTTGGGGGCCTAGGCCGCCTCATTTTTCGAGGCTTCACGATCACACACACTTTAGACACACCACAGTCGGTAGGACTCCTCTGGACGAGGGACCAGCTCGTCGCAGAGACCTCTACCTGACAACACACAACACTCACAAGAGACAGACATCCATGCCCTAGGCGGGATTCGAACCCACAATCCCAGCAAGCGAGCGGCCTCAGACCCACGCCTTAGACCGCGCGGCCACTGGGATCGGCACAATAAACACCATTAACTGCATTAATGAAGGGTTAAATTTACAGTGCGAAATACGTCGTGCAAATTTTTTCATGTATGTGAGATTTGGGGTTCTCCTGATGGTGACCATGAAGATGAATGTCTTCAGGGACATGACGCCGTGTAGTCTGGTAAGTACCGATAGAAGAATCACGTTCCTCTGAAAATTTGGTGATTACCTACCAGACTACGCTGCGTCACGACGCTGACGGCTGTTATCTTGCTTGTGGCTGTTGTATGTGCGAATAAGATTATGTGATGTACTTAATAATTTTTAGCCAGGAATAACAATAAAAGACTTCGGAGACCTGGAGGTGCCAGAAAGAATGATACTAAAAAGGATTCCAGCCGAAACAAGAGGATACGAACTGGACTCAAGTGACACAAATTAGTGCATAGTTGGTGACCATCGTGAATGCGGAAATGAATATTCAGATTGCATAACATTGCTAGATTTCGTTGAGGAACTGAAAAAAAAAAACTATCAACTCTCAAAACGGAATTTGCACCATGGGATTATTTAGGCCATAGTCGCAGTTTAAATACAATTTATGTTAGAATTTTATCATTGCCAGTATTTTAAAGTTCTGACGCTCCATTTATTCTTAGGGGATTTGTGACGTAACACGTGGAAAGTGTCACACCGGCTGCCATACCGCAAATAACCCTTTAGTCCTTATATCTGGAGGACGGTTTGATCAAAGTAAATGTATTTAATACCTACTGGCCTGTTAAAGGATTATCTCGCCCAGAACTAGCGGGCCAGGAGATTCTTTGTGTTGTCTATTTTTAACGTGCAAAAAATTGACACACAAGCTTAATGGAAAGGTCTATTTTGTACGTAAGCGTGTTATTGTTTCATGTCCGGCTACTCCACTGATAGGGCTCGATGAAATGTGGTAATCAGTATCTACTGTACAACGTAAAGGGTGAAATTAATAGACATTGAAATGCGAAGTTAATTAGCGTGAAGGGAACAGCAAAAACAAGGACCTATGCTCTATTAGCGACATCTATTGTAAAAGTAACGGTTGTAAAGTTCTCCCTAGAACAGGCCATGAAGGCCCAGAGTGGGAGTAGAGGTACAGCTCTACTCTTTCTTTAACCTCGGCGACACGTCCTGGCCGCTTTACTCCCGAGAAAGAGACCCGTTACCCACTGTACAGGAGGCTGGGTGGTCCCCAGAGCCGGTCTGGATGGCTGCGGAAAACCTCGCCCCCACCGAGATTCGATCCCTGGACCGTCCAATCCGTAGCGAGTCGCTATAACCGACTGAGCTATCCCGGCCCACATTAGCGACATCTATAGAGGCAGAAATCAACGTAGGTAGTTCTGTCAGATAAAAATGCTTCATTTAACTTTCCAAACACAAAATATTAACTGATAACCTGTGACCTGAAATTGGTTGCAGTAACTGCACTGCCCACTACCAGTATAGCAGCCCGCGCACATCTGCGTGATCTCATTCGCTACATGACGTTTCAAGGCAAATACTAGCTTATCTGAAAACATTACGCGACGCATACAATCCTTTGCTTCCATCAGGTAAGCAGGGCCTTCAGCTTATAAGTTCAGGTCCGACAGTAACCAACTGTTATCCCCACCCTTACCCTTCCACTTGCCAAGGCCAAGCACGTAGATTTGTGCCGTCACCTATACCTGTTCTTTCACAGAATATTTGACACGACAAACATTCTTTTTTAATTATCCAATCACGAACCAAACACTTCTCACGCACTGCGTTCCGTATGAATTCATCCACGTATTTCTACAAGGACGTTAGCTGCTGCTAACACGACATCCCTCGAAACCATTTCAACAAAAACTTGAGTAATTAACGTCGTCTAGTATAAACATTCGACGATGCGTCATTTAAAATCTAACGATCACTATACGATGTATTGCACAGTGACATTGCATACAGGTACCTGACCCTGAACGTGGTACAACTTCGTAGTGGAGATCGCTTGTGGATCCTCATAATATTGTAAAGGAAGTGGAAGAATTATTTCTGTTATCTATGAATGTACGTGGCCGATTTCAGTGGCCGCGCGGTCTAAGGCGTGGGTCTGCGGCCGCTCGCTTGCTGGGATTGCGGGTTCGAATGCCGCCGGGGCATGGATGTCTGTTTCTAGTGAATGTTGTGTGTTGTCAGGTAGAGGTCTCTACGTCGGGCAGATCACTCGTCCAGAGGAGTCTTACCGAGTGTGATGTGTCTGAGTGTGATCGTGAATCCTCGATAATGAGGAGGCCCTGGACCAGTAAGGGCTGTTGCACCATGAAAAAATGAATGCGCGTGATATTAATGGTGTTTGGCAGCTGAATCACTAGCACCTGTGTTCAGTTCCTTTGAGGTTAAATTCGGTAAATTGAAAAGTTTAAAGGTACAAACCGTTAGATATTGATCAAATTTTAGTAGAATTGGTCCAAGCAGTAGGCAAAATATTACATTCTGTAACTAACATTTACTTCTGTCTGAATTAGGAAGAATTTTAACGGCAGTGAATGACATCTATTGCTGTACCTATTTACAGAGAGGGCGATAAGAAAATACAGTAATTATCGAAGGCTATCAATGTTATCTAGTACAGAGAAAATTTTATCTAACATTCTTCTCTCAAGGTTAAAGTCATACGTGCAGGCAGAAAAATAGTGTATTGGCAATCATCACTGCCTTAAACCGACGAAATAGATTAACCACATATCAAGCCTTTTCATTTGTCAGATATTGAAGAAAATGTGAGACAGTAACTGTTGAAGACAACCTACCTTTCAGTTAGGACAGAACAACTGTGCACTATTCTCACCGAATTCAGAGTAGCCATGAAACTAGTTAGGCTATCTGGGACGCACAAACCCCGGGCACCAGGTCGCCGTGGCGACTAAGTTTTTACTGTCGCGCTTAAAATTTTTGGGTCTTCATTTTGGAACTTGCCTTATTGCGCCTACAATTTTGAGGTGCTCATAAATTTTTGGGAAGTCTGCGCGCCACTGGGCTAAGTAATAAGCGTTTAAATGACACCCATGCTATAGTCCCTAGTTTTTTTTTTTTTCATGGCTCAACAGCCCTAGTGGGTCTAGGCTTCCTCATTCCTGAGGTTTGGAGACCAAACTCAGACACACCACACTCGGTAGGACTCCTCTAGACGAATGATCGGCCCGTCGCAGAGACCTCTACCTGACAACACACAACACAACAGACAGATATCCGTGCCCCCGGCGGGATTCGAACCCGCAATCCCAGCAAGCGAGCAGCTGCAGACCCATGCTTTAGACCGCGCGGCCACCGGGATCGGCATAGTCCCTATAGATAAACATTTTAAACAAATTTCTGTGGAATTGTGTATTTATAGGTTTTGGGGGGGGGGGGGGGGCGGGATTGTTATTGAATAAATCTCTGGATCCCTAAGGTGACAGAAGAAGGAATGAGCATCGAATGATACAGAGGAAAATCGAAGCACGCGGAGAGAAACCAGTCGCACTGCCACTTTGTTTGCCACAAATCCCACGTGGAGTTGCCTGGGTTTGGACCCGGGCCTGTACAGTGAGAGGCCGGCAACTAAGCGCCTGAGCCATGGCATGGCCGTACGGGGTTTTCAGGTTATAACGCTGCGATCGTGCTTATAGAAGCGAACTGATCTATCCCCCATCGTCCCCATATTTGTACTTGGTGAGTTAGCTTTGCATAAGAGGTATATGCATGTTTATGACCCAAACACCAAATTTCTCATGCCTAACTCGAAAAATTTATTAGTTATTGCCAGCACGCGGAATTTTAATTTTGTTTTGCATGATCGCCATGTCATTTTGTATTCCACCAAAATATTACCATAAGAAGTGTTTGTCCCACCCCCCAAGATCTATTGTGGTACATTTGTTCAGGGTCGAAGAGTAAGAGGCGCTGGTGTCGCTGCCACCACACAAATTCGTGCATCAGCCATAACATATCCCACCTTCTTAAGGCATCAAACTGTAAATTATTATCAATTCTTCTTCAGCGAAAGTCAGTTTAACGTCGACCGTATTCGGATATTTCCGAACAGCAATGGTGACGTAATTTTTACATCACGTGTGGCGGGCCAAAATATGATACTGTTTTGTTTACTGGTATAGGAATAACTGCTAAATGACAAAGAGGAGGAGAGCGTGAGTGAGAGAGAAGAGAGTCACGAGTATAAAAATAAACAATAAAAAGGATTACAAAAGAGGAGTGGAGAAGAAGAAAGATTGGACAAAAGAGAGAGAGAAGACTTTCTGTAAAAAAAGATGTTGCATCAAGTGGCTAAGAAAAGAATGGATATAGGGAGGGGAAAATAGGAGCGGGTTTTCGTTGGAGGAGGAGGGGTAGAAAAGGATCCTCGAAGAGGGGACTGATGTTCGCTGGTTTCACCGAGCACCAACTAGTGTGTATCTTGCTAGCGCTGTGGTGAGATCTAGCGTGTATTGTGCAATTCGCCGACGCGAGTGTCACTTCGCGTATTACGGTGTGGCACAACTGATTGAAATTCACAACGTCGGTCGTCTGTAGCATTCACGTGTGACAATATGGAACCTAATACGGTGTCTGCTTATCTGTCGCAGGAACGAAAAGTAAGAGAGTAATACAATTTGTCAGGATTTATCTTCTCTCGCGCTTATTTACCTGTATTTATTAAAAGCAGCGCTGTGCTTAGATACCGACAGAGGATTGTGACTAAGTTTTTTGAGGCAGAAACGAGAATCCACTCCCTCCCCTTTTATTAAGTTGCTACAATGTTTGTGCGTGGTAGTTGATTGTGGGTAGCACAAGTTGTTAGGCGAGCCTGTTGTCTCTCTCTCTATGACGACGCATGACGCTATTCGTGACGTCACGTGCATGTTCGCCCCAGTGTTGGTGGTAGGGCCTGTAAAGAAGACCGAGGAAGACGAGGTGGTCGTGGCTACGGCGTCATATACAGCGTTGGTGGAATCTGTGACGAAAACGGTGAGTACCTGGGTTTGCTGTCTCGCTCTCTCTCTCTTCCCACTCAGTATTCTTCTTTCTTTCTTGCGCGAACTGTCTGATAGAGGGTTGGATACTACAGATGCTTCGTTGTGCCCATTCATATCCCGGCAAAGAATCGCACCAGTCACGTCACCCCCTTCTCCTTTTCCATGTCGTCATCACCACAGCACATTACAGCCATGGACCACTAGTCCTCGCTTTGACACCGGACGGGATGGATTTAGTGAACGTAAGAACAGTGATGATACTGTCAGAGGTTGATTCTCATCATAGCTATCGAGTGTTAATGAAACATCATGATAACATTAGCAATGAGAAGAACATATCGAGACATTACTACCGCGAGCAGTAGTGACATTGCAGATGACGAGAGTAATCTAAACACAGTACGTGGTGGGGAACTACCTGCTTATCAGCAAGCACTACAGCAGCGACAGTCACGTGACCCAACGGTAGTTTCGAATATTACTACCAGTGCGAGTGCTGATAACAATACTCAGCTACGTCAGATTGTTACACCTAGCGGTGGGGAAGAGTTTGTGGATATACTTCAAGTGCAACAGTTGCTGTTGGAGAATGCTGGTGTTAGTAGTGCTTCTAGTGTCAGTGATAGTGGTCGTGGAGGGGTTCTGGGTCACACGCAGAGGCCAGCAGCAGCACATTACCCACATTTAGGATTAGAAGCTGCTCTTAGGGGTCGTATGTTGTCTGACAGTTACCCCCCTACAACGACGGCAGTACCAACCCAGTACCACCATCAACCACAACCATCCCCACCGCTACCACCCTATCATGCGAATTATATGCAGCAACATCAGCAGCAGTCTTCCAGTGTGGAGGATTTATTTGCCCTCTGGCTGGGACCATCTGGTACAGGTCGGTCATACTGTTTTATTTATGACTGGTTTTGAAATTGGTACAGTGAGTTTGAAAGACGCCGAGGCGGAAATTCTGCCTTCAGTTTGTCCCTTTGCTCGCCGTGAAGGCATATTGGGAAGTGGAGGTGTAGTTCCACTCATTCTTAATGTGGGCACTCGGTGGGGTGAGTGGTCAGCTTTACGCCTCGTCTCTTTGGCCCCGAGGAAAGAGCGGTACCCATTCAATAGGAGTAGAATACTGTCCAAGATTTTGATTTTATGTGATGGTAATTTGAATAGCAGTGCAAATGGTATATTCATTGACGCAGTACATAAACTTTACCAGTGCATTCTTTACTTGTAAAATGCCATACACTTACATGGTACATGCGTAAATATGTCATCAGCGCCCATCAGAAAAGTAAGGCCTTCCCTACACCGATATCTACGAAACTCGCAAATACCCAACAGCATTATGTACGGGGTTTTTTACGCCCAGTTTCACCCAAATCGGACACCAAATGCCGAAAGTAAGGACAGACGTTAATTCACGTCCATCAGCATGGCTTTCACTGGGCCAGTTTTCACGACTGTTACAATTACTCAGTTTCGCCAAATCTTCCATTCCGAATATACCCATATCGAGCAAGAAATATGGACGGTACGGGTAGAAATTCTTTTTCTTTTCATGGGATTCACCCCGTTGTGTTATAATTAACTGAAATCAGGAATTTCCCCCAGACACAACAACTTTATTATATGTAATAATATATGCTACAAAATGGATCTTCAAGAAGTGGGATGGGGGGGGTCATGGACTGGATTGATATGGCTCAGGATAGGGACAGGTGGCGGGCTCTTGTTAGTGCGGTAATGAACCTGCGGGTTCCATAAAACGCGGGGAATTTCTTGACTAGCTGACGACCTGCTAGCTTCTCAAGAAGGACTCTGCTCCATGGAGGTAGTTAGTTAATAATATATGCTACAAGTTTCGGTCATAGTTTGACAATATTCTTATTAATATAACTACATATTCCTATTCATATACAGTGTTCATATACAGTGCTCATATACATCCAAAACCAGTGTGGACATGCGTTAAAATATTTTGTAATTTGTGAGATCTCATGAATTGTACAAATGTCATTATTATAATGTAGC
Organism: Reticulitermes speratus; assembly: GCA_021186555.1. NCBI lineage: Eukaryota > Metazoa > Arthropoda > Insecta > Blattodea > Rhinotermitidae > Reticulitermes > Reticulitermes speratus. The sequence continues at coordinate 48,289,771 of JAJKFL010000003.1, forward strand.
ACTGCATAGTTATTATCTTACGTAACTTTTTGTTTTGTTACTAAAAGCATACCACACTGTTTCTGGATTTCTTAAAAGTTATGTACAAGCAGTTGTCTGTTTGGCTTCTTTTGATATTGATTTGCCCGGTTTATTTGTATATGTACGCGTATTCTCTTGATTTCGATGATTTCAAATCGTATATTATTAGTTTCTTGGGTTCAATGTTTTGTTGGATTCTGCATATTTCTGGAGTTACTACGATATACATGGTTATGTTTGTATAGTGTTGCAACTTCTTATAAATATCGGTTTTTGTTCTTTTGCTTGCTGTCTCCTATATCGCGTTGTTTACAGTAAACGATGCTTGTACATAACTTTTAACAATTTTAGGAACAGTTTGTTATGCTTTTAGTAACAAAACAAAAAGTTACATAAGATAATAACAATATGCAGTACTACATTATAATGGCATTTGTAAAATTCGTGAGATCTCACCAAATTAGAAAATATTTTAACGCATGTCGACCTTGGTTTTAGATAATGTATATTAATGCCTGAAGATGGTCAAAATATGACCGAAACATGTAGCATACATTATTAAATATAATATAGTTGTTGTGTCTGACGGACTTTTATAATTTGGTGTCATAAATTTGTTTACGCCAGTACGTGAAGGGTGATTGGCAATCAGCCGACAACTTATGGTGAAGACCTCGAGTACCGAATATCACAAAACCCCGACAAACGGTGTAGTCGCTGATACTATGTCACAGACAGACGTACAGACATGGTCTCCACGTGAGGTGTGCTTTACGAAGCAAAAAGAACACCTAAAAATGGGTAGTAGCATAAACATTTCTTTATTTCCAAAATGTATCAATAAATAACACTGACATTTCATGCGTTACTTTATTGTCGTTTCCTTTGTGGGCTTTTGTGAACGCGGTAATGAACCTTCGGGTTCGGGAAGTGCGGGGAATTTCTTGATTAACTAAGGAGCTATTAGCTTCTCAGGAAGGACTCTGCTCCATGTTGTTAGTGTAGTTACTCGAAGTAAGCTGTCAGTAAGTCGGACCATATTCATTCATTCTGTAGTCTGTCTTACGACAGGTCCGTAGCCTCTTCCAAAGCGAGTTCTCCACAGAGTGCGATCTAGTGCTTCCTCTTTCAATTTCCAGTATCTTCTGTTTTCCTTAAGGTCATCCAGTAGCTGCTTACGCCTTCTTTCTCGTCTTCCCGTAATATCTATCCTTCTCTCTAACTTTCCTTCAATCACTTGTTTTAGAAGGCAGTTTCTACGCAAGATGTGACCAGTCCAGTTAGTCTTTCTTCTTTTTATACCATAAATATTAGATGATAATGAGCAATGAATTGGAAATGACGTGGAAAGAAACGGCCGTGGCCTACCTTATAATACCCCGAAGTATTCCCGGAGAGACTGAGTAAACACACGCAGGGCCTTAGGATGTGTGTTCCGGCCGACGTTCAAACCGGTCACCCCCAGAATGCATGTCAGACGCTCTAGGTCATGACCGAATTCGCTCTGTACGAAGATTTATTGAGTTATCAGTGAATTCAGAAAGCCCCAGTTGCATGTGCTGTCCATACGAAGACCAGAATCTGACATCTCCGGTTAATGCTGAGCGTAAAGCGCCTGTACAGATGGCCTGTCTTTTAAAAACGGAAAAATGGTAACTTACAGATTTCGGAACCCGAGACCCAGGTCGGGGCGGGGGGACTGTGGCAGCAGATTTCAAGATTCATGTGTGTGTGTGTGTGTGTGTGTTTGTGTGTTTCTTGCTATCAGTAACGTCTGCCTATAAATCCTTCACGCCAGCCCACTTCTCTAAACGATAGGAATAGATCGGCTGTACAGGTTTCAGTCTTTTCAATAGAATAACTCTGTTCCATAACGCTTTACGGTGTGGTAGTTGGTATGTGTGCCACCTGTTTTCCCATTAAAATCCGCGCATCCCCCCCCCCCCCCCGTAGTTAAATGTGTTGCATATGATTCTCACAATAAACAGCGATTATTTCCTTATGTAGCATTTGTGATGGAGATGCAGGGAGTGTTTTCCATGAGGTAAGCAGTGAATTCTTGTACAATATTTATGTGAATTTCAGGCTACTTAATGTTACATAAGAAGGCGCTGTTAATAAGTTGCAGTTCCCCCTTCACAAACGGTAAAACTCCATTTAGATAGATTCATAAGTAAAAAAGCTTTATGGCCAACTTGGAATGACTACGAGGTTGTAAACAAACAGTCCTCACATTAATGGTGTTCATGGCTTTGTATTCTAAGGGACGGGCTGGTGTCCGAGCCCAGAGTTTTGGAACAGTTTAGACAGGTAATGTACGTATAAAGTAACACTGATACGCGTTCGCGTAACCATTGTTGTTGTGGAAAAGCAATAAGTATTATACATTCTGAGTGTTTGTCTGTAGCCTTAGTTATCCAGCATGTAAAGCGCATGCGCCATTTTATGTCATCTGTGGCCTGTACAGCTCTACCACATTTTTCCACATTATCTCATAAAGGCACGATTTTCGGGAAAAAAAAGAGTTATTGGACATAAAATATGTGTTTTGATTTTCTCTACAACTTTTATCCGAAACATATCTCATTCTAAGAAGAATTCAGCGAGATACTATCATAAATGTACATAGGTCTTTATGTAACGTATCCGTTTTTTTTGTCAGATTTGAATAAGACTTGAATTTTCTCGACAGATTTTCGACAAACACTCATATCAAATTTAATGAAAACCCGCCCAGTGGGAGCCGAGTTATTCCATGCGGGCGGACTGACGGACGGACAGACAGACAGATATGACGAAACTAATAGTCGCTTTTCGCTATTTGCGAACGCGCCTAAAAACTGTGCCTAATACCCAGACATTCATCAACATTCCTGTTCGCATAGTTATCTATCGTGTGTGAACATTCCCCACTTAACCTGTCCGCGTAAATATTTCTGTCTCAAAATAACTTCCTTTATAATTGCACCTGTCGTTTTTGTATGGGTGTGAAACTCGGTCTCAGATATTAAGTGTAAAAGGTAACGTCCCTGTGCACGCCACGAAGGAGTGTGGAGGAGCAGAGGTGTAGCTTCACTCATACTTAACTTCGGCAATAGAAGGGGTGAGTAGTCAGTTTTATGCTCTTGCCACTTTGACACCCGGGGGATGAGCTCTCGTTGCCCATTGAACACGAGGCTGGGTGGGCCTGAAAGTCGGTCTGGTCGCTTTCGAGAAGAAAAGAACCTCTTGCTCCTGTCGGGATTCGAACCACGATTCCTCTTCAGGCGTCCAGTCCATAGCGTAGTCTCCGAGTTACCCAAACGCCCATGTTACTACGTACATGCACATCCTTGACTGAGGACGAAGTTCCCTGCCTTCTGTGGGTTGGCGGCGAGTAGTCCGGTAGAAGGGCAGCGAGGTACCATCAGGGTAGACGAAATGATCTTCAGAAATGTCGGTACACTTGACCTATAATGCACGGCGTCATAGCCCACAAAACAGCACTGTAAATAGTTACTGCTGTGATAAACTCAAACTCACTTATAATGAAGGTGTTGGAGAAGAGTACTGAGGAAATTTGAAGCTAAGTGCCAAGAGGACTGACAGAACTGCGTGCTGAGGGGCTTCGTAATTTGTAGCTTACAGTTCACAGTATCCTATTTGACCTAAGTTTGTCAAATTAAGATGAATGAGATGGGCGGGCCCTGTAGAATGCGTGACAGGCGTGATAAAAATACGCGCAATATTGTCCGAGAAGTCTAGAGGGAACAGATTTAGGCGCAAATGGAGGATAGCTTTGAAATTGATCTTAACCCTTTGAGGGCTAAAATGAATTTATAATACACAGTGTTCCTCTTATCTTGTCCCTGAAGACGGTAGCTTTATCGCATCGAAACCCTGCATCCGCCGGGACATCCCATGACAGCTGCCGCGCTCAGCAACACCATAAAAAATGACACCGCATACAAAGGCTAATTTAGTATCTGACAAAACCTGTGCTTCCCTTACAAATATCAGTTGAATGTATTGAAACAATCGCTGTTTACTATAATGGTCATAGGAGACGCATAAATATGTACTGTGTAAGCAAAACGCAGAGTGTTTAGTGTTAAACCTGGCAGTGCATGTACTAACCACTATGCCTTATGCGGTTATTGAAGTTAAAACGAACGTGTCAATTACACCAGGATTAAGGTCCTGTGTCAGGCTGTTGTATGCACGCTAATGAACACTGGGGGACGATTTCTTGAGTAGCTTAGCAACCGTCAGCTCTCCTCGTGAAAGACTGTGTTCCATGAAGTTGGGTAATCTGGAACACATTCAGTCCTTGTTGTAATAAAGAGATATACAGTACAACACGGTTATAGCAACATCGGTTTATGTGACACCTCGTTTATGACGTCAGATTTTCTGTGGTACCAGTTAGTTATTGTTAACCATAGCATTAAAGTCCTCGGTTATAACAACACTCGTTTATAACGACACAAAATATTCAGTCCCTTTCATTACGTTATAACCGAGTTCAACTGTATTAATATTATTCAGTGATTTAATCCTGAATTTACACAATCATTCAGACTTCAACATGGTTTCAGTGTACCTATTAACATTCGATGTATAATGTCATTTCGAATTTTCAAGCAATGGCTTTTGTTGAACGCGCTGTGATAGGCGAATTTGAACTTGAAGACTGGAAATGTTCAGCCGTAATTGCAGTAGTATCCATTCTTCGCCCAGGATAGGGTATATGGCTTCTTTCCTTGTTAATGCGACTGTGACTTCTATAAGCAATAAAATAAATAATCCCCCAACTACGGCATTGGGAAGTTGATTCCTGTACTTTAAATAATGAGGAATGGGATATCATATAAAGATGAGAAGAAATTAAAGATCAGGATACTCATATATAATTACAAGTACGTACTTGTGAATGAGGGATCCACATCCTTACGCCGAGGAAATACCACAATACTTGCACATCGCCGTGACATATTCAAGCAGTGTTTTACTACGTGTACTTAGAGCTTTAACATGAAAGGTTCCTGCACATTGCCCACCAAGTATATTTATGAATTTCGTATGATTTTAATTGTCTAGGGACCTTATTTTGTCTGACAGGTACCGTTTGTTATTTGTGGCTGCTACTCCGCTACTCACGTGGGCGGTCGATGAGTGGGCTGAGTTAAAACGATATATGAGCCGAGAAAATCCGCAACCGAACGTTGTCAGATAAAATAATGACTGTATAAACAGCCAATGTTTTCATAACAGCATTAACCGACCTTGTTTAAATGGAGACATAATTCGTTCCCTGTAACGTAGGAACACAGAATTGGGAATAAATTGAATAATACCGTGAGGCCATCTTTATTAGGTCCGTATAGGAAGCAGGAAAGAGAAAAATTTGCTTTATGTTACAGGCTGTACTACTGTAGATGTTCAGATGTTTCAGTGTGCAGTTTTTTTTTTGGGGGGGGGGGAGGATGTGAAAACGGAAATTTTTCTCAGATGAAAAAGTTATGAACTCAGTAGAATCTTCTTCAACTGAGACAGTCCGTTTTTCAATACTAGATATATTAATATAATAATAATAATAATAATAATAATAATAATAAAAACAAAGGTGCAGTCGGCACAGTTGTATACTTTATTTTGATGTTCCCAAAACACGGAGTCTTCAAATAGTCTATTGGTTATATGTAAATCAGTACGTTATATGCAGTGCCAATTTTATTAACAGTGGGATCGTACGTTCCACGCCAGGTATGTAGAAAATATTAAAATTATTAAAATATATGTATAATATATTATAAAAATCTTTTAAAAATTTTACTCCGTTGTTGTTCAGTACTCGTACTGGGATATTTTGCTTAATAAGAAAATGATTAGTTTTCGTCTCATGTTGCTTCAGTATTTTTGTGATATCCTTCTACTTAATCTCCAACACACCAAGAAAACGTCGAATCCTACAAAATACAAGTAAACACCCTAAGAACTCATTGCGAATAAAAGCAGGGGAAAGAGGTAAATATTTTCGACTTTTCACCACCAGCACAGTTGGAACACAATATAAATTTAATAAAAACTTCAATAAGATGTAACAATGGTACTACAGAACTGAGGAAAACATTAGATGAAAATCAACACGCGAGCAACCGTTACGAGAAATGCATTGTACAGCTTTGAAGCATCAAATTCTTCCTTGACGCGATCATTTTGTGTTGGTCTTAGTGCACCGAATTACCCAGAACCTGTACGAAGACATCGTCTGTACTTCACTTTGATATCACTAACTTAATCCATTATACCAAGTTAATAATTCGTAACATATACAGTCAAAGAACAAACGCTGCATGTATTCCAGGCGGTATTTTGGAACATAGCACGCCTTTAACATTGCGGTTTTCTGAGAGAAAGAAAAGTCCTATTAACCAGTTGAATCCAACCTGCAGACACGACCTGTTGCATGCGTCACAAACCGGAACTATACGGTGGCAATAAAACACACCAATATTCATGTTACAATAGCATTAAACCACTGCGTCTGATTACTCACAGTTGCATATCTTCATTAAAAGAATGTCACAGAACACTAATAACAGGGTGCTCTGTAAGTCACTGCAATCGTCTTCCGAAAGCGGCGCCTCTTGCGAGAAAACTACGTGGGCAATAATTTTGTTGTTATGTAAAGTCACTCGTCGTAAGTGAAAAATGCAAGGAGATATGAACCGATGCAAAATTTTAGTAGCAATAACATGACGGGGTGTTCGCTTGATGGACATGGAATTATATTTGTTTTTCAAATGGCGCAACAGCTCCTAGTGGACCAGGGCCTCCTCATTATCGATTCTTCACGATCACACTCAGACACACTACACTCGGTAGGACTCCTCTGGACGAGTGATCAGCCTAACGCAGAGACCCCTACATGACAACACACAACACTCACACGAGACAGACATCCATGTCCCTGGCGGGATTCAAACCCACAATCCCAGCAAGCGAACGGCCGCAGACCCACGCCTTAGATCGCGCGGCCAGTGGCATCGGCTGCAATTATAATACATGCACTAATCTAAAAGTACACTGGTTTCGGCAAGATCGTGCAGTGGCGCAGCAGGTACACGTCTTACCGCCGAGAGCTTACAGAAATCCGTTTACTGTTACACCGCAAATTCTGTCTCAAAACGTATCCTTAGTTATTGATGGAAGGCTGAACAATGGATTCATCTGAATCGGGACAGGGACCAATGGCAGGATATTGTGAGTACGATAACGAAACTTCAGATTCCATAAGAGGTGAGAAATTTCTTCACCAGGTGAGATACAGTTAGCTTCTCAAGAAGGGCCCGATTTAATGGCTTATTTTAATGAAGGACATCCCTTTGTGTGTTATTAACACTAATAATATTACTGTCAAACGAAACTATATGTGTTATATAACAGTATTCTGTTGACAATAAGCTCAGTGTTTTGGCCGAAACATGTAGCTTATTAACAGAATATTGTTATACAGTAAACGTAGTTGTGTTCGACGGTAATATTATTAAACAGGGAGTTGTCTTACAGTATAACAGCCTGATCCATATTGCGGTATAGGGGTCACCTCTGTGAGCGAACTCATTTCGACTCCACGAACTTTCACACGACCTTTGTGGCGGTGAAATAAAATCGGTCGCTGTGTCACGTGACATAGCTGTGCAGTTCGTAGTGTTAATTGTTTAGAGATAAAGTACTATCACAAATATTCCTTTGCTTCACACGACTCTCCTGAAATAACTGCATGGGAAAGGAAAACCTCTCATGAGGTAACATCAGACTGGGGGGGGGGGGGGGGGTAGCCGACGAAACTGTTGCACACTTCAGACGCCGAGGTTCAGCACTGCACGGGGCTAAGGTGCTGCGGTTTTCGCGGTGGTATTTACATTGCGGTCTGGGTAGTGACGTACGTAACCTTGTACACGGAAGCAGGAAGTGCTCCGAAACGTAGACTGTGTGTCATTGTGCAAGGAAGAAACTGTCACATCAAAGAAGACACTGAATTAGCGTGAATTGAAATTACTGTTCAGTAATTTCCAGAATGTTCTTTTCTTTCAATATAATGACCCTGTCGTCTCAGGTACGACATAGGTACTGGTTTTAAGTCGGCTTTTCTTACTGTAACTCTGGTGGGATGATGATGGTCAGGGGCGTAGCTAGGGCGGAGAGGGGTGGCGGCGAGGGGTTCTGCCGCCCCTGGCGGCAGAATCCAAGGGGCGCGAAAAATGAATATCAAACAAAAAAAAATGATTTTCTGCGCTTAACAAATTTTAAATTATTAAATAAATAAAAGGAAATTCAATAAAATATTGTGACTTTTTTAAAGTTCGTAATTTATGTTAGGGGCAGCCATTGCAGTTACTCGCCCCAGGAAGCAAAAAACCTAGCTACGCCACTGATGATGGTTTCATACGAGAATTCACGAACCGTGGATTTCGTGGGGTGGACTAGTCACGCCAGTGCACCGTTCTATGGATCCTTCTGAAGTGGGATTGTATGTCTCAGCAGGACTGAACACGTGTATTCGGATTAAACGCAGGTAGCCCTGTACATTTCGGTTTTTTTTTTGTAAGTTGGCGTATGTCACTGGCCTTCGTCATTTGTAGCCACAGATCTATTGACGTAACGCACTTTCACAGCAGTTCACATTACTGATTTCACATGGTATAATCCAAACATATTATTCCACGTAGGCTTCCTGACTGTCGAAAAATATTCCAAATGAAAACTGTAAAAGTTTTTATGTCACGCGCAGTATCTCTGTATGACATTCCATCCGTAAGAAAATCTGTTTCTGTACAGTGTCAGTATTGTCAGACTCCAACACAGCATTTGCAGTTCGTACTCAGAACCATAAAATATTTTGTAGTGATTTTTCTGTAGGTAAAAGGTAAAGGTCAACCTGTTACATGCCTATGCAGGCACAGAGGGGAGGCAGAGGTATAGCTATAACCCATTCGCAACCCGACACTAGAAGGAAGTGAATGGTCAGCAGCACGCTGCAGCCGCTTTACCCCTGGGAAAGACCCGGTATCCATTGTACAGGAGGCTGGGTGGGTCTCGGGGCCGGTCCGAACGGCACAGAAAATCTCGCTGCTACCAGGATTGTATTTGAGCCGGTAGCTAAAGAAGAAATAAATTGATTTCAGGCTTCCGCCGCGATGTTGATGTAATCTGTGGTCTTCTGGGTAATTACACGGCGTCGTGTGGTAATTATTTACAAGAAATAAATTATTTTAAATGTCTCGTACCCGAGAAATGCTACAATTCTGACTGTAAATTATAATACATGACGAATACTGTCTTCTATTAAATATACTGAAGTGCTGAAATATACGAGACACGTGGTAAGTTGTCGTCGGTTATGTAGACCACGGTACAAACTTCGCTGTCTTATTTTTAACAGCGATAAGTTCTCGTTCCTGCTCAGTGAAGCGTGGTAATTGAGCCTGTTCTGAATAGCAGTTAATGGCCCATTTGTGATTCCCCTTCAGCAGACCGAAATTTGCACATAAAGTGAGCGTACAGTACGTCTTCGTGTACGTTGTTACCCAAAAATATGTTTTAAAGAGCCGATACTGATCAGATCTTGATGAAACTGGATATTTCCGCCCTCGGGTGACAGTAATAGGAAGCACGCACTTAGACCCCACAGAACCGGGGTCCAGAGACTGAAAGCCCATCTTCTCACCACAGGACTGCAACAAGTCTGATTTCCTGTATGTGTTCTGTTTGGAACACTAGACGATGGGCAAAGTCCGTCAACCAAGGAATCCTATCGGCAAACTGGAGTGGTTCTCGTATCTAGTGGCGAAAGCTCCAGAGGAGAAATGCATGACTGATAAGTTATTTAGAAAATATCTTTACGTGTCATATCTTGTACGTCTTATCTCCGATCAGTACACCCATCGTATCCATGCAGTTTTCCGAAACTATATGTAGGGCAGCGTAATGAATATTTAGTAGTGTTTAGTGCCGTCATCAGCACAACGGTTGGATATGGCAGTAGACTTACTTCCCGCGCATGTGTATTTAACTCGGCGATCGCCAGCCTTCTTTTGGGTGGTGGTTAACGAGTTGAAGTATGTAGTATACGACAATATGAAGAAAAAGGACGAGTATTTAAATAAGTACGGTACGAATTCTCACATAAAGGCGTTTTCCAAAACGACGTTTCGCCACACACACTATGTCAACAAAAAAATATCTTCACGGATAGTGAGTCGTGCTGTTAAGAAGTCACTAATCCGTCGCTCGGTGACACCTGACCACGAGCTGAACATCTCCTTAGCAACGGACAGAAATTCGGTTTATAAAGCGGTGGTTAGCCATCGCTGGTGCAAAATTTTAGAACATTTCTGTGAACATTCGTAAATTGTTGATGGACATGCTGTTGGCAGCACTAATTTAACGTTTTGCAGGAATACATTTGGAAGAATCTATCGCCGTAGTACAATTTATTACACCAACCAGGTGCACTTTATTTTTACATGTAAGTGTTGTACACGGGCCGTGCCATGGCTCAGGCGGTTAGTCGCCGGCCTCTCACCGCGGAGGCCCGGGTTCGATGCCGGGTCAGTCCATGTGAGATTTTGTGGTGGACAAAGTGGCACTGGGACAGGTTTTTCTCCGAGTTGTCGGTTTTCCCCTGTCTATTTCATTCCACTGGTGCTCCATTACTCGTAAAACTTGGTAAAAAACTGCTCATCATCTTCATCTTCATCACAGGGTTGCACAATAAGCCTTAAGGCTGCGGTGCGTCCGTAGCATCTGCTGGGGGCCCTTCACCAACCCCCCCCCCAAAAAAAAAAAAAATAAGTGTTGTACATAAAACTCCGACATGTTTCTGTGCTAGTGCACCATCCTCAGAGAGCACAGGCTGCCAAATATAAAACCAACAGTCATTGACCTGCCAGTATTTGTATGGTTCCACAATCTGCTGTATGTTGCGTTGTTGATATTGTCGTTCGTATAAAAGGTAATATATATATTTAAAACAGGATTAAAATATTTATATATAAGATAAATATGCTTTTTAACAGACTAAGTTTGTATTATTGGTGGTGGAAACCTCCTAGTGTTGGCATTGTATGTTGACGTTAATACGAAACTCAGTCCAAAGCTGATCATGCCCCTGTATTGTGTAGTGTTGTGTATCGAAGTCAGCAGCCCACTAAATTTTAAATTGATTTTAGCGCTGGTTTTAATTCACTATATCCTCGCGATGTCAATCAAACAAATTAATTTCTTTCCTCATCCCGTTCTTTCCCACGATTCCTTTCCTTTTTCTATCCTGTTTTCTTTATTTCCCTTTTTTTATTGTATCTCTTTCCTTTAAAATATTTTTACACATTTAGGTACGCCAAGCCCTGCAGGTGACATTTACTTTCACTACGTTTTCTGCGTGCCACATACTGTTAATGACACCAACTGCAGTTTTAGTGACTCAGCTACCGTGGTCGGTTTCTAAATAAAACCATACAGTCTTATTGCTTTGTATGTCCTTCTAATGACTACCAGAGTCAAGCGACATGTTTTCATAAAATTGGGTAGGGTTCGCTTTGATAACTTAATATTTTAATCCATGATCATTTAATGAAACAATCTCCAATCGATTATACACATATCCTGTTAACAGAAGCTACATGTTTCGGCTGTCTTTGGTCCAGGGCCGAAACTTGTAGCTTATTGTTATACAATATATGTAGTCGTGTTTGATGGTAACTTTATTAATTAACTAACTAACTCCATGGAGCACAGTCCTTCTTGAGAAGCTAACAGGTCGTCAGCTAGTCAAGAAATTCCCCGCGTTTTATGGAACCCGAAGGTTCATTACCGCACTCACAAGAGCCCGCCACCTGTCCCTATCCAAAGAATCAGTCCAGGTCCGAGGCTCTGTATAGTGTTTCGTAACATGGTAATTTTTTACGGTGAGGAGTTGTTAGCACCTCGCCCAACCCCCAAGCTGGAGGACCACCCCTTGTCGGCTGTCCGCGACTGCATATTCGCAGCTACCCTCCATATTCGGAGGCCGTTCCTCCATCCGCAACCCGAGGACGCGCCATGCCGTGGTGACAGGGACCCACTAATCATGTAACTTTATTAATTAACAGTTAAAAACACAACGGGATCTCCTACAGTAAAATACTTTAATCCGCTTCCCTAATACCAACGTGGCGACCGTAATGGCCTTCGAGACTGCATTGTTGTTCTTGGTGGGTTATTTAAGTACCCAGCTTCATTTACCGTCGACTTGACTGGGAAGGTGATCATGAAAGTTGAGAGGATATTTGGAAGACGCAAGTGGTGTTTTTTTTTCGCGATACCACCCTTAGCATTCGCAAGGATGAACTGAGTAAATCCACGATAAGTCTATGACAGTTGGTACTGCAGATTTTAACCGTCCAGACTGTTTCCGCTGTACTACTGTGTTTGGTAACCGTCTCGTATATTATTTTTACACAGTTGTATCAACTGAAAATGTTTATATTTGTTCATTGAGTATATTTGAATGTGATTCGGTCGACTCAGGACAAAAAGTAAATCGAAGCCATTGTTCGCAAAATTCAGTCAGCGGAATATTGGAGTTCCGTGAGCAGTTTCTAGAGGTTCCGGGGATTTTATTATGATCACAAGCTTTCGCTTAACCCTTTAAAGCATAGTGGTTACTATATATACCACCATAATTAATATTCAAAAACATACGTTCTGCCCACAGAGTACATTTATATGTTAGTATAGCAGTAAGTGTTTGGTTTCTATAACCGAGACGTAGTGTGTTCACTGCACGGTAGGAACTCAGTCTTTAAATATAATTCAAGTCAATGTTAGTCTTTAGGCCGTACCATGGCTCAGGTGGTTAGTCGCCGCCGCGGAGGCCCGGGTTCGATCCCAGTTCAGTTTACGTAAGATTCTCAGTGGACAAAGTGGCAATGGGACAAGTTTTATCCAGGGTACTGCAATTTTCCGCTTCCAATATCCTTACATCGATGCTCCATACACATCTTCACCTACACGTTGCTCTTACCAGAAGGACAAATGGCCGAGGCCTAGGAACCTTCCAAAAGCAGTGCTCTTTCGGAAATCAGGGAGCACTGGACAGAAAAGTAGTTTCACTTTTTTAGTCTTTAAAGGGTTAATGGCGACAGGGAAGGAAGAGCGTATATATCGTTTCATACCACGATAAATGGAAGCACAAGAGAAAGTCTGGAGGCTAATCGTGTCGTGAATCAAGACGGACAATCCTGGCGTTGAGCTGCTGCATTTGACAAGCGCCATATTACACAGCATAAGTGAAACAATAATATCTTGTCACATTTACAAAGAGTAGGCTTGGATCTGAAGATACTACAACTTGCTGGAGCAGTGGAAACATGACAAGAGGGCTGACGTAACAAACGCAGCTAAAGTAGCGATCTGTATCGTGCCAGACTGTCACCGCTTTTCGTATTATACTATGAGATTAGTTACCAGGTTTCCACAGGAATTTCCCGCAGGAACGCAACAGGTTTCGGCATAAATCACACACAAAATGTACCTGGCGTCCCGTTGCCTACCCAACTAACGGGAAATCCCCGTTTTCACAAATAACTAAATAATTATCAGTCCAGCATTTGGTTATGAGAATGTTACAGGTTACAACGACGATAACAACTCTTTTGCTTGCCAAATGATTAACAATTGCGTCCATGTAGAAAGACTCAGCACATTACACATGTGCCCGGGGAAGCTGCCAATTAAAAAAAGAGGATGAATTTTGTAATAGGTTCTGACTAGTGTTTTGGACATTCTCCATCTCCGTGATATTTAATACGATGTTTTCAAAGTTGGGTCTGTTGTGTCTTTAGGTGGAAATGAGAGAGACGGGTTCTAATCTGTTGGACCAGTTTTAAGAGCCGTCTGTCACTGGGCCCAGACCTAGTTTTCGAAACGCTATTTTATAAAAATGCAAGACAACTGACAGTGTCAAAAACACTTAGTGCAGCTTAAGCCACTACGTCATCAACAGAGTCTTTAAAAGGCTGACTTAAGAATCTTTATAACCAACGCTGTGAAGACTTCAAAGCTGGATTGTATTTTTATATCTTTATTTCTCATCACTATTCTCCACTCAGAAGACGATAGGTAGGGTAATAGTAAAATAGGCGTGTGTATAAGAATGCTGATATCGTGCAATGAAGTGGCAGTAGCTACTGACAGTTGTAATAGGCGCGCCAGTGTTGATACCGTAAGATGAAGTGACAGTAGCTACTGACAGTTTAAATTTAGCTGTAATAGGTGTACCATTGCTGATACCGTCAGATGATGGCAGTAGCTACTGGTAGTTTAAATGTACTGTAATAGGTGTGCCAGTGCTGATGAAGTAAGATGAAGTGACAGTAGCTACTGGCAGTTTAAATTTGGCTGTAATAGGTGTGTCAGTAAGAGTTCATAATTCATTCATTCTGTAGTCTGTCTTACGACAGGTCCGTAGCCTCTTCCAAAGCGAGTTCTCCACAGGGTGCGATCTAGTGCTTCCTCTTTCAATTTCCAGTATCTTTTCTTTTCCTTAAGGTCATCCAGTAGCTGCTTACGTCTTCTCCCTCGTCGTCCCGTCATTTCTATCCTTCCTCCTTTCCTTCAATCACGTGTTTCAGAAGGCAGTTTCCACGCAAGATGTGACCAATCCAGTTAGCCTTTCTTCTTTTTATTGTATGTACGATATTCCTCTCCTCCTTGACTCTGTGTAATACTTCTTCATTTCTCACACGATCGGTCCAACTGATCTTCTCCATTCTTCTCCAGCACCACATTTCGAAACTTTCCAGATACTTCTGATCTACTTTCCGAAGTGTCCACGTTTCAGCACCATACAAAGCTATGCTCCAAATGTAGCACTTTACTAGTTTCTTCCTTAAATTTAATTCCAGTTTGCTGGTGAAAAGATTTTTCTTCTTGTTGAATGCTGCTTTTGCCATGGCAATTGTGGATTTAATTTCACGTGTACACCTTGCATCACTTGTTATCATGCTACCCAAATAATTGAAATATTCCACATTCTCCAATTGTTTTTGATCTATCTTTTCATTGGGGATGGTTGCCTTGAGATTTTCATTACTTTAGTTTTCCCCACATTCATTTCCATTCCATAGCGTCTTCCAATTTCAATTAGTCTATCAATGATGCCTTGTAGCACCTTTTCTTCCCTAGCCAGTGGCACAAGGTCATCTGCATAAGTTCATAATGTTATACTCCTTTTATGAAAGTCTCGTCAGCAGCCATGCAGAATATCGAGACGAATATGGAACGATAACATTCATACTGATCTTAATAAAAAAAAAGGCTGTAACAATATGGACCGGGTTGGTTCACATGTAGGTTTCATTTCTCTGGGATGTGACTCTGTGTCGATGGGTGAGTGGTTCCCGACGTTTCGAAGGGACAATCGAGTTGTATTACAAAGAGGTGAAAGGTGGGTTTGTTGTGACAGTTTGCTCAACCAAGCGGATGTTTCTTGCGAACAAAGCAGCTAACATCAGATTCTCTGAACCATGATTTTTCCAAACGTTTCTAA
Organism: Reticulitermes speratus; assembly: GCA_021186555.1. NCBI lineage: Eukaryota > Metazoa > Arthropoda > Insecta > Blattodea > Rhinotermitidae > Reticulitermes > Reticulitermes speratus. The sequence goes on from JAJKFL010000003.1 coordinate 48,305,366, forward strand.
ATATGGGTCACAGAGGCCCACGTGGAATTTCGTTTTATCTGCGTAGATGTTTTATCTCTGTTCTTTTATTAGTGGTAACCTTATCTTGTCATCTCGCCCTTTAAATATAGGCTGCCTGCCAGTAACTGGAATTCGAGAGTAGCGAAGAAACACAAAACAAGCTGTTTCATTTTTATCAGTTGTCTTGAAAGGGACTGTTCAACAGAACGCCTAACTAAACAACTAAACTGACTGACAAACTAACTAAATTTATGGAGCGAAGTTCTTCTCGAGAAGCTGATATTTCCCCAGTAAATAAACAATCAAATACCTTGTGACGTAACTGTATATTTTCACATAAGCCACATGTTTCCATCCTTTTTTACCATCGTCAGTAACTGTGTATAAAAAATGACAATGAACGTAAAAGTGCAATATAGGCTGCATATATAGTTTCTTGTGAAATCTCACAATTACGTTGTATTTATTACAATTTTAGCCTTTGTTGTTTTGTAAGATATCCTCATTATAGCTACTCTTATATTGCTCATCTTTTTTCATGTATTTTTAAATCCAAAGATAACTATTTTTGGCTTAATAAATATATTTGGCTTCAACGTTATGTAAAAAATATCAGCGATGTAAGAATAGCTACAGTGAAGACATCTTACAAAACAACAAAGGCTGAAATTGTAATAAATACAACGTAACTGTGAGATCTCACGTATATACACTCGAAATCGGGTATAACGTCATGAAAGGGACTGAATATTTTGTGTCGTTATAAACGAGTGTCGTTATAACCGAGGAGTATAATGTTATGGTTAACAGTGACGAATTATTGGTACCACAGAATATCTGACGCTATAGGCGAGGTGCCGTATAAACCGATGTCGTTATAACAGGGTTCGACTGTATGCATATTGCACTTTTGCGTTCATTTTCAGTTTTTGTACATAGAGCCTGACGATTGTCCGAAAGGACCGAAACATGTAGCCTGCATGAAAATACAGTTGTGCTTGTTTATTGAAGATCAGAAGCACAACGGGATGCCCTCCATTAAGCTGATAGTTCCTCAGGTAGTCAAGAAATTCCCCGTATTTTATGAAACCCGAAGGTTCATCACCACGTTCACAAAAGCCCGCCACCTGTCCCTATCCTGAGCCACATCAATTCAGTCCGCGCCCTGTATCCTATTTCTTCAAGATCCATTTTAATATATCCTTCCGTCTGTGCCTAGGTCTTCCAATTGGTCTCTTTCCCTCAGGTTCCCCCCACCAGAACCTCGTCTCTCCCTCATAGATGCTACGTGCCCCTCGCATCTCATTCTTCTTGATTTAGATCACTCCAAAATATTTGATGAGTAGTACAGTTAGCTAACAGCTCCTGCAAGATCAATTCATAACAATTATTTATGCTACAAAACGTCGCGATCCAGTATCACACTTCCGTATTTGGAAGGTCCTGGGTCCAAGTCTTGGTCCGGACACGCGAAGTCCCTACATTTAAGTAGTTTCCATCGGTTGCTCCAGGGAAATTCCAGGACATTGCCTCAAATTAGGCCAGGACCGCTTCCTTCCACATCCTTTCCACTTATTATTCACTAATAATCTTATAATTATTCTTCACTGTGCATTCTGTAGTTACTGATATAGTTGTGTCGGCAGACATCAGCCAAACTTACATGACATTTTGGAAGTCGCCGCCAACGGCTGCAAAGCTGTCAACGTTCCTGAGAACATATGTTCACGTTTTGTAAAATTATTTTTAATTTATTTACCGCAGTATATTGTGATTAATAAAGAGTTTGCTGGAAATACAATTGTCGTGGCCAACTTTATTACCAGTGATCTTTCCAGAGAGATTCAGGAGACCCCGTTTAACGTCGGAGAAGAAGTCGAGCGTCGTGACATAAATTGTATTTGACTGCGTGGTAAACTACGTAAGGCATGAAATATGGACGTCCCTCCTTCAGCCCTTTAAATCCCAGTGGTTACTATATGTACCACCAGGTTTAACATTTAAAAATATTGTGTGTTCTGCCCACAGAATGTATTTATATGTTTTGTACGGATCGTAGAACAAACAGCGATCTTTTCCCTTGCACCACTAACTCATTGGTTTTGTAACTCAAATGGAGTGTTTACTGCGCGGTACGAATTGGATCTTTAAATACAATTCACAGTAACCGTACTCTTTGAAGAGTTAAGTTGGTCACCACTGTTTTATTATGCTTCCATAGACCAGAGAATTCAGAAAGTTATGGCTGTTAGGTCATCGTGGCGTCTCCTAATGTTCGTCCCCCACCACTGTTCTGTTTGCGTACCAGTAAAGACAGTGTCAGTCTTCATTACTTGGACGATTGGTGTCGACATTCACAATGTAACCAATTTTTTGTTTCAATTGATCGTTTCGTGACAAGTTTTCCTTTAAAAATGCTTCACACTACAAACAAACAAGCTAGGGACTTAGTTTGCAAGGCTACCACTGGAGCCATCTACCTAATCCGTACACCGGATAAGTAGGTACACGTGTCGCAGTTGGTGATCGTGTGACTAGGACAATTCGTGAAACTGGATTTGCAAGACTGGTTTATCAAACCGAAAAAAATTGGCATGGAGGAATGCAGTAGTGGATTCTGTATCATAATGGCCTGGCAAATTCCAGGGGACTGAGGGAAGCCTACAAAAAAGTATATCCCAGAATTAGAACCAAAAATCACATGCACTCCACGTTGGCCATATGAGGCAAAGTAGCTTAGTGGAATCGCCGGATTAGTCCGGTAATAAAAAGTAAGGAACTGCAAAGGAAAGCGGACGACATGCCTAGAAAATCTGACCAGAGTATAAACTTTCGCTTTCGGGGTTCAGTCACTTCGTTATGTGGACTCTCTTACAGGGTTTCGGACTGCAGTCGCTGTCTTCAGGGGCCAACGGCGTAGAGCTGAATTTGGAAGCGTTGTACCACATGTGACGAATTCACAGAGTGCCTTAATTACGAAAATGGATACGTTTACCGTACATCAGACGCAGGTAGCCAATACCTACGACAAGGATGTCTGACCAGTGGACTGAGGATTGCTATTTTTAACCTGATTGCAGCCTTCTAGATTAGGCAGAAACCAAAAATAAACTTATCCTTACCATTATGGTAACGGGATACCTCAGTTAGTACAGTGACAAGGCTGTGGACGATCCGGGAATCGATTCCCTACAGAGGCAAGATATATTTATTTTTTCCAGAACTTTCACACCTCTTCTGGGGCCCAGCCAGCCTACTGGTTCTTTCCCTTGGGGTAAAACGGTCCTAGCGTGAACATGACCACTCATGTCTCATTTCCAACTAGTGTCGAGGTTATAAATCAGTGAAGCTATACGTCAGCTCCCCCTATATGGCCTCGTGGCGTGCACATGGACAACTTTACATTTCATTTTTTTACTCTTGCTGTTTGAGACACATAGGTGGTGTTTACCATTTTCAAGACACTGCACTGAAGCGTCAGCCGGCAAAGCAGAAGGCTGTCAGTGTTACAGCGGTAATTAACTCTGAGAGGAGCTGTTACATAGCGCGCAGTAAGTTGTCAATTCGACGGTGAGTCATCGTTCCTTCCTCGCTTGTCGGACAGACTCAAATTTGGTGCAGAGCTGAGGGTCCAGCAAGGAGCACGGACGCAGTGTTCCCTTTTCTCCCGTTTCAAAGACATCCTGGACATATTATTTATTTATTTGTAGGTCATTTGGGTGCCGGGACAGCATAGTCGGTACAGCGACTAGCTACGCGCTGGGCGGTCTGTGGTTCGAATCCCGGCAGCGGCAAGAGGTTTTCTGTTCTCCAAACCCGCCCACTATGGCTCTGGGACCCACCCAGCCCCCCTATTCAACAGTTACCTAGGTTCTTTCCAAGAGGTAAAGCCGCCGGGGCGTGAAGATGTTATGAATGAGTGGAACTATACCTTTATTCCCCCCATGTGCCTTTATGGCGTGTACAGGGACTACAATTTTGTAGTTTATTTAAGAACGCAGTATGTAAATCTGACCATATAACACTGAATGATTGGACGACAGTGAATAAACAGAGGTCGCGGCAGGTTGCAGCCGTGGCTTCAATAAGGTGCTGTCCCTTCATTTGCCTCGAAGGACGGTGAAAAACCACGGTAAACCTCATTGAGAGTAGTCGGTGTTCTGGTCCAGATTTGAACCAGGCAGTTCCCTTATCCAAGTCGGCTTGAGCCAGTTTTCATCGTAGTATCAGTATAATGCTAAAAGAGTGTGAATTCCCGGGGTAAAGCGGCCGGGGCGTAGTGGTGACCACCCACCCCTCCTAGCGCCGAGGATGAAAGTGGGTGGAGCTATACCCCGACCTCCTGTCAGTGCCTGCACTGGCATGTTACGTGACGACCTTTACCTTTACCTTTAAAAGAGAGTGAAAAACGAAAACCCCGTAGTTCAAACGCGCTAACCTTTTAACTGTTAACGAATGGAGTGTCCTGGGTTGACTGGTAAATAGTTACCGACGTTTCGATGGCATGTAGTTCCTTTACCTTCAGGATAAAGCAGTCCAAGAAAACTATTGAAAGTCTTCTTGACCCTGAATATGAAGGCACTACGATCCTTCGGAATGCTGTAACGCGGTGTAACCATACACGACAGAAGATGACAGTCTTCAAAAACATGGTTGTGAGAGCCTCAAATACAGCCTTTTAACAGTTGTTAACTTTAAGGTACAGTCAGGGTTACAAAATTCGCTTTTGCAGACCGAAATAAAGTGAACTTGTGGATTACGAAGCTACATTTTTTTTCCCCCATCAGTCATATAAAATACTCTATAGCCAGTAAACGGGGCCCATAAATCTCATTAAACTGTCCAACAGGAACATAATATGAACGTAATATCTTTCGAAGTGTATTTTAAATAAACCGATGTTTCAGTTGCAGTCGTTTCTCGCACAGCCATCAGCTGGAAGGCTAAGCACGCAAGCAGTCGAACACCCATTTACAGTCCAGTGATTACTTTCTGTACCGCCAGGTTTAAATTTCAGAAATTCTGCGTTCTGGCCACACATTGCATTGATGTGTTTAGTATAATAATAATAATAATAATAATAATAATAATAATAATAAAGACTATTTCCCAATACAGCATTAACTGACCGGTTTTTATAACCAAGACGGAATGTGTTTACTGCGCGGTGCGAACTGGGTCTTTAAATAGTTTAATCTTGCTTTTTAAAGGATGGTGGTCACACCCAGTAAAGCTGTTGGTGTCTCATCTAAAAAGTTGTTGCGCGACGCGTAAGACCATTTAACACTGTCCACACTGTGTACGTGCGTATATTACAACAATATATATTGACACCAACTCGTACACCATGTTAAAACACAATATACAATCAATTTTACATAAAACCCGACATGTTTCGGTACACTAGTACACCATCTTCAGAGGGGAACACATTTAACACTAAAACCACACAAGCACAGTTGTTAAATTGTTCATTAAAAACCAGGCTTTATGTAAAGTGGTTGCATATTGTGTTTTAACATTGTGTACGAGTTGGTGTCAATATATATTGTTGTAATAGCGTAAGACAATATTTGTATTTGTTTATGTATTTATCCTTACTTATTTGTGTTTGCTTAACGGCTGTCTCAGTAGCTCAGACTGCAGCTTCGAAACATAAGGGGAAAGTGAAAGATAAACCGGAAGTAATTACAAACCTTAAATTAGTCTTCTCATTTATTTAAATAAATATCGACCAGAAAAATTGCTTTTTTATTTTTAGCACTCTAATTTATTACTAGTACAGGACCATTGCATAATCTAAGGCTTTAAACTTCATCCCCCCCCCCCCCAGAATGAACAGTTATTTAGAAAATCGATTAAGTTCGATTTGGTCTTCATGCATAGAATATTCATTACACCAAATGGGTCAGAACCCTTATTAAATTCACTCGACATCTTTTGGTATACAGATTCCTCGTTCCGCCAGTGCAGTTGGGATAACTAAGTCGGTATTGTCGTTGCGCTAAGAGCTGAACAACTTAAGATTTGTGGTTCGAAGGGGCAAGAAATTCTTTTCTACTCCAAAGCCTCGTGACAGCCCCTGCGGGCCCACCCAACCTTCTAGCGGGTAACTAGGCCTCTTTCCCAGGGGTTTAAGCGGCCGTGGCATGAAGCTCACTACTAACATCCATCTGGTGCCGAGGTTAAATCGGATACTCCATCTTCTTATGTACCTTCACAGCATGGTGTTATGATAAGCCCAGGGACAACTTCACCTTCTATTTCCAGCCTACCTCCAGTAGCACATTTAATTTAAATTCACCAGATAGTTGCTCAGATACCATGCTAGTGGATAAACACGACCTCCCTGCTATAAAGCAAAAGAAGTGACATGATTCCTGCAGTGGTGTATTGTAATAAATTTGAGTACCATTTTGGACATTCACCATCGTCTAGGTTCATTAGAAACAACATTTCGGGGGTCTATACCGGCTTCGTCTTCACGTGGGGAGCAGAGATGGGGAGCCAACTATGTTAGACCGGTTAGAAAGAGCTCGTAAGGTCCAGTGGTAGAGACATAGCTCTATCTAAGGGGCCTAACAGAATAGGGTCGCCATTTTTCCTACCCGCCTGAAGACGGAGACAGATCCTGATCCGAAACGTGCCTTTGATAAACCTACACGATGAACAGTGTCCAAATATTAGTCAACAGTAGGACAAATGGTTTGTGAAGAGCAACATTCAGGTTGAGAAGTAAAGGGAAGCGATATTTGAGGGTGACATAGCAGTGTTGCTTAAGATGCAGGGGATTCAGGTGTTCTGAGATGTTACGTTATGTCGACTGGTAAATAATTACCGGAATTTCAAAGGTTCGTAGTGCCTCCGTCTTGAAGTTAAAGCAGTCTGCATGAAATTCTTAGCCCTGAAGATTGAGACATTGAGATCGTTTGAAACATCGGTAACTGTTTATACCAGTCGGCACGGCGCAACATCCCGAAACATTTGAATCTTCAATAACTAGAAGCATGATTAAGCTTCACATAGTTCATATGCGCGCATAATAGTGAGAGACGGAGCCGTTCCTTGCTGGTCGGATATGGCTGTTGAGAGCTTCCTGTGACACTGTGTTCTCTGTAACTCTCAGACTGACATAGCATCATCTTCAATACATTCTGAAATCTTTTACACGTATTACAAACATTACCCATCTGTGATTTCAGGCTTCCGTAGAAGCCTTCAAGCGTCAGGAAGTCCAAGAAGACTTGGACTTCCTGACGCTTGAAGATGGGACCGATAGGTTGTCCCGAAACGTCGCTACAGAACTGCCACTCAACGTTGCATAATATCCCAGAAGAGCACAGATCTCAGGTAACATTACCCGTCATTTACCCCATTTCCAACAATAGATCGGGTCAGACGTGTGCATTAAGAAATATAAGAAGGGCAATCGAATCCTTGTGGTTGCAGTAAAATGAAGTATAGTGTGCTTACGAGGCTTGTTACTGCAGTAGATATGTGAAATGCACCGAAAACTGAACGGAAATCTTGCAGATGCTACGTTGACAACAGGAGTTGGGTCAAGAGTTTCGACGGCGCACACTGTTACTTATTTGAAATCTGTGGGCTGTGATTCGTATATTACATCGCTTCAAATAACAGCTACAGATCTCAAAGAGTTATGCCGTCCGATTTGAGCTTTACGGCCCTTTTTGAAGATTTAAAACCATCCGACCAGTGGATCCGGAAATGAAACATTAGGCTAAACAGATGCGACGTCCCTATTATGAATTCATTTTATACCCTTTATGCAAACACTCCAACAAAGAATCACAGCGAATATTGTATTTAAATGGATCTTAGAGACGTAGTGGATGAAGACCTTCGCTCTTCCGGGATGTTACGCGGCGTAGGTTGGTTGTTGGTTGCCGATATTTCGGGACAGCCTATCAGTCCCATCTTCAAGGAGGATCAAGCAGGACCCTTGAAGATGGGACCGATAGGCTGTCCCGAAACGTCGGTAACCAAATACTAACGTACGCCGCGTAACATCTCAGAAGAGCGAGGTCCTCAACTACTCCGCGGCGGAAGCCTGAGATGTCTCATATGGGGTAAAGTTGTGGATTGACTTCAGCTGGCTCAGTAATGAATCTTTGGGTTCCGTAAAATGAGGATTATTTCTGGACTGACCGAGCCGCTGCTGTCTTCTCCAGAAGGACAGTGCTGTGTGAAGTCAGTTTGGGGTGTTTATGTGGAAAGAGATTTGCACACGTGTAACTGCATAAGCCAAGGATACAGTTTCTCAATACAAAGGATCGCTGTCTCGAACAGTACACAGGCTGTTCTGTCTTGATTTGAATCGCCACTTTCTACTTTCACAGTTCCTGTCCAGAATTAGAGCCGCTTTGGAACTGCAATGCGTTACAGTTGTAATACTTCTTATTTATTAAAGGCTAATTAAAAAAATGCACCATGTTTGTGCAGACAGTGTTTCAGCTTCTGTGACGTAAACTGCTATTAAAGACGTGAAGGTAAAGAAAGACAGTGGTACGAAGCTGACTATTGCCACCTAGCGCCCCGTTTTAGCGCGTGGAACTGTACCTCCGCTCCACCATACGCCTTTATCGCGTGGTGCTTTAACCATTTAAAGACTAACATTTTTTTTCCAATGGCTCAACAGCCCCTTGGGGGCCTAGGCCGTCTCATTTTTCGAGACTTCACGATCACACTCAGTTAGACACACCACACTCGGTAGGATTCCTCTGGACGAGTGATCAGCCTACGCAGAGACCTCTACCTGACAACACACAACACTCACAAGAGACAGACATCCATGCCCTACGCGGGATTCGAACCCACAATCCCAGTAAGCGAGCGGCCGCAGACCCACGCCTTAGACCGCGCGGCCACTGGGATCGGCTAAAGACTAACATTAGCCTGAGTTATATTAAAAGATTCAGTTCGTACCGCGCAGTGAACACACTCCGCCGCAGTCATAAAAACCAATCAGTTAATGCTGTATAGGGACGTAATGGCTGGCTGTTCTGAGATCCATACTAAGCACGTAAATACACTGTGGGAAGAACGTAGAATTTTCAGTGTTAAACTTGGTGGTAACCAAGTAGGCTTTAAAGGAACACAGGACAACTTTGCTTCCCTCAACATATGTGTGCATAGACACACTCCCCTAGGACCCCAAGAGGTCTCGTTCTGACCTTTTGTACCTCAACTAAATCTTGCTACTGATTTCAATGTATCCTCCCTGTTCTAACTGCTGAACTTACAGGTACCAAATCCACAAAACAACGTTTCCGTAAGTCACGCCAAATAATCCATCCAACTCCAAGCTTCCTTGTGACGTGTAACATGCTACTATTTACAGAAAGGGGCTTATAACCCCCACGCCCAATCTCCAAGCTATTGGATCATATACTGTAGTCGTTTGACAATGTTTGTAAACTTAGTTCAGTGATAACAGAAATCAAGTCGAAATCTGTTCAAACACAACTAAATTCCATTTATTATACAGAACAACATGTTTCGACCTATTTATTGTCATCCTCGGGTTCACAATTTGTGTTTAAAACAACGGGATGACATTTTTCAGAATAGTTCAGTGATCGTTGAAAACTCGTCGAAAGTCTCCTACAGTGCATTATCGGTTCCCTGGAGCGAACTTACGTTATTTCTCGACCCACCTTGATGGTCGGAGCTTCGAAGTCCTGCGCCTGAGTTCGTCTTCGCTAAAAATTTCACTGCCTATTTTTAGTATTACAGATTTCGATAAAACTTAATTATAACAACAATATGCTTGCGCCAGGACAAAATACAGCGGCGAGACGGCAATAATACGTGTACAGATAACATGACCGTGTCATTCTGTGCGCTTGCGCAGGTGAGCCTCCGGGGGCAGATACACTGACTTTTGTAACACCACAGATTAATGTCGATTGTTCCGATGAAGATACTTTATTTGCGCGAAGGTCGATTAAAACTAAATAAATGACATGGGAAATGGCGTGAAGGAGCGAAGTCACTGCCCTGCTACTCTGACTGGCTTTCAATGTCCCTGTTTTTATATTGATTGTTGTTTTACACACACGGTGCATGCCACAGTTTTTAAGTTGGCGTATGTGCCTGATACGGCTCCATCACAATAAAAGTCACTGATAAACTTTATATTGTTCACACCGTGCACTGTCCATAACCAGTTCACAACACTCAGACCAACAAAATGCACAGTATTGTACCTTAGCTATTTATATTATAATATCACACTGAATATTCCTACACGTTTCGATCCACAAGCGATCATCATCAGGGAACCAACCAAAGCAGTACTGCATAAAACTAAATTAGCAACTTTTGTACACCGTAAATATTATGTACAAGAGTAAAATAGTTAAAATGTAGACAATTGTTTGTAGAATAGTCGTATAAGTGTACTGGATCTTGGTATACAGTATCTCGGAGGCAGCCTACGTACTTAACGAAAGATAAGAAAGTACTCTAGTACTATGTACAGTACACACAGTACTACAGTACTGTGTGATAACACAGTACTGTGTTATCCTGCGTTAAGTACGTAGGCTGCCTCCGAGATACTGTATACCAAGATGCAGTACAACTATACTACAAACAATTGTCTACATTTGAACCATTTGACTCTTGTACATAATATTTACGGTGTACAAAAGTTGCTAATTTAGTTTTATGCAGTATTGCTTTGGTTGGTTCCCTGATAATGATCGCTTGTGGATCGAAACACGTAGGAATATTTTATGTGATAATATAATATAAATAGCTAAGGTACAGTACTGTGCATTTTGTTGGTCTGAGTGTTGCAAATTAAAAGTCACTGAATTGTCAGTTTCATAAAAGAGTGGCACTACAAACTGTGCCACATGGAATTGAACCTTAAAGCCAAATAAAGCGAAATATTATCAGCAGAATTGAAGTATTCAAGAACAGTAGAAATGCTGTGTAGGCTTGTAGAAATTTACCGACGTTTCGGAAGAACGTCTCTACATTTTTATCTGATTACATGTGATCACCACCAAGACGAGTGACGATTCGATACTAAGGTTAAGCAGGACTATTAAGTTTTTATCACTCATGTGATGTGATCAGTGATGAAGTGATATTAGATGTTAAAGGTAGTAAGTATCTCATTGTGTAGAAATGATTATCAGAATTATGTTGTGCTATAAGATAAACACTTGTATAAATCATCAGTGTTTGACTGAGCGATCTTGAAGGCAACACAGTCGGTGATTATTACACACTAGACTAATAACAACTAACCTCATGATTCAGCGCCTTCCTTGAGAAGCTAATCGCATAGATTATCACGAAATGCCATCATTTTTAAGCATCAAGTTTCGGTGCGTTAGAACTCACATGGGACCCTGTTCTGAATTAGTTGGTTTCTACTCTTATGCGCTGAAGATTCAAGAATTCTTGAATATGATACCGTGTGTATCAATAACTGTTTGATCCTTTAAGATGCTTGACCTTTCAAGATGGGACCGATGGGTTATCACGAAACGTCGGTAACTAACTACCAGTGAACACTGCTTAACATCCCAGAAGAACTAAGATCTCATTTACACCGCACCGGAAGCCTGAAATCACACATACTTTTCAAGTCGATACAGCGTGTATCCGAGAAGACTCGAATCCGTCGCAACAGCGCTGTGAACACTTCAGGTCTGGCGCCTTCAAACCTCACTTTTCTAAAGCCAGCTTGAACCCTTCAAAGCCCAGTGATTACTTTATTTACCACCAGGTTTAACACAGAAATTCTACGTCCTGCCCACATTGTGTGTATGTGTGTGTTGTATGCTTCTTAGAACAACCGGCGATTACTTTCCTTTACAACATTAGTTTTTATAGCCGAGACTAATGTGTTTACTGCGCGGTACGAATTGAATCTTTAAATATAATTCAGGTCACGTACATGTTAGCCGGCCGTGCCATGGCTCAGGCCGTTAGTCGCCAGTCCCTCACCGCGGAGGCCACGGGTTGGATCCCAGGTTAGTTCGTGTGAGATTTGTGGTGGGCAAAGTGCCACTGTTACAGGTATTTCTCCGAATACTTTGATTTTGCCCTGTCAGTATCATTCCACCAATGCTCCATGCTCATCTTTATCTACATGTTACTCTTACCAGAAGGAAAATGGACGAGGACTGAGAACCTTCCAAAAGCAATGCTGTTTGGGAGAAAATTGCTTTACTTCTCGTAAGCCTGTCAAGTGGACCCTTCACATTTCTGATTAAAATTCTGCACGCATTTCTCATCTTACCCATGCGTGCCCCAAAGATCGCATGTTTCTTGGTTTGATGACCTAATATATAGAGCACAGTTCGAATTATGAAGCTCCTTATTATGTAATTATCTTCATCCTGTTACGTCACCTTTCTTTGCTCCAAATGCTGTCCACATATTCCCCCAACACTATCAACCTATTAGTCTTCTCTGAGAGATAGATAAATAGAGAGAGAGAGAGAGAGAGAGAGAGACCGAGTTTCAAACCCATATTAAACAGTTAAACTTCTTGTGTATGTTAACACTTTTACACAAATTCGAGGACATAAAGTTTTTCAACTGAGTAGTAACAAGTATTACCCCAGTGTAATGCAGTCCTTATTTCGCCTTGAATGTGATACAGTTCTGTTACTGTTCGTCAAGTACGCGAACATTGCCACATGTTCACATGACTTGTGGCCCATCTGTATGTTAAGATTCTGGTCTACTTTCTGTTGGCACGTCACTAAACAATTGTTATGTCCAATACACAATATGAACTTCATCGACTTACATTGTCGCCTTTCATGCAGTCTAATCCAACGCCCAACAGTTGTAAATAAATTATAATTTTATGCACTCTTATTATAAAGAGGCCACTATACAACAGTGCCATCCTTTGTTATTTAAACCAGGGGTACACAAACCCCGGGCGCCAGGTCGAACGGGGGACTAAATTTTATACGGTGGCGCATAACATTTGTGGGTCCTAGCTCTTAGAATTTTGAGGTGGCTCCTAGATTGTTGAAAAATTTGTGTACCCCTGATTTGAACTATATCTTTATTCTCTGAGTTGCATTATACAATTGGCTTTGTACACCAACCTGTAGAAAGACAAAACATCAGCAGTTTTCATTGTGTCTGACAGAAAATTTACGTTTCTCAGCAATACATGATGAGATTGGAACTTGCATTTATGCACAGGGCTAACATTAACACAGAAAGCTTTTCAGTACACAGTAACATATAACATAAAGGCTAGTGTGAAAAGAATAGCTATGCAACTGTATAATTATCAGAACAGATCAGTAAAACAGTTTATTATCTTATACAGGAAATTAACTTCAGATGGAGTACATATTCCCTTCTTTTGCCACAAGCGATTTTTCTGACTGGGTTTGTAACTTGGTCTCTCGCTATGAGGGAACAAAATAGTGAAATATTTCAGAACAGGGTGGTGGTGATGATATTTGGACTGGATGAAACAGAATAATGAGCGTCACAGTAGGTACACTTGATTGTTAGAACATATCGGGGCATGTAGCACGCATAAGGAATTCTGAAGGGAAGAGGACACTTGAGAGACGTAGAGATAGATGGGGAATAATGTTACGATGGATCTCTAAAGAATAGGGAACGGGGATTTGGACTGGATTCACGTGGTTCAGAACAGTGACCCATGGCGGTGTTTTGTGTACCCAGTAATCAGTCGTGTGTTCGTAGAAGTCTGGAAATTGTTTTACCGTCTAAGAGAATATTAGTGTGTTTGCTTGAAGAGGTCCTGTCTCACGTGAGGTTCATATAGCATGTAAGTTACATATGCAGCTAAACGCCACACCAGGCACGAATAAAAAGGTAAAAGATCACCCTATAACATGCCGTGAAGGCCCAGAGGGGGAGTACAGGTGTAAGTCCACTCTCTAACCTCGGCGCCAGATAGGGGTGGGTCGTCAACGCCACGCCCCAGCCACTTTACCCCCGGGAAAGAGACCCGTTACCCATTGTACAGGAGACTGGGTGGGCCCCAGGGCCGGTCTGTAAGGTGCCGAAAGTCTTGCCCTTACCGGAATTGGATCCCCGGACCGTCCAGTTGCTAGCGAGTCGCTATACCGACTACGCTATCCCGGCCCCACACCAAGCAAAAAGGTAAAGCAATCCCATTACAGGCCTGGACAGGCCCTTAGGGTTCCAGGAGGTTGAGGCCCCCAGATTTCTAGACAATTGGCACATGAAGGTGGTAAGGTTGTCAGCCCTACGCACCTACCGCCTTTACCCCCCAGGAATTACTCCTGGTACTCATTTCTGTTAGAGGCTGAGTCTACCCCAGGGCCATAGTGCGACCTAAAGGATTATGTCAATGAAAAATTCCAGTGACACCATCGGGAATCGAACCCGCGAACTTACGGCGACACACCAAGTAAGAGTGTAAAGCACAGTGCAGTTACGTGTAAAGTCGATAGGACTGATTTTAAACATATTTTTGTTAATTCACTTAAGACTTTAAGAGCTGCAGGGAAGTTTCTGAACGCAGTCTGCCAACTGGACATAACAATGCCACTATTAGTTTCAGGAAAAGGCGAAACATGACTTCAAATTCATTAACAGAATTAAAAGCCAGCCTCTTAGGTTTTCTTAAAGATAAGGCGGGGTACAGATAATGGTAATAACTTGGGATTTTTTTTTGTGTTAGATTTGGTCCGGACACACAAAACGTTGTAAGCTATATACCAGCCAACCTTTACGGTAAATTACATAGTAGGTTCCTCCTGATCAACTCAAATTTACATAAATTTCCTTTCTTTCTCCTTTCAGCTGTGTACCAACGCCCACGTGTTATTTAGGGAGATACGGGATTAGAGGAACCAGGCATAACAGTTTCGTTTTTTTTACTCCAGTGAGTTTTTTGGGTGGAGTTACCAGCCTATAATAATTATTCGTCCGTCTTCCCCACTCTCTTCGAATACTACCATATATAGCCTTACATAATACAGAGGGGACCATACTGCTTTACGCCATATAAGTTATATCCATCTGCAGCCACACCAACGCCACTTTGAGACGTCACTTTCGGACTACACCCATGGAACCGGTTTCAGTTCTCTTCCAGTGTACGACTCTTAGATTTTCTACCCCTCTGACAGGAAACGGCTTGTTTTGTGAAGTAATATATTACAATTATCTGGAGAAATCCAGCAGTCATTACGGGCAAACAGCTGTTCCGAATTAGCCATATATTACAGAAAGTATATACAGGTGGCGGGCTCTTGTGAGTGCGGTAATGAACCTTCGGGTTCCATAAAACGCGGGGAATTTCTTGACTAGCTGACGACCTGTTAGCTTCTCAAGAAGGACTCTGTTCCATGGAGTTAGTTAATTAGTTAGTTAGTTAGTTAGTTAGTTACAGAAAGTATACTGTAAGATAGGTTGATACATGCGTAAGTAGCAAGCTTCTTCAAAAGTTAAGTCGTTCAAACTGCCGGGACTGAAGTTTCACTGCTTTGTCCACAAGAGCCCGTCATGGGACCCTATCCAGAGCCATATGAATCCAATCTGCAGTGACGTAGATAAACGGTCCCGCCGCCCTATATTTATTACCAAAGCCACTCCCAGGTGTATTAAGTCTACCGTCTTCGGCCAGACGAATGGCATCTCGGTGTGTAATCCAAGGAGGCTTAGTCTCAAGCGGTCTGTTTTGCGGTTGAAGCCATTTCCATAAGAAAAGAATTTACGTCTTAAAAAGGGAATGTTTATATTTCATT